>JAHSUH010001222.1:0-18928 GCA_025388415.1 Cynanchum wilfordii | reverse complement strand
ATACATATACATACAAGTTATGTATATATATATATAACTTTCCATTATTCATATGAAGATAGTGGAGTTGGTAGAATCTTTAAAGCAATGGACATTAGAGGTTATGAAGATAGTGGAGTTGGTAGAATCTTTAAAGCAATGGACATTAGAGGTTATGAAGATAGTGGAGGTAGTGAAAGTAGTGGAAGTAGGGACATACAAATATTCATAAAATATAACGTATTTTTGTGCATAGTGTCACTTCAATCATGACACGTTTCCCAAAAAGAAAAAAGTATCAATGTGTCCAATTTACACGATTTTCGTCAATGGCATTTTCTTAGTTTTATTAATTAGATTCATCATATTTGTGAGGGGTAAAATGTAATAAAGATATAGACAAATAATACAAACAAAATTTTAATTGATATATTACTCTTTTATATGACTTGTATTTTAATTGATATAATTTATTATTATTATTTATAGGCATAAATTAGACTCTTCAAATTACAATAATTAAACTAATAATAAATTTTAAAAAAAACAATTCGATGAACAGTACAGAAGTTCACTAAACATTCATTACTAAAATTGCTATAACTCTTTCTAGAAGATTTCAATGCATCTAAACTTTAAACCATCAGAAACACTAGGCATCCATAACTTCAAATTTGTAGGTTATACTTTTAATTTGGTCACCATTTGACCCTCCAAATTCTCTTCAAACAATGTACCAAAAGCTGAATAGTTTAAGTTTAATTCTCAACAGAAAATAGTAATAATTAATATATATATCTCGTAAAATATTAATTCTATAGATATAAAATAAAAATTTAATATTGTTTAATAAATTTAAAGAAAAATTAATATATATTAGATTTTAGTTATTTAAGTAATAACCTATTTATTTTTCTTGAATTAATCTCAATCATAATCTATGTTAAAAATATAATAATCAAAATTCACATCACATTCCCATTTGCAGCTCCAACCAAAAAGTGACTTCTGCAAATTGTACATTTTCGAAACACACAAACATAGGTTTTCCAAATCCAAAATCAACTTCGTAGAATGGATAGTAATATGTAAGTGTTTTGGATAATGGATTTTCCAAAATATCAAATAGGAGATAATGGTTTAACTTTTTTGTGATTGATAATTAAGTCATTTTACATTAAATATCTGTAAATTTAGAGTAAAAAAAGATTGTAATACTCATTCACGAAATATTACTGAATGAGTTAAAAAAATATATTTTATGTAAAAGGACTTGATTACTCTTTCCTTTTATTTAGTAAACCACACATACCATTAAATTAAAAAAAATATTGTTGAAATTTGTGAAAAGAGACCTTAGTTTTTATAAGTAAAAAAGTTTGAAATTTTAGAAGTGAAACAAGTATTTTAGGACTAAACTTCCAAAAAACATAACACAAGCACTCTAATATGAGAGAGTTGTTTTATATAAAGATTGAGATATTTTTTGTATACCAATTGTCACGACCCATATCCGCAAGCCCTTGCGGCAACTATGGGTCTAACAATACCTACGGTCAACTACTTAGTATTGTCCTCATTTTATCAAAAGGATATCCGAGTTGACTATAAATACATAAGTCCACTCTTATATATCATATTATTCATTCAGTTATCTTTTCCATGTGAAACAGGGTATCACAATCATTTACTGAATTTAGTTCTCAAATATATTTACATTTGGTTGGCTTTTTTTCATACTAATGAGTTCCTCAAACAATTAACTCCAATAATTCAAAAAATAAAATAATATTTATTGTACTTGTCATAAAATAATTCAAAAGAATAAAATAATATTAAGTGTCCTTGTCACAAAATAATTCAAAAGAATAAAATAATGTTTAGGATACCTTTCATAAAATAGTTCGAAAGAATAAAATACATTTTTTTTTTTTATGGATGAAAGAATAAAATACATGTAATATACTAGTCATAAAAATAATTCAAAAGAATTCGATAATAATTAATTTACGAGTCAATATACTCAAGAAAATAATGTATAGTATCTAAGAATCATAATCTGGAAAAAAATTACTTAAGAAAATTCATATTATCATAATATTTTTAAATCATAATTTATATATTTATATATATATATATATTTATAAATCCTCAGTAACGTAATTTCAAAGATTTTAATTTAAAATTTAAGTCAGTAGCAATTAATTTAAAATATATAAAATAATTATATAAAAATATTGATAAGTCCTAAATTTTCATAATTATTATATTTATTTCCCTTATATTGTGGTATCAACCCACGATGAAGTAAGTATTGTTTTATCTAGTCCTTTCTACGCCAGGATGACCAACCCATAATGAGTCATGTGCTTCCTTAAGCAACATCCTCCTCAATTCTCCGCTAGGGACATACACTCGTCCACCTTTGACATACAACATGCCATCATCGAGCCAATATCTTCTCACAGTGCCATCCTGCACTAAAGACATTAGTTTTTGATAAATAGGGTCGTTAGAAGCATACTCACGTATTTTTGCCACGAAATTTGACTCCGCCATCGAAATCGTAGCGAGGGTCATGCACAAGGCCCTCCTGCTCAATGCATCAGCCACCGGGTTATTCTTCCCTGGCCTATGCACCCACTCGAAATCATATTCCGCCAAGAACTCTTGCCATCGAGCTTGCTTCGCGGACAACTTCTTCTCGTGTCTTGAAGTAAGTATTTGCCACATTGTCCGTCACCACTGTGAAGGACGAACCCAAGAGGTAGTGTCTCCAAATCGTAAGGCAATGAATCACAGCCGTCATCTCCTTCTCATGGACAGAATAACGCTGCTCACATTCCTTTAACTTGCGACTCTCAAATGCCAAAGGATGATTCCCTTGCATTAACACGCCACCAATTGCACGATCTAAGGCATCTGTGTGTACTTCAAAGGGCAACTCAAAGTCCGGCAACTGTAGCACAGGAGTTGTCATCACCGCATCTTTGAGTTTCCGTAATGCCTCCACACACTCCTTGCTCCATAGCCAATTCACACCCTTTTTCAATAGGTTGGTCGGAGGACTTGCCACACTTGCATATTCGCCAATGAATCGTCGATAATAGTTAGCCAATCCCAAAAACGATCTCAACTCCGCCACTGTTGTCGGGGTAGACCAGCTTTCGATTGCCTCCACCTTTCGAGGATCCATCTTTACTGACCCATGGCTAATAATATGCCCAAGGAACTTTATTTCCTTTTTACGGAACTCACATTTTCCCCTCTATACATAGAGCACATATTCCCTCAATTTGGCAAACACTAATCTTAGATGTTTTACATGATCTTCTAAAGACTCACTGTAAATAACTATGTCATCTAAGTATACCACCACGAATTTATCCAAATATTCGTACAAGACATCATTCATCAACTTACAGAAAGTAGCAGGGGCATTAGTCAAACCAAAAAGCATAACTAAAAACTCAAATGAACCATACCCGGTCACCACCGTGGTCTTAGGTTCATCACCATTAGAAATCCGTACTTGCCAATATCCGGACCGCAAGTCAATCTTGGTGAAATACTTCCCTTTTTCCAATCTGTCGAACAAATCCAACTGATTCGGAATAGGATACTTGTTCTTCACCGTCAACTTATTCAAGGCTCGATAGTCCACACGGAATCGCAACGAGCCGTCTGCCTTCTTCTGGAACAAGGCGGGTGCACCGAATGGGGCTTTTGAGGGTCTGATGAACTCAGCATCCAGCAACTCACCCAATTGCTTTCTCAATTCCAACAACTCCGGTGGTCCCATTCTAGTCGGGTGCTTGCGCGGGGGTGTACTCCTGTACCAACTCGACCATGATGATCAATTGCCGTCTCGCGGCAACATCTTAGGCAACTCCTCGGGCATCAAATCAGCAAACTCATCCAACACCTTGGACACGGACACGGGCAGTGTTGAGTGAACAACGCCCGTCTCTTCCAACAGAACGACCACAAATGTTGGCTCACCACGCCTTAACCCATCCTTCAACTGCATCGCCGACAACATCCCTATGCCACCTTTCCGATCCAAATCTTTGTACTTGCACGGTACAAATGTTGGGGTCATATAATCCATGATCATCATTCCACGCAGGTGTGGCATCGGTGCCACTTTCGCCATCACAAGGAACTCAATTCCTAAGATCGGATCGAAATCATCAAGTGGGACATCCGTCAACCGACACTGTCCTTCCCAACTTCCCACTTTTAGACTCACCATTGCACTACCCCTCACCCGTTGCTGCGCGGCATTGACAGTCTTAATGGTATGGGTACTCTCTTGCAGTGCCAACCGCAAGCGTGTGGCTTCTCGGTCAGCCACAAAACTATTGGTTGCCCCAGAATCGATCATTGCCCACATATCCACGTCGTTCACGACCACTTTCACATACAGCAGCCCACGTACTGTCTCTGGTCGATCGGCCACCCGAATGGCATTGCACATCTAAATAGGGTTCACACGAGCATAAGGCTCCCCCTTATTCTCACTGCCTTCTCCGATTTGAACAGCAGCCAAATTCCGATTGCGCTTTGGCTTTGGGCATTGGTACGACATGTGCCCAATTTCCCGACAATTGTAGCACTTGACACCAACTTCTTTCGATTTCGCAGCAACATCATTCTTTCTCTTTGACTTGTCACCCGAAGACTTCCCCTTTGTCTTCGACAAGGCAATCTTCTTTTCCGGCACAGGAGGGGCAGAGAACTGGATGTCCGTCAATCGATCTGCCATCCAAAGGCTTCAACCACATCCTTTGGGTCCTGTCTCATGAGCTCGTTCCTTGCCCACTTTTTCAACCCCGACAAGAAGTTGAATAATTTGTCCTCCTCGGACATGTCGGAAATATTAAGAAGAATAGAAGAGAAATCGGTGACATACTCTCGAACAGTTCCCGTCTGTTCTAGCTTCTTCAAGCTTTCACGAGCTTGCCACTCGGCATTCTTGGGCAAGAAATGATCCATCAATTCCGCCTTCAATGCCCTAAAAGACTGTACCTTTTCCTTCTTAGGGTCCTTCTCCCTTGTACGCCACCACAACTTGGCATTGTCGGTAAGATACAACGTTGCGATCGCAACTTGCTCATCCTCGGGGACTTTGGCCGTCTCAAAGTAGTGTTCAAGATCCCATAAGAAGTTTTGAACACCTTGGCGTCACGAACTCCCGAATACGCCACTGGCTCGGGTACCTTTACCCTTGCCTTGCTCACACTGGCTCCAGCAGTGCTTACGGCAACTTCCATCACACTCTGCTTCAAATAAGCAATGTCAGCCTTGACACCGTCCATCATCTCCTGGAGTTGATGCACCTCCAGCACGACATCTGGTGGTCCTTGGATCTGCTCCACCAATGTCCGAGCATTCTCATCATGCTCTGTCACACCGACAGCTTGAACGAAGTGCAAAAGAAGTGTTTCCAACCGTGTCAACCGATCCGCGGTTGTTGCATGAGGTGTCGGAGATGAGTCGAGGCGCACTCCTCGCCTCTGGTCACTAGACGACGACGACATCTCCCAAAGGCTCGAACTTGAGCTCCGATATCAAATTTGTCACGAGGTGTCTCTCCCAGCACGGCCACCAGAAGCCAACACCCGACAACACACTCAATGGGTCAAGTGTACTGCCTTGACCCTTATGCGGAAACAAGTTATTATCAACGATAATAAACACACCAACACTTACGAGAATCAATCTCAACCTTTATATGAACAAATAAAAGGAATACACATAAAGAGCCAGCCCATGCACAAGGGCCCAACACAAGGCCAATGATAGAATACAATCCACTCGACTATTCTATCACTCACAACTGCCTATCTATAGCACAATCGTATGTCAACACGACACACTGTTGACTCACAATGCACAACACATGCGCACTGTCACGCACACAACTCTGGCCACTCTCTTGCCTCTCGTGTGTACCTGCTTGCCTCTCGTGTCTACTCTCTTGCCAATACTCCACACACGCTGCCCCTATTTATAAACATAACTAGGGTTGACAGAGAACACATGGGCCAAGCCCATCTTCGGTCTTTCCCGACAAAATAGGAGTCCTACTCAAACTAGGACTTCTAATCCCACAAGGACACTAACTCATGCCACCGCCTGTGCCATACTGTTCGGCCCACCAAGCCCGACGCACATTCGGCCCACTCCGCATCTTTCGGTCCTTCTTATATAAGTCCAGCATCCAACTGGAACCCTAGGCACACATCTGCGCCGCCACCGTGCCGCGCACCCGCCGGGACTGTCCCACGCCCGGGGACGAAGGGTCTTACACTTATCCTCTTCCTATTTCACCTCTATAAATAGAGAAGTTTGCCCCTAATAACATCAAATATGATCATGTTTTGGGATATAAATTGTGGATGATTTGTGAGTGTTATTGTATTAAATTGAGATAAATTGATTAATTTTGGGTTTAATTGCAAATATTCTGTTTCGGGTAACTTCCGGGGCAATTTGGCTTAAAAAGATAAATTTAGAGGCAAAAGTGCAACATTCTGGAAATATGCTACGCCCTTGGAAGCTGGTATACGCCCGTTGCCCTTTTGTGCATCACGCCCGTATAAAATAACTACCTGCTCTACGGTCGTTGCACTCTAGATTCTATGTTCGTAGGACATAACCGCATCAATAAGCCCGTAGAGCGGAAAGGGCAACACCCGTAGTCATGCCGGAATCTCTGTTTTCTGTGTAAGACGATGATTTTACCCCTGGTTTCGGTTACCTATAAATATTAGGATTTTTAGCATTAGTCGACTGGATGGATTATTTCATTGTTTTAGATATTGAATATCATATTGGGTTTTCTTGAATTTCATATATTTTGGTATAGAATTTAGTGAATTTTCTATTACTTTGTTGATCTACTTTCAATTAGATAATTCCCTAGGTTGTTTTAGTGAAAATTGTTTCTAGTTAGGTTGTGTAATCTCTCCTCGGTCTATAAGTGATGTTGGTTATATATATATAAAAATAATATAAATAATGGAATAAAATAATACTAAAAATAATAGGAATTCTCAAGATTAAAATAGAATTGTCACTAAGATAATAAACTCAACTAGGCAGAGAACCTATCGAAATAGTTTAGTAAATAAAGGTAGCATTCAGATTTTAATATTTATAAAATCGTTTTCTCCAAGACGTCTATTAATTTTTAGTGTGGAAAATATAATTAAATCAATTATGAATATGATTTGGAAGTATGAATCAATCATCAAGTAATCCAACCTTTATCAAGAATGATAGGATTGAATTCTAATTCCTAGAAAGCAAAGTAAATGAACAATGTAACGAATAAAGCAAGTGAAAAGGTTGGGAGGAATTCTTAGTAAAATATAGGTGAGATAAGAGGATACAAAATACCAAGAATAGGATAATTTTGGATCCAGTATCATAGCTCCACCAAATTCAAGTCTAAAGTAGAATTTCTTCCATACGGATCGTGGCAAGAAATTCCTAGATTAAGAATAGATTAATACAAATAGATTTCCTATCAATCATTCAAGTCTATTGATGTACCGGACCTTGGATGATTAGTAGGGATCTAATCTTACTAATATATTCGAGTTGTTCTTCACGTATGAATTTCTTTCAACGACACGTATTGAGGAAATTCATCCTTAGACTTGGATTTGGTGAAATTGTGATAGTTGATTCATGATACTTGATTTCATTGTGAAGTGTATCCTCCACTCTCTCTAATGTGTTTAGTGAGTTCTTCAAATGTTCAATATTATCTCATTCATATTCTTTACTTTGATTTCTTTTAATTTGATTTCTAGGAATTAGAATTCAATCTTATCATTCTTGATAAAGGTTGGATTACTTGATGATTGATTCATACTTCCAAATCATATTCATAATTGATTTAATTATATTTTCCACACTAAAAATTAATAGACGTCTTGGGGAAAACGATTTTATAAATATTAAAATCTGAATACTACCTTTATTTACTAAACTATTTCGATAGGTTCTCTGCCTAGTTGAGTTTATTTTCTTAGTGACAAATCTATTTTAATCTTGAGAATTCCTATTATTTTTAGTACTATTTTATTACATTATTTATATTATTTTTTATAAATAAAACTCACATCGGATTTTTTGAGGTGCGGGGTGGGACTATCTATTATTTTAATTCATGATGTTTTCCTCTTAATTCCTTGTAATTTTTGGGAAAATTTTCATAGTAATGATGTGAATCATATAATGGATCAACTATGTTATGATTTGTTATATGGAATGAATCTTAAGTATCTTTTGAATTTTTTTTTTCTTGTCTATTTCTTGAAGTATCTTTGATCTTCTTAATAGATCATTGGATATTTTGATTTTGTTTAGATTGATTTGATTTGTTTGTTGAATCTTATTTTTCATGAATTTTGTAGTTTAATTTTCAGATTTCATTTGATTTTGGTTATTCTTGTTCTTAGAATTTCTTGCTCTTATTTTAGTAGTTTTCTTATGTTACTTGAATTCTTTTCTTTTTAATTCGTTTTCTTAAAATTTTCTTGCTTAGATTATAGATTTTTGGATTTAGATCTTAGGTTAGATGATTTAGTATCATGATTTTTAGGTTTAGTTAGTGTTTTGGTTAGTTTAGATCCCTTAGGTAAACTTTTACTTAGAAATTTTGGTTAGATATAGCTTAGATATTTTGGATTTAGGTTAAGTTCAGTTGATTTAGATTAGATAGCTTAGTTAGTTTAGTGCCTTAGAATAGGTTAGCTTCCGATTCTTTAGGTTCTTATTATTTAGATTAACTTAGATTTTTAGTTTAATATCTTAGTTTGATCCTTAGTTTAGAATTTAGATCTAATTGTTTTTCCTACTTTCTAACTTTTTCTAACTAGTTCTTAGGTATGGTTAGTATAAGATCTAACTAGTTTTCTAACCTATTCTTCAATATTCTACTTCTCATTCTTATAACTTTAGTGCTTTACCTTTTTGATTGATTCTTTCTTTGATTGATTTCTATTTCATGTTCTTAGATATATTTTCATGTTTTTGTTTCATGTTAATTCTTTAACTTGGGTAGTTGTTATAGATATTGTCTTGATTTTTAGGTATTATGGTAGAGTATTTTAGTTTACTTCTCTTCTTAACCTTAGTTTCATTACTTTTCATTTGCATTTCCATTACTTGTCTTACATTTCTTAGTTAGTATTCTAATAATGTCTTCAATTAATGGAGATTATTATCTAGATACTTACTTTTGTTAGGCATTGATGTTAGATGTTTTCTTATTTTCTACCTTTTATTTGTTAGCCTTAATATGTGCTTAATATGAATTTTAGTATGGCTTTGCATTTAGATTTCTTGCTTTGCATTTATTGATAGATTTAGTTTTAGTTTGCATGATTAGTTTTCAATAAATGGTCACTTATGTTACTATTAGACTTGCATCTTTAGGATTTTTATTTAGTATTCTTGAATTCTTTAGGTAATAATATAGTATAGCTTTTTGTTGAGTAGAAAGCATTCTTAGAAATTAATTCTAAGAAATGCTAGTTTAGTGAGCAACATTTCATTCCAGTAGCTTTATTCCATTTCATTCTTCAATTTTAGATTATTATTTCAGTAGCTATGGTTGATTTGCATGTTTTGCTTTCCTTTGCATGTTATTTAGTAGACTTGCATGAATTTGCATGCTTTGTTTTGTTCTTGCATGAAATATAGTTAACGTGTATATTTTCTTTTCATATGCATGGTTTATATATATATGTATGTACTCTAATTGCAATTTGATTTTCCAGCAGTTCTTTTTGCATGCACTTTACTAGATTAATTGATGTATATATAATGTATTACATTTTCCAGTAGGTAGTGTGTGTTCTTTGTTCTTTGTTCTTTTCGATTTTGCATGGTCAATTTAGTTAGCAAATGCATGATTTTCCTTGTTTTTTTTTTTTTCAATTTCCAGTAGGGTAGTATTTGGTTTCTTTTTAATTTCATTTTGTATAGAGTTGTAATGTTGGTATTTAGATACATTAGTTGTATATAATCTCATTTCTTTTGTTTTACAAAAATCCAGTAGCTTGATGAATTACTTTTGTACACTGTTTTTGATGAAATTTTCGGGCAGTGCAGTAACAATTTGTATGCACCACTGCTGCCTTGTTTTTAATCCAGTAGTTATTGTGTGTTTTGTTCTGTTTTTGGTGTAAAATTCCAGCAAACAACCTTGTTGCCCCTGCTGTATTTTCTTTCTACTAATTACAGTATGCAAACTGCCCTGTTCACTATGAAAATTCCAGTATGCAATTTCCTCTGTTTTGCAGAAATTCCAGTAGCTAACATAATTACAATTCTGTTTTCTGCTCTGTTTTGTCAAAAATTCCAGAACTGAAATTTTAATCCCCTGCCTCTTTCACCTGTTTTTGCACCATTCGAGAGCATGCAAACTTTTCTTTCCAATTTTATTTCTTCAAATTATCGTCCAGATTCCATTGGTATTCCATTTCTTTTCTATTCAATTTTGCATGCTTATTAAATATTTTCATTTCCTTTTCCATTTTTATTTCTTTCAAACTTCTTTCTATCTTATACATTTCATTCCATTCTTCTTTATCATTCTTTCATTCTTTTTCTTCTTTCCTTCATTTAATCCACTCTTTTCTTTTGTTTTGAATAGATTAGCTTTATTTACTTATTTAATACTATATTCTATACTTCATTCTTTTGATTAATCTTTCTCTTTTCTTATTTTGTAGGTATTGTGATTTCCTTCTCTAGATTTTTCTTGTTTTTTGTGTTTTTCAATAGATCGTTGGTAGTAGGATATTTTAATTGTAATTTCTTTTATAATTGACGTTTTGTCTTTCTTCTCTCTCTTAATAACTTTGATAGTGCATGACTAGATCTTCTACCCCAACAATTAGGGAACAAGTAGACGATCCAGAAGAAATCATTTGTCTTGCACGTAGAGAACAACGAAGGAGGGAAAACGAAATGGCAAATAGAAGGCCAGTTTTGGAAACTTACATTCAAGCTCATTCTGTCCCACTAAGTAATGCTATTAGACTTCCGGAGGATTGCACATTTGAGCTGAAACCAAGTGTTCTTCAACTATTCACTTCGAGGCTACAATTTGGAGGACTTCCCTCGGAAAGCCCTTTGGAACATTTGGCGGAATTTACTTCCTTGTGTGATGGCTTTAAAGGGAAGTCTACCGTTGAAGAAGCTATGTTGAGCCTATTCCCATATACTTTGAGGGATAGAGCGAAAAGATGGTTATTGCAACTTCCGGCGGGGTCTATTTTTACTTGGGAGGAGTTGAGCCGAGCTTTCCTTGCTGAAAATTTTTCTGCTGCTAAGATCTTAGAATTTCGAAGAGCAATCTCGAGTTTTGCACAACAAGAAGGAGAGACAGTCTTTGAAGCATGGGATCGACTGAAGGAGCTAGTACGATTGTGGCCCCAACACGGCCTCTCCGATCCTCTTATGATGCAACAATTCTACAGAGGTATGAATGAGTTGGGAAAGCAAATCCTTGATGGCTTGAATCCTCGGGGAGGATTCAATGGGATGAATGAAGTGGATGCTAGAGCAGCCCTCGAGCGTATGTACTGCACGAACAAGAATTGGCGCACTAGTGTCCGAGCAAAGCCCGTTAGAAACCCGGTCCATGTTGCTTCATCTTCTTCTCTCGATGATCAAATAGAAGCTTTGAGAAATCAATTCAATTCCCAATTCCCACACTTTAGCGGAGATTGTACCGGAAGTGGAATAATCACGATTCCCGAGGAAACCGAGTTCATTGATGCCGTGCACGCTGCACCCGTGGGGAACTCCTATAATTCCTCTTGGCGGAATCATCCCAACTTTTCATGAGGAACAACTCCAACTCCGGTGGTGCTCCTTCGAACTATCAAAGAACAGGACCGGGATATCACGCTATAGCTCTTCCTCCTCAACGAACCTTCACTCCCTCCGATCCAATTTCGGAAATTAAAGATATGATGAAGGGGATGATGAGTTCACAAAAAGAGATGATTGAATCTAACAAAAAGATTCAAGAATCTAATGAAGAAAGGATGAAGCAGACTGATATCCGACTTAAACAAATGGAAGCTTTTGTTTGAAATCAACAGGCGTCGTTGCAAAATCTGGAGATGCAAGTAGGACAACTGTCCAAACAATTCTCCTAACGCACGAAAGGAACACTTCCTAGTACCACCGAGCCAAACCCAGTTGAATGCAAGCAATTAACTCTTAGATCGGGTAAAACTCTTTCCCCACCTATTCCTAAAAAGACGCACGTACCTATTTTTGTGCAGGAACCGATTGTGGAAGATACTAGGAAGGAAAAAACGAGCCGTGATGACGAACGAGAGGAGAAGAGAATCGAACTTCGAAGAAGATTCTGGAAGAATTTTTGCCCAAAATCCCTTATCCTTCTAGAATTAGCAAAGAGAGAGAAAAAGAACAATTTAATAATTTCGTTAAAACTTTTGGTCGTATTTCGATTAATCTGCCTTTACTTGAAGTAATTTCTTCGTTTCCAAAATACTCTAAATTTTTGAAAGACATTTTGCGTAATAAGTATCCTCTAGACTGTGAAAAGGTAATTTTGAATGAAGTATGTTCAGCTTTAATTTCCGAGAAATTACCTTTCAAATGTAAGGATCCCGGAAGTTTTACTTTACCTTGTACTATTGGTCATATTTGTGATTTACATGCTTTAGCGGACCTAGGTGCAAGTGTTAATTTGATGCCTTCAAGTTTATTTGATAAGCAAGGGTTGCATGATTTGAAATCTACTAGGATGTGTGTACAGCTAGCAGATAAGACAATTAAAGTCCCGAGGGGAATAGTTGAGGATATCCTTATAAAAATCGGAAAATTTATATTTCCGGTAGACTTTGTTGTTATGGATATGCATGGTGAAGGTGGTGTACCACTTATCTTAGGGAGACCCTTTCTAGCTACTTCTAAGGCACTAATTGATGTTAATCACGGATTTATTACACTTCGAGTTTTGGATGAAGAAATTACATTTCGTGTCTAGTTTGTTTTGCTTGTTTTCTTAGCTTTAAATTTCTTTACTTCGTTTTATTATTTTCTTACCTTATTACTTTCTTATTTTTCAGGTATTAAATAAAGTTCCAAGCTTGCTTGCTTGGAAATCCAGATTTGTTTTCTTATCCCTTTCTTTTATCGAGTCCTATGTGGTTGATTGGCGTTATTTTCCTGTCTAACGCTGTATTAGTAGCTGGATGCTCCAGCCTAGGTTTTTCTTGTTTTTTTAGTTATCGGATGTTCCGAATAGGATTTATTTGCTTTATTGTTGGTTAATTTTGCTTGAATAAAAGTTTTTGGACTGATTTTGAGACTTTTGCATAATCTGGGGACTGGAATTTGAATTTTTCAAATTTTTCCCGCTTCTTTGTCCCCTACGGTCGTAGAGGTCCGAAACTTCACGTCTGTAGGGAGTACTATGGCCGTATCCTTCATATTATGACCGTAATAATCGCTTCGATTCTCTCCCGCATAATCATCACTTCCGACATCACTATGGACGCAGTATTTATTCCGACGCCCGTAGCACCTCCACTATAGGCGTAATTTTCATTATACGCCCGTAGCAAATCCAGAAATTTTCAAAATTCAAATTTCTTTCTGAAATCTCGGATTTTGATACGGCCACAGTAAATTCTAAGCCTGTATCAAGTTCTCTAAAGGCGTAGCCAAATCGGGCAGATTCATATATTTTGCAAATTTCTGATTTTTCTCTTCATTCCACCCTCAAATTCCTTCCTTAAACTCTCTTTTTCTTGATAGTTTTATTTCCTCTTAGCTATTTATACTTCGTTTGTTGTCTCTCATGGCACCCGATCACACTCCGATCACTACTACCAAGCACTCGTTTCTCACTTTTCCATCTTCCTCTCCTTCGGCTATTTCTCATATTCGCTCCTTCTCCGACAAACTCATCCTCCATGGTCGTCGCATCGACCGGGCAGCCATAGACCTTATGGATTTACATCTTGAGATGCTCCGTCTTCTTTCTTTTCCTCCTTACTGATGCATGTTCGAGGTGGATGCTCCCGTTTTTCAGGAACTTGTATGTGAGTTCTTTGCTTCTTTTGACTGTCATTCTAAAACAGTCAAATTTAGACTCGGTGGGGTTGACCGAGAGCTTTCGATGAGTACTTTTGGTGTCGCTCTCGACTTGTGGACTGAAGATGAGATCGAGACAAGCCTCTATACTTCTGCGGTGATCGACTTCGAGGAAAGTACACAAGTTTATTGGAGTCATATTTGTCGTACACCTTCGGCTGCTACCTATTCTTCCACACTCAGAAGGCTTCCTATATTCATCTTTCTCTCCGTTATCTTCATTTCGTACTATCTCATACGATCACTGGTCGGAAAGATAGTACCGGAGTTGTCACTTCCATCGATGCGGCTCTTCTTTCTCACATTTGGCGAGGTGTTCATATGGATCCCACAGGAGTGTTTGCGACTCTCTTCAGCTGTAGACACAAATGATGGTTTTACAACAACAAAATCAAACTATCATCCAAAGCAGCAGCAGCAGCCTTCTTCAGCGATTTCCTACCGGGCCACAACCTAACCCAGACATCGGCCCATGGCTCAAGGCACTTCGGGGGGACGTCCCGATGCACTCTACTCTAGTTCACATACCCGAGGACCCCCCAACATCATCATCACCACATCAAGCTGAAGAATAGTTAATTTTAGTTTCCTTCTTTTATTTTCCGTGTTTAGCTTTTCGTTTCGCAAGTATTTCTAGTTTTCGGTTTTCTATGCTTTTATTTTGTACTTTTTGCAACTTTTTCATATCTATGTGATTTTTGCGTCTTTTGTTTTTCATGTTTTTATCTTCATTCTTTTCTTTATCTTACTTTCGCTTTTCTTGTTACATCTTCACTTTGAGATTGATCTATTGTGAGTTGATTGTTATGATTTTATTAGCTTGAATTGCAATTTCAATTATGGTTTTGATTTGAATTCTTATCTTGAGTTGAGCTCTAATTCGATTTTGTGGTTCGGGTTAACACTAATTGTTAAGCCGGACCTTGGATATACGATTAGTGCTAGATTAGTTTGGTTATTTTCCTATTGATGTACCTGGACCTTGGATGATTGGTAGGGATCTAATCTTACTAATATATTTGAGTTGTTCTTCACGTATGAATTTCTTTCAACGACACGTATTGAGGAAATTCATCCTTAGACTTGGATTTGGTGAAATTGTGATAATTGATTCATGATACATGATTTCATTGTGAAGTGTATCCTCCACTCTCTCTAATGTCTTTAGTGAGTTCTTCAAATATTCAATATTATCTCATTCATATTCTTTACTTTGCTTTCTTTTAATTTGCTTTCTAGGAAATTAGAATTCAATCCTATCATTCTTGATAAAGGTTGGATTACTTAATGATTGATTCATACTTCCAAATCATTTTCATAATTGATTTAATTATATTTTCCACACTAAAAATTAGTAGACGTCTTGGGGAAAACGATTTTTATAAATATTAAAATCTGAATACTACATTTATTTACTAAACTATTTTGATAGGTTCTCTGCCCTAATTTAGTTTATTTTCTTAGTGACAATTCTATTTTAATCTTGAGAATTCCTATTATTTTTAGTATTATTTTATTCAATTATTTATATTATTTTTATATATAAATATAACTCATCATATGGTCATTCTAATTTAATCATCGAACTGAATAAGAATCTTCAACCATATCTATTTCAATTCTATTTATGTTCTAGCAACAATCTCATGAATTGATTCTTATACTAGGGTTAACTTTTGTTAATAAATTCTTGTCATATCTAATAATTGCTTATAATTGTTGTCAACGTCTTTGGGTCTATACGATATTATAAATGTAAAATAGTTGATCCTTCCATATTACTATCTGCATACGATAGGTACTCTGCCTTAGATTTTGTTTATTTAAGTGACAACCTATTTGTTTTGCTTGAATTAATCTCAGTCATAATCTATGCTAAAAATATAGTAACAAAAATTCACATCAATCGTAAAAACAATAAGTGAAAAGAAAGTAACCTGCTTTCGTCTGAAGGACTTGAAGCATAACCCCGATAATATTTATCGTAAAGACAGTAAATGAAAAGAAAGTAACCTGCTTTCGTCTAAAGGACTTGAAGCATAACCATGATGATATTTATCGTAAAGACAATAAATGAAAAGAAAGTAACATGCTTTCGTCTCAAGCATAACAATAATAATATTTGTCATAAAGACAGTAAATGAAAAGAAAGTAACCTGCTTTCGTCTGAAGGACTTGAAGCATAACCGTGATGATATTTATCTAAAGACAATAAATGAAAAAAAGTAACCTGCTTTCGTCTGAAGGACTTGAAGCATAATCATGATAATATTTGTCGTAAAGACAATAAATGAAAAGAAAGTAACTTGCTTTCGTCTGAAGGACTTGAAGCATAACCATGATAATATTTTTCGTAAAGACAATAAATGAAAAGAAAGTAATCTGCTTTCTTCTAAAGGACTTGAAGCATAACCATGATAATATTTGTCATAAAGACAATAAATGAAAAGAAAGTAACCAGCTTTCGTCTGAAGGACTTGAAGCATAACCATGATAATATTTGTTTTAAAGACAGTAAATGAAAAGAAAGTAACTTGCTTTCGTCTAAAGGACTTGAAGCATAACCATGATGATATTTATCGTAAAGACGGTAAGTGAAAAGAAAACCTGCTTCGCTGAAGGACTTAAAGCATAACCATGATGATATTTATCGTAAACAGTAAATGAAAAGAAAGTAACCTTCTTTCGTCTGAAGGACATGAAGCATAACCATAATAATATTTGTCATAAAGACAGTAAAAGAAAAGAAAGTAACCTGCTTTCATCTAAAGGACTTGAAGCATAACCATGATAATATTTGTCGTAAAGACAGTAAATGAAAAGAAAGTAACCTTGCTTTCGTCTGAAGGACTTGAAGCATAACCATGATGATATATATAGTAAAGATAGTAAATGAAAAGAAAGTAACCTTTCTTTAGGAAGACTTGAAGCATAACCATGATAATATTTGTCGTAAAGACAGTAAATGAAAAGAATGTAACCTGCTTTCGTCTGAAGGACTTGAAGCATAACCATGATAATATTTGTCGTAATGATAGTAAATGAAAATAAAGTAACCTTCTTTCGTCTGATGGACTTGAAGCATAAACTACATCTGCAGTCTAATAGAGTTGTGGATCAAATTTGTCATTCTTGTGATTAGCACATTCTAGAATGAAGTCAGAAACGACTTGTGCCTTGATAGTCTTTCTTGGACGATATTCAATGTCATGTCCGAAGAGTTCAATTGTCCATTTCATGAGGCTTCCATATGCGTCCGGCTTATGTAGAATTTTTCGCATTGGTACATTTGTGTGTACATGAATAGTATGAGCCTGAAGATAAGGCTTCAGCTTTCGAGTTGTGATGACAAGCATTAAAATATGTTTCTCAGGAGAAGAGTATCCGAATGCTTGACCTTGCAGAAAGTGACTCGGGTAGGAAATAGGTCGTTCTGTTGTTGTTCGAGTAAAAGATAGAATGGAGCCTAAGGAGTATTTCAATATGGAGATATGGATATTGACGATTTCACCATCTCTTGGAGATGCAAGCAAAGGAGGTTTGCTGAGATATTCTTCCAGGCGATCAAAAGCTTGCTGACACTCATTCGTCCATTGAAAGTTATTAGATTTAAGGTTTCGTAATACATGTTATGTAAATGTTAGAGCATGAAGAAAAAACTAAAATTATTAGAAATAAAGTGTCATGTAATTGTACTGACCCGATAGAAGGGATAAGATTTGTCTTCGGCTCTTGCCAAGAACCTATTTAAAACGGTGATGCGTTGATGCCAAGGTTTGTTGTGGCTGCATCTATTGAGTGCGTCCAGGTCGAGGTCGTGCGTCCTGGGCATGCATTGGAAGAGGGAGTGCATCACGAGTTCGAGCATAGCATTTTTTGAACCTAATTAATATACGACACCGGATTGGCATTAATGCCAAGGTTTGTTGTGGCTGCATCTACTGAATGCGTCCGGCCAGGAGGCTGCGTCTAGGCATGAATTGGAAGAGGGAGTGCATCACGAGTCGAAGAATAGCATTTTTTTAACCTGATTGAGAAACGACACTAGATTGGTGTTGATGCCAAGGTTTGCTGTGGCTGCATCTATTGAGTGCGTCTGGGCATGAATTGGAAGAGGGAGTGCATCACGAGTTGGAGAATAGCATTTTTTTGAACCTCATTGAGATACGACACCGGATCGGCGTTGATGCCAAGGTTTGTTGTGGTTGCATCTACTGAGTGCGTCCGGCCTGGAGGCTGCGTCTAGGCATGAATTGGAAGAGGGACTGCATCACGAGTCGAAGAATAACATTTTTTTAAACCCGATTGAGATACGACACCAGATTGGCGTTGATGCCAAGGTTTGATGTGGTTGCATCTACCGAGTGAGTCCGGCCAGGCGGCGCGTATTGGCATGAATTGGAAGAGGGAGTGCATCACGAGTCGAAGAATAGCATTTTTTTTTAAACTCTGATTGAGATACGACACCAGATTGGCATTGATGCCAAGGTTTGATGTGGTTGCATCTAATGAGTGAGTCCGGCCAGGAGGCTGCGTATTGGCATAAATTGGAAGAGGGAGTGCATCACTAGCCGGAGAATAGCATATGCATGTAAGCGTAATGTAACATCAAGGATTCGGGTTGTGTGCGACAAGGGAGAGTTGGTGAAGTAGGCTGATGCCGATGACGCACAACAGGAGTTTCATCCACAATGGTCTTGCCTTTTTGATGCATCACCATCCTGTCGGAGTTCCTTGACGCGATTGAGCAATTGAAGCAAACTTTCATCGCAGAAGTATTAAC
>JAHSUH010001221.1:0-10853 GCA_025388415.1 Cynanchum wilfordii | reverse complement strand
TATTGTAAAAGTAAAAAATAACTACGATGCAAATAAAAAGAAAAAAGAAAAAACAACAACCCCTCAAAGATCATATAAAAATTCAAAAATGAAATATATCTCAAATACTATCCAAAAAAAATATTTATTAATATCTAGTGTTTGTTTGCATCTTTAATGGAATTATATTAATATTGTAGAATATCTAAATTATGATGAATTAAAAGAAATTGGAATGAAGATAATTGCGGAATGCGATGGCGTGTCACGACAAATTATTAGAATTGGAGCAGTTTTGAGAGAAAATATGTCCACTGATTATTGGGAAAGGGTGCAACTTTCCTTAAGCTTTCGTGAATATTCAGATTTTCAATGGAAGATTGTGGCTTTAAGTTACGATCATTTATCAATTCATTTGAAGGAATGCTTCCTCTATCTTGGACAATTTTGGAAAGGTGATGATATAAGTACAGAAATGTTGTACCAAATGTGGATGGCTGAAGGAATAGTCTCATCTCATCTGTTGGTTGGAGAGAAAACAACAATGGATATAGCAGAAAAGAATTTGGCTATATTAGCGACAAGGCTATTGATTGATGTCCAAATATCTAAATTTTCGACTGCAAGAAGGTTTGAGTTATGTCGTATTGATAATTATGTAAATGATTTTTTTCTAAGACCGAAAACATCGCATAATGGTTTTCAAATGGTAGACAGAACTGCATATGGTTTTAATTCCTCAAATCCGGATGGTCGTAGACTTTCCATGAAATTTGATTTCTTAGCACATCAATTTGATCAAGGTGAAATTGACTTTGTGGTTACGTATACACTAGGGAAAATTTCCATGGAACTTCGTTCTTTACTTATGCAAAAAGAAAATGGAATCCCAAGAATTCGTATCTCATTTCCATCTGAGATATGCAAAAGGTTTAAGTCTCTTAGAGTTTTGAAAATAGAGAACTTTGAAATTCATGGTGGAAATTTACCCAAAGATATACGGACCCTGATGCATTTAAGGTTTCTTAGTCTAGAAGGCTCTACTTTTGAAAAATTTCCAAAAACTCTTGGAAACTTTCGATTCATGCAAACGCTTGATCTTAGAGTTGCTGAAATTATTCCAAGGGGAATTATTGTGCCTAATGTTCTTTGGAAGCTAAAGGAATTGAGGCATCTTTATTTACCTACTTGCCATCATGTTCCAAAAGGACAAGACAAATTGTTCTTGAATGGTCTGACTAAACTAGAGACACTTGTCAATTTTGATATTGAGAAAGTTGAGCTTACTAGTTTGGAATGGGAGAGTCTACGTCACATTGATGCAAGAGTTCATGGAAAGAAGACCATCCGTGATATGATTGATTTTATTAACAAGAGCGGATACAAGTTGAAGGAGACATTCTTACACGCAAGTTTTTCGGGTTTTAGTTATGAGGAAAGTGACGTTCCACTCGAGGATGTGTTCATCAATTGTAGCAGACTCAACCATTTCATGGTAAATTGGGGTAGGTGTGATTTAAAAGAATTAAAGATTTCTAATCCCTTATCTTCAAATCTTATTGAACTTTGTTTTATAAGATGCCAAATTAAGGAAGATCCGATGCCAATTCTTGGAAAGTTTCCCCAATTAAGAAAACTTGTACTTGGAAAGAAAACCTTCATGGGTACAAAAATGGTTTTTGAAGAAGAAAGTTTTCCGTCCCTAATATATCTTAAGATAGAAAATCTACCGCATTTAGAGGATATGGATATTTTTGAAAGGAGCATGCCTAATCTTTTTTGTCTTGAAATCGTATGTTGTCTTAAATTGGAGATGATTCCTTATGGATTGAAGTTCATCAAAACCCTTACTGAATTGAAGATTAAAATGCCAAAAGAATTCAATGATCAAATTCGTACACACAGAATTCCTATACAATATTCTATAATTATTGCAAAGATACCATTAACTTTCTTAGAGGATTGGTGAAAACATGTTGTGTTGAAAATTGGTGACAAAATGTATTCACAAAATTCAATTATTTTTACCTTTGACAAAAGGAGCTTTCTAAAGTCAAAACTTTCATTGCAGTTTAAAACCTGCAATTATATTATGAATGTAATACATAGTAACTTTCCATTAATAAAGAAACACATATGTGCATACAAATATATTTGTATTATATAAGATCCTAACATATTCTCTCTTATATAATATGTAAGTCGTATTTTATTTTATTTATTTATCTTTATTTCATACTTTGGTTTGTTCATATTCTAAATATTCTAAAAGTCTCAACGAAAAGTGGAAAGTTGTCGGTAGCCCAAAAATGGAGGAAGAGACAGTCTCTAGTCTCAAAAGCGCAAACCTAATAGGGTATAACAAAAAGAGAAAAAAGTGACATTTTGTTTAAAAAATCTCTATGTCGTATATGGGCATCAATTGCACGTAGGAAAGGACGTAACTACACACAAAATCCTGGATGGCACGGAACCCAAGCGATGGTTAGTAATGATAACTCTCTACAAACTTTTGAAAGAAGGAAATTACAACACTTTGGACCACACTTTCCGTAATGACATAAATACCCATTCCATGCGATGCAAGGGCCACTAAGAGGTACCGAAGTGAGGAAAAACCCGTAGATAAGGTCCAAGGTGGATGCTACACGTTTGACAAGTCCCAATGAAAATTTTAATATGCACCTAATATTACCACGTTACTTGTAGCATAGTTTATTATCTTATTTTGATTATGATGTGCGTAAAATTAAATAAAAATTCTTGAAGGGCTTATAATTAAATTTCGATATCTTATAGTATGACATGTAATAATTTTAATTCACCTTATTATTGTTATTATAACTATTTATATGGCTTATTTGATTATATGCGTATGTAAAAAATTTTGAAGGAATGTGCGAAGAATACAATTCTAATTCTCAAAATATTGAATATATTAAAAAAATTAGGTTTTAAAAATTTTTGAATGAATGTGATACAATTTCTTGAATAAATATTTATTGAAAATTAGGTTTTAAGAATAAATATTTTTCTTTTTATAGTAAGAAAAAAAAAAAAAAAAAAAAAAAGAAATTGAAAGAGTATGAAATTCAACACTAAGTTATTCCTAATGTGAATTAAACTCAAAGTCTCTCACAAGATATCCGAAACCTCAACAATAAAAAATTTCGGATACTTTCCTTTTCTTTTTTGGTTAAGGATACTTTCTTTCGCTTTTACACATGGCTTTACTTGTTAATATTATTAACAAATGCATTATTTAGAATTAATTTATGTATATATTATATATATATATATATATATATAATTCGTTGATAGCTAACACACATTCAATATTCAATTATTTTAATCCTTATT
Organism: Cynanchum wilfordii; assembly: GCA_025388415.1. NCBI lineage: Eukaryota > Viridiplantae > Streptophyta > Magnoliopsida > Gentianales > Apocynaceae > Cynanchum > Cynanchum wilfordii. The sequence goes on along the minus strand of JAHSUH010001221.1, from coordinate 7,514 downwards.
TAATTATACTAACCTATATACAATTAAAATTCTTTTGTTGGCTTAAAATATTTTGACAATAATTAGAATCCAGGATATATGTATATATAGATACAATTCATATTACTAAATATAAATGGTTAAAGAGTAAATTTTTCTATGTAAAAATTTCAGATTGTTCAAATGTATGCAAAATAACTAATAATAATTTTTTAAAAAGCCTCATATATATATTAAAAAAAGAACAAAAAAATTAAGCATAATTAGCCTTATATATTTTTGTAATCTTTCACACATACACACACACCACACACACATATATATATATATATATATACTATATATATAAAGTTCAAGTCATCCAAAACCTCAAAAGTAAAAATTTGGATATTTCTTTTGCTTTACTTGTTGAGGTAATTAAAGAATATATCACTGACAATTAATTGATATTGAAATATATATATATATATATATATTCAGTTATAATTCATTGATCATTGTTCAAGAATTTTTTTGAATTACTTTTCTTTGTTGTTTCTCTAAAATTCTTTCTTCTCTAGTCATGTCAGAATCTATCTCTATTCCTTTGACACATATTCAAAGTATGTTAGATGAAAGAGCTCCATATTGGATGCATAGTAGATTACGGGAATTAGAGTTTATACTTATCCAAATTCAACAGAGTGAAGATTGTAGACTACTACAAGATATATCAAGATTCGACTACAAAAAATTAGTGAAAATGTAAAATGATATTCGACAGTTTGCTTATCAGATGGATGATCAACTTGACACAATCTATATCAATATCAAATCATATGGAAGATGGATCAAAAGTAACATCCCAACTGTTATCAAAATAATGGGTATTACATACCATAAAAGTAAGTTTCTTCACAATTTTAGATCATTGATTAATCTTGTTAAGAATAGTAAATTGGTTGAAAGTCAAAATTTTGACATAAAAGATTGGAATGAAGAGAATATATTAAGCCCTAATCTCCAAAATGACCACAATAATTTTTTCTATGATTATGAGAGAAGAATCTCCGGGTTCGAAAGTAATTCTTTGGATCTTTATTTTAGTATTGCTTTTAGTGCTTGGATTAAAAAGATGAAAATTAATATTTTATGGCATTACGTGTATGTCAAATCAATTTATGAAAATATTTATATTCAAAGGTGTTTTCAATCTATTGCTTGGGTTTCCATGAAAAGGAACTCAAAAAGAATAACGGTATATCGTGACATTCTAAAGCAACTTCTTCCAATTGATAATAAGAAGAATGATATTTTTGGATTGATATCTATGAATGAGGATGAACTTTGGAAAGAGTTGATGAAACTACTCAGAAGCAACAAATATCTTGTCTTGCTTTCTGTTGATGATGACTCAATATATGATAAAAGTTTAGTTGCTCAATTTTATATCCCAATGAGTGGCAAAATATTGATTATTACTGGTGGAGAAGAAAAGGACATGGATACATTAACATATGGATTGAAGCTGCTTGAATCAATAATATTTCAAAATCATGAAAAAGGTTAGCATGATCGATATCCTTCAATTTTCATCTCATTTCTTTTTTAATGCTTCTAATTAATTTATGATGTTTATTGCATTCTAATTAATAGCACATCATATAGATATTTGAATAGAAATATAACTTTATGCACTATTGTTTTGTAGAATATTCAAATTCTGAAGAATTAAAAACCATTGGATTGGAATTGATTAAGAAATGCAATTACGTGCCACGGCAAATTATTAGAATTGGGGGAGTTTTGAGAGAAGATGTATCAACTAGTCATTGGAAACTGGTGCAAAGATCCTTAAGATATCTCAATGATTCAGATAGTCATTGGAAGATTGTTGCTTTAAGTTATGATTGTTTATCAATTCATTTGAAGAGCATGTTTTCTCTATCTTGGACAATTTTGGGAAGGTGATGATATAAGTACAGAAATGTTATACCAGATGTGGATGGCTGAAGGAATAGTTTCATCTAATTTGTTGGTTGGAGAAGAAACAACAATAGATGTAGCAGAAAAGTATTTGTCTATGTTAGCGAGAATGCTTTTGATTGATGTCAAAGAGTCTGAATTTTCAACATGGAGGAGATTTGTGCTATGTCGTATTGATAATTTTGTAAAAAACTTTTGTCTACAACCTGAAAGATTTCAGGAGGACCTTGAAATGGTAAATAAAACTTTATACGGTTTCAAATCCTCAAGTAAAGATGGCCGTAGACTTTCTATAAAGTTTGATATCTCTTCTCATGAAGATCATGATCATATTGATATTGAGGTAACCAATATACTTTACATAGCTTCTAAGGAACTTCGCTCTTTACATATCGAGAAAAAAAATGGAACTCCAAGAATTCAGATCTCATTTCCATCTGAGATATGCAAAAGGTTCAAGTTTCTTAGAGTTTTAAAAATAGAGAACTTTGAAATCCGTGGTGGAAATTTGCCAAAGGACATAAGAAGATTAAGTCATTTAAGGTTTCTTAGTCTAGAAGGCTCTACTGTTGAAGAATTTCCAGAAACCCTAGGAAACTTTCGATTCATGCAAACGCTTGATTTAAGAGTAGCTGAAATTATTCCTAGAGAAATTACTTTGCCTAATGTACTTTTGAAGCTAAAAGAGTTAAACATGGACCATTTACTTTCTTAGAGGAGTGGTGAAAAAGTGTTGCATAGAGAATTGGTCATAAAATGTGTGTATAAATTTTTAGTATATGTACCTTTGATAAAAAGGACGTTTCATAAATCAAAAGTTTTAGTGCAATGTAAATAATTTATTTATTTATTTTTTAGCGTTAACCCTTTTTCCTTTTCTTTTTTATTTATTTATTTTTTTATAAATAATTTAATACTTATTTCTCCATTCACAAAATCTATACTTAAAACTTTGAACAAAACTCAATTATGAACCAACTATTTATTCCAACCACACTGAAAGTAATAATGAGAGTAATTGATTATTTTTTTGATAATTAAATAAGAAAAATACCAAAAAATTCACACATTAAGAGTCGAACGCAATAAATTAAACACAAGAAGACTCTTGAAACCACATCATAAGTGCCATTGATTTTTTACTTATTCTAGTGGGAAATGAACTCCTTTCATATGAACCAATTACTTATTCTAGTGACATTGAAAGTAATAATTGCATCAATTGATTATTTAAATTTCTTTACAAAAAAATTTCATTCTAAATTTAAAAATTTTAAATTTTCATTTTAAATTCCCAAGGCGTCTCTTTAAATTCATGGTACAATTTATCAATATAACAACTTAAATGTAAAGAAAAAAAAAATTGAAATAGGAATGTAGACATACAAATAGTTTAAAATTCAAAATTTGTATAAAGATTAAATAAATTTTAAATTGTATAATAAGTAACACGATAGTTCAAATTTTTCATGGCATGTTAATTATCTAATCTTCTAATTTATAATAAATAATTTATTATTTTTAAAATTTTAAAATTAACTAATTGATATTCAATAATTTTGTTGACTTAATATTTCTTTACTCATTTTCATATCATGTTAAAATTATTATTTATCAACAAATACAAAAAAATTAAGTTACTGTTTGACAAAATGGAAAAGCAAATTGTAAATATTACATGATATTATAAATTTGACAATAGTTGTGAGTGTTATGTAAGAAATATAGTGAGACTCCCTCCCGAGCAAGAGCTAAATCTTAGTCCGAGTCAAATCTGAATTACTCAAAATAATAGTTTTGGATACCAAATAATCTGCCGAGAGTTGTTTGGAGGAGTGGCGGAAGGCCATCCCCACAACCTCCCGGTTGGGAGATTGATACTCAAGTCCTCCTCCCCATGTATCAAAAAAAAAAAAAATACCAGATAATCTAACGAAAAGAATAATAACTGAAATTAAAATTGTAATTACTTCCTAATAAAACAAAAGATCATTCGAAGTAATATCAGAAGTGAGATTTCTTTTTGTGTCTAGAGAGACAACACACTTCAAAATCAGAAGATTAGCAAACTGCCTACTTTCAAGATTCCTCTCTCTCTCTCTCTCACTCTAACACACACACAATGATAATTCTTTTTACTAAGCACTAAAAGAAGGCATTACTCACTTCTTTAACATGAAAGAAGTGAGGTGAATTGGCTTGAGTGTCTGAACAAGTCATTCTCAAATGGAAACTGTCTAAGCCTTGTTGAAAAGCATATATGATCAACAGAAGAAGTTCATGGTATAGATAAATATGAATGTAGAATGGTGTTTTCTGAAGTTCCTGTCAACATGGATTAAGGAAGGGTGCTAAAATGACATTAATTTATTGCAAAGGGAACTGAAAGAGACAAATGGCAGCAACCAATTAAGGTTCTTAAAAGGTGGGAAAAAGATTCCTATAAAAGCCAAGCCTTATTTTGAAAGTAATTTGAATTATTGACAATTCATTATGCAAAAGATAACTTGAGGTTCACAAGATATGAAGTCTCGTATCTCAGTATACAAGTTTATACTGATATTTAGTGACCTACATTCATTTCATGAAAACCGGGAAAGAGATTAAATGTATTATCATATACCATGAATCTGTAGAAACAAACCTGCTTAGTTCAAAGGAGACACCTAGTCTCTGGAAGCTGGACATGACAGCCTTGGCAGTCCTAGATGTGTCCATTTTGCTTGCTTGCTGAAACTTTAGAGTACGTGGAACTCAATGGTTGCTAACAAAATAAATAATCACCAATGGCATATAACTCATCGAAGAGGTTGTAACTACATGGAAATTATTTCCAACATGAGTAGAAAAATGTACCATTTTCTTGAATGAAATTACATCCTGATTTTCAAATGTCGTACATGCAGAAATTACCATAATGGAAATGCTGTTCAATTCATAAATAGAGAAGAGAACAAAAAAGAAAAAAAAAAACATTTCACGCCATTAACATGTTCATCAGTTTTCCATTTATTCCATAATTTGGAAATTTAATTTGTTAAAGAAATACATAATTTAATAGAACAAGCAACTTTTATTGAACATTTATCTTGCTCACGGGTAAATGTTCTATAAGCAAATGCAAGCCAACATGAGTATGAATGTGAACTAATGGCTACACCATAATAGTTATAATTAAATTTTATTTGATTTAAGATTCTTTTTTATTGGTTTTGATTTGAAAATGAAAAGATACGAAGAAAGTACCCGCAGAGTATATCCAGAAAAGGCACCAGGAAAATGCTCTGCTGCAATTTCCAAGGATGCAAGAAATGCTAACACCTAATTTCGAGGAAAAAAAGAAGTTGTTGTAGAAGTACTAGAAAATTAATTACCAAAGTGCCAGTTAACCAAATAAATAGAGGTGGTGTTTTATCACCTGTTTCCCCATCTGTGGGGAGATCAGAGCATAATTGGTGTCTCCACCTGTAGTGCCCATAACAAAAGGTACTCCAACTTTGCAATATAGTTCAGCATTTTCTGCATATTTACAATAGAAATAAATATTTCAAAAAATACAATGAAAGTAAATATTATGATTCTTGTGCCAATCCATTATAATTTCCCCTACCAAGTGTTTGAAAACAAACAAATGTAAGACATTTTTTCTCTATTTTCTTTATCCCTACAAATATTAATACCATTTAAAACACCAGGTACTGTATAATCAACAATAATCAAATTTGGATATTCTTCATAGATAGATGACAGAACACTTTCTCTCTCAGATGTGCCAAGCACCTTGATTTCCTTTCCACCCACTTCTATAGTTTTTCCAGCATCCCTTGGACTGCCCAATGATATAGGAACAGGATGAAGTCCAGCAGCGATAGCTGATTCAAGGACTGCCCTTCCCATTTGACCAGTTGGAGTATTCACCTGCTAAGGAGTTGGTAACACAGACAAGCTAAATACAGATTCACACCAAAAGAAGCCATTATCACCAAAACTTACTGGATAGATATGCTAAGTAGTCCCACAGAGCAAGTTGAGTTATTTATTATCACAAAATTTACCCTGACTATAATTTCAAGAAATAGACTTACGTTTGAAGAAAATTTGCTCAAAAGTCCAATACTAAAAACATATATGAAATGAAAAACTTGCAATAGCATGTAATCTACCTTGCAAATATTCAGACTAAACCAAATAACAATTGATATTTTTCCCTCTAAGCTTTGGTTGTTTATTGTAAACTATTGTAACAACTTGAGTAAAGATTCAGTTTGGTAGATATCCAAGTTCAAAGGTAAAGAATATACCCTATAAATAATTGCAATAGGTTTATCACTTTTGAAATAGCCAGAGCCAAAAGAGGCCATATTTGCAACTATTACCAGTTTCAGACCATTCATGAAATAACTACAATTTCTATATATACACAGATATATACATTGCAGAGAAGTAATGCTAAATTGTAAGAGTCAAATGCCAAGAAAAGCCATGTAGGTGAGCTAACATGCGCTTATGCAATACTATCTGTAAATTTTGTAATACATACCATGATTGGAAGTCCATTGCTTTCACTTTTAGACTCCTCCTTGGATTGAACTGGCATCTTAAGAACTGAACAAACTGGTACCAATTTTTTTGCCTCCTGGGAAAACTTATAGTTGTATAACTACAGAAGAACAAAGGAACAGGCCGCCGGATACAGGGTGGGAGGAGCAGGTTATGTTGACATTGTGCAGAAATAGGCATTGGAAGTTTACCAATGGACATCATTTCCAACAAACCTCACTCTGCATTCAAAAAGAGACCAATTGCTGATTAGAATGTTAAACAGATTGACAAACAAGTGCGGGTGGTTGTGTAAAAGGTGGTGAAAGAGGCTGCAGCAATTAGAAGATTCCAAAAAATGAATCAAATTGCCAAATTAAAATTAATTCTTCCCAAGATTCCATGTATATCATACATAACATTTTCCTTTTGGAAAAAGGGTTAAATCTACTTAAAGGAATCAGAACATTCAATATCATTTAGTGGAAAAATAGTTGGTCCTTGAAAAGAACACTAATCAACAAGACAAGTTTAAAGTTACACAATGCCAAAAAGACATGTCTTTTTCTTTAATTAATATTTCAAAAAATAAAAATGCATTTCAATGTGAACACAATCTGGTTATCAAGCAAGAATCATTTATCCATGAATTTTCTTCTAAAACTTTCAACAGTTAAAGAAAAAAAAAAAAAAGAAAAAAAACCTTTTTTCTTTTTCTGATAAACATAATTCTTTCTGTGTTCAGTTATAGAATAAATAGCTGAGAAGATTCTGACATCAATTAACCAATTAAAACTCTAAAAAAAAAGTTCGACAAATTGAGGGAAGAAAATCAGCCATCACTACATACCTCACACAAGAATGAAGAAGAAAACAGGGAATAATGAGATGATGATAATACGACAGAAAAGCTCGCCGCCGATCGTATACCGGAGTCGGGACAAACGGAAATCTGGAACTAATCTGAAAAATTGGAAGGAGAGGAAAGAGTATCAGCGCGAAAAAAGACTTTTTTCATTTCTCTTTTTTAA
>JAHSUH010001220.1:0-117714 GCA_025388415.1 Cynanchum wilfordii | reverse complement strand
TATTTATTTATTAAACTATCAATATTTTGATTAATTTATATTTGATCTAATGTAGTGAAGCCAATTTGTTTCAATTTACCTCTATACAATCCAACTCTTACTCGATAAAAGAAGCCCTATGGAGTTTGAAGCCAATTTGACTCAACTTAAGTTTACGGAGTCCAACTTTTACTTAGCTTAGGGAAATTCAACTCTTACTCGAATGAATAATTCATGTAACCTTCACAATACACTATTCAATTGTGTCTAGCCAAAATACTTCTAATTTTTTTTTTTTTGAGATATGTAGTAATTTTAGAACAAATCCAAAAAATCCAAAAGAAGATAACCTTTAACCTTTTGTCAATCAATTAGCTAATCAATCCTCAACTCAATGGACTAGATATGTACGTGTTCAACCCATATACAAATAATAGACTATGCTCAATCAAAATTCCATTTAATTTTTCTGATATACCAAAAAGAAAAAGGGAGCTGCATTTTAAGCTTTTGAGGTGCAATCAGCTCCTTTTCCTCAGCAAATCTTGGCCAATTATTTCTGATGTAAAATCACCATTATTGGGCATGCAAATACTGATCTTGGGCTAGCAATGGAATTCCCTGCTAGGAGCCCCTAGCTTAATTTAATTAGGTCTCTCATTAGATTTGTTAAATGAAAAGTCTTCATGCTAGAGACGATATTATATCGCAATTTTAGCTAAATGTTGTGAATTAATTGATAATAATACCGAGTAAAAAAAAAGTTCAATATTGATTGCACCTCAAAAGAGGCTAATACAACTCAATCTTGGACAAGGATCCAAAGAGGCTAAGTGGCTAGAAAAGATGCCTACTAATTAGAAAAATTGGCTCTTCAGTTTTGGTGTATATAATGCAAATAACAAAACTTTCAATTCTAATGGTAGTGGAGCAGCTAGAAAGGATAAATCATAATTTCTTATGGGATGAAATAGGAATTTGTGAAAGCAAGGGTTATTCCATCACATTTATGACTTCAAGGGATCTGGAACAAATATGCTTTGTACATAATCATATATCTACAACAACAGCTGAATTAGCTTTTTCCTGTGTCTCCAGTTTTTAGACCTACCATTTCCTTTTGCCAAGCAAATCCCCAAAATAAATAATAGTCATATTGACATAATCTGCCACCCCCACACCCCATGAATTTGTATGTCATTGGATCTTTACAACTGGAGATCTCTTTGTCAATCTATTCAACCAGTAACACACTTTCTTTCCTCAATTTTTTCTTTTTTTTTTTTTTCCCTCTGTTGAAGGGAGCAGAGCGGCTAAATGCATGGAAAGTACTTAGACAAGAAATTGGAGATGGACCAGGAATCACAAAGGATACCTTATAAGCCATCAACAAGTTTCTTATCAGCAAAGAACAAGGAGTTTGAATCCAGTTTCTGGCCCTTGCCATAAGCAGCAATAAGCAAAGCCTCTGCACGACCTAAAAAAAATAACAATAATTTGGATAATATAATGAAGTCAGTAATACTTTCATTGGCAGTGCCTTCTAGAGATAATCTCTCCAAGGCTCTCATCAAAAGGAGTAGCCAAGGACCCAACTGATAATTCCTCGATTACTTGGTTCAATCCGGTTGTTGGAAATGAACAAGAAAATCTGAATGCTTTAGTGGGATATTGTCCAAATAATTATAGAAATATCACACCATCCTTTTTACCCTAAAGGCACAAAAACATTATAGTTGATTAAATTGCTGATCAATATTTATCTACCTCCAAAATATTCGTGATCCACTCAAAACTACCAAGTATAGTGGTGATATCTAACAATTACATGATAATGAGCCAATAATTTTTGTCCTCCTTTTTTTTTTTTTTTTTTTTTTTTTTTGAAAGTGGTGAACATACAAGCTTGGAAGCCAAGGGTGCTTTCCTATTCAACTAGGACAAGGGAAAAATACTTTCACAGACCAAGTCAACATAGATCAAAGAGTTGAATATTTTTAGATTTTTTTTTTCTTTTTCCTTTTCTACGAATATATTTGGTCCACGAGGGCAATATCTGTGCAATTATTTCTACATAAGCAAAAGAACTCTTCAGTGTGATACTGCTATAATCAACAAGTCACCCAAGCCTCCCACCAACTCCTCTAGTTCTCCCTCAAAAACAGTGAAGAGACAAGAAAATATATTTGTTTTTATATTTAAATCATTGAAGAGAGAAACCCAACAATAAAATAAATAAATGAGGAGCAAACTAACCATGATCTTTCTTTCTTTTCAGAAGGGAACTCATAGAGGGGAAAATCGTGGATGCAGCCTCCCTGCTATCATCCTGTTCATTTTTTTTTCTTTAGTTATATGAGCTAGGTAACAAAAATTTGCATAAACCAGCATTAAAATTGCAAGCATAGTTGCTAGAAGCAATTAAATAATGTGATTCAACTAGTAGCATATCTTACAATTATGCATCTACAAGATAAAGAGAATAACAAAGATGCATCCGTTTGTAGTGATGAATTTCCCTGCAAAGATATAGTATTCACTAGATTGTACCTATCTATCTATGCATGGATATATGATGGAAAACCCAAAGACGAGAGTGTCATGTGGTGCTTGTAATGGAAAGAAATGAGGGGGATCTTTCATTGATTGGGTTTAACACTAGCAACAAAAGTTAAGCTAACAATACTACATAGCATGATCCAAGCTAGTCATGACAGAAATCCAAGTTATGCAATTAAGGCATGATAAAAGTTTCCACATACCCTGCCTATAGACCAACCCATAAAACTCTGAAATCAGAACTGCCGAAATTGCAAGCACTATACTCTGGGCTCCAAGCAAAAAGAAAAAGAGGCAGGGAGTTCCCAGAATCCTGCATGTTGATTTGAAATAGTAGATACAGACATGTCTTTATCTCATGACTTTCTTAAATGGTAAACCCAACTCTAATTATTGCCTAGAATGCCACATGTCCAAAATATCAGACATATTTAGCCATAAAAACTGCAGGGAATTAAATCAAAGAATTTTGAAGGAGTTAGTATTGCACAGTAATCTCATAATTACGTAAGAATTGTTTATCCTACATCATATTTATTTCTGAATCACCCTCAACTATCAAAATTCAAGTACTCAGACCTTGGACTTTGTCCTAGGTTATTACATGAGATCATAGTTCTTCTATGTCCAACATATAAGCTGCCTACCTCCATGTTATGAAAATTATTTTTTGTGATCATTGAATATGGATATCTTAGCTATTTCCTTTTGTATTATTAATTTCTCTGGACCAAGCAAGTGCTAGCACCAAGTAAAGCTTTCTTCCAGAATTCAAAACCCAAGGGATACAGGTCACATTATGGAAAATTTCTCAGGATAATTTTTATATATATCCCACATAACTTCTAAATCAAAAGGCATTTAATAACTCAGAGAACCCTCAAATTTCACTAAGCATGGTGACATTACCACTAACTTATTCCATCTTAGAGCTCAAAATATGACAAGCAATAGAATACACTGCTCACTTTCGCATTCCCAGTTGAAAAGGATTTCAAATGCTTATCCATCGAACATAATAATAACAAAAAGCCCTCACTAATGCAAAAGAAAATTGATGACTTAACTATACATCATTCATAACTCTATGAATTACTTTTGACCCAAAATAATCTTAAGGTAAACATTTGCCAACTCAATAACCAATTTGTTACTGCTTCAATTAGATGGAAATCTATAGGGTGCTAGTTTTAGCGAAACCAAATAAGTAATAATCTAAATAGTGCCCATACTTTAGAAAAGAATTAATTCAGTGAAGGCTGTAGAAGAGTCCAATAGCGTAGGAAGCATCAAGCGAACCTTACACAAACGTTTCCCTGAGAGCTTAAACTCATTCTTCCAAACCAATGCTGGCACTGGAACGACTGAAAATCCAGAGGCAACTAAAACACCAATCCAGAGGCCATATGCATATCCACTACTCCACCATCCCTTCATGCAATAGAGAACTCATTCAGATGAACTATCACAAGGAAGATTAATTGAATGCATGATATAAACTAGCACATCTTGAACATCTGCCACCAAGATCATATAGAAATCATGAAAACTGCCTTTTAACATAGTGCTTTCTGAATGGTTTGCCAGAAAAATGACAGAACAGGTTTTATCTTAAATGATTGAAAAGAGGATAAAAGGAAGACCTGGTAAATATTTCTCAAGGAAACGTTTTGCTTTGTTCCCCAGCCCCCCCCAAGAGAAGAAAAAAAAAAGAAAATATATATATTAAATCACTTGACAGCATAGTTATTGACATTAGAAAGAGGTGGAATTAGCTAATCCTATACAGGTAAACCAAAATTGTAAACATATGAACAAAGACAGATTTTTCAAGTTTTCCTGTAAGCCTGCTTAAGCATTAATTTGCCAAACCAAAGCCACCAATAGTAAGTAATACTTTCTGGATAAGTACATAAATAAAAATAAATTAGCACAGAAAAAAATAGAGACTAATAATCATCTTTTAACATGATATGATTAATATGCAATAAAACTGACTGCTAGGGAAGAGTATCTATGTTTTCAAGTATTTGCTAACCTGCTTACCGTCTTTTGGATATGGAATAGATTGCTCCAAATATGCAGTAGTTCCTGAAATAATAAAAGCTGAACTTAGAGATGTATATTTCAGCTTGATAACTGTAAGTGAAAAATGATAAAACAACTAAAATAGAAACAAACAAAAATAACTCAACCAAACAATATTATGGTTTTTCACTTGTGGATCCACACTGATACCCTAGGCTATAATAGCATAGAAAATACTATTCACCAGTTTAAGATTTTATAAACTAAGAAGAAAGAGTTCAGGACACAAGCATGGTTGAGAATCACTTTAAAGCATATATGTTCATTTGGTTGAAAGATAATGGAGATAAGTATGCCCCTTAATACTATCATATCAAGAAAGTGGGATATCTTCCATTTATCTATTGAAAAAATGCAAAAAGTTCAGCCCTCTAGGGTCCTACTTCACTCCCATCTCCAAGCTTTCCTCAACTCCACCCCAGGGAAGTGATTTTTATCCTGTTATTGTTTACCCATCATGTTTTGTTCTCTTTTAGTTTGGACATAAGATGAAATACTAAATGATATTAGTAATATCCTAAAGAAATAAATAAATTGCTCAACCTGCCCTTTTTGCTTCTACATCAGGTTTACAAACAGAGGTTGTTTCCTAATAAATGAGAGAGTTTTAAAATTCTTTAACTGCTACAAGATAATGATAATTTTCATGCAAGTATGTGGTTTCTCCTCCCCCCACAACTCCAATTTGTATTTTTTCTTCTATCTATAGGATTGAATGCACGGAACTCATTCTAAAATGATGTTCACAAGTTGATACTTTCTAAGAAAAGCAATGTACTCATTTTTCTTTGCATCTCTAGCACTCAAAAGAGTGGCAGGGATCTGGTTCACATCAGACAATGTCCTTGAAATAACTGAACCTTATACTGCAGGAAGGCTGCACAAATTCCAACATGCAAATGAACTTTCCATATAGCTAGCATTCAAGGCAATGATCTAAATTACACTCTTTAGGACCCTATACTCATGAACCCATATAAGGTGGAACTTTGAAGGAATCCACAACTTTCAAGGTCAAATTAGTCACTCCTTCCATAATTTCAACCTTAAATTCATCGATCAAATATCATATTAAAGGAATGAAATAACATAAAAACTTACTCCTTCCAATAACTATCTGCGGGACATTGAAATATAATAAACTTTCTCCTCCAAAAGTGAACAGCTTCTTCCAGAACTACATGCAAATATTTCTATTGCAGTTCCAATTATATAGAGATCTCAAACTCAACAAGATTTTTAAAAATAAATAAAATTGCAAGAGAAGAAAATTCCAAATTCAAACAAGAATACACACAAATACTTTTAGTACATGATGGTAAACCAAGCACAATCTTTGATCAGAAAATATCAAATACATAAAAGCCCTTTCTGAATTGACTTAAGGATTAGCATACCAATAGGTGCATCAAAACTACAAAGCAACTGAACAATAGATTTGGCATCTAAACGCTTCCGTGCCCTTCCACCAACTGGAACTTTCAAATAAGGAGAATCAAATACCTGTCATAGCGAAGAAAGTAAAGAATTGAATATGGTAAACACATGTAACTAAAGCGGAAGAAATGCTAATACACCACTTCTATATCCCATTTTTCAAAAAACAAAGATGACATTTTTATAATATGGAACCCACTGTACAGAAGAAATTAATCTAAAATTTAGAATGTAAAATGCCAAACTGCAGTCAAAAATCTAAACAGGTTCACCATATCCTAGATATTTTGAAGAAGGAAAAAAAAATATAAAGAAAAATGCAGATGCAGTTCCTACATGTCCAACAAAATCACAGATAAAGGTCTTCAATTTACCACGTCTCCACTGAAACAAACAATATTAAAGGAGACAAAAAAAAAAAAAAAAAAAAAAAAGCAACAAAATAAACAATCATGTTTGTCAAATTCCAATATGGAAGAAAGATAAACTAGTAGGCTGCAAGTTTAGTGTGATAAAGGGGTGCATCACCCCACACTTGAGATTGAAGAGGAAAAATAAAAAAAAATAAAGAATATTTGCTGAAGTTGATTTTGATGTTGAAATCCAATGATAAATTGAAATCCAAACATAAGTAGATTTTGGAATCAGGTTGTTGCTATCATGTTTATTCTATCAGGAGTTAGTTTTTCATTTAAGAAACACTCAATGGTGGATTTTGTTTTTGTGGGAAGTAACTTTATTTTCAATACAATTTTGCATGAGTGCCAAAAAGCATGACCTTGTTAAGGAAGTTACCAGTAAAACTGAAAAATTCCTTTTGTCATTTGTTCTATGCCTCTTGGTTGATTAATGCTTGGATGCTTAAGTTAAGCTTTTAGATAAGTTGGGGCAGTTTCTTTTCAGTGTTAGGAATACTTTTCATATTATCTCTAAACTAGATTACTAAAAGTACAAGTAGCCTTTATCTCAATAATTCTTGTCCTACAAAGATGAGTCTTAATAAGCATGAAATATTGATATATAATCTTCAGCAACCATAAAGTTGCACTTAGTTGCAACCTCCAGCTTTTTGTCTGGGAAATAGTTAATTGGCCAACCCCACAAATCATTTTACTTCTTAGATTTATTCCTGATAGAAAAGACCTTTTTTGTTAAAAAAATGCCAACACGTTCTTGTACCAATAAATCTTGCTACTCATAAAATTTTCTCCCATCATAAACATAAACATAAATAGTTATTTCTCAAGCTTATATTTATCAAGGTAAAGAAACATCTCTCAAGGATGGCCTTTTCCTCAGTTTTCAATTTCAGTTTTTGGCCAGATATTTCAATTTACTAAAGAAAGAAAGAGAAGGAAAAAAAAAAAAAAAAGGACAGGCGAAGAAAACAGAATTAGGAAATGCATATTCTACATTACCCACTAATTACCTGAACAGAATTATCCGGTTTTAGAAGAGCAACAGCTCCAGATACATCAGGGTCGATTCCAATAACCCATTCTGATGCTGCATTGGCAACTCCATTCAGTTCAGAATTTAAATTTCCTTCATCAGAATTAATTTTCTGATGATAAGGGCAAGAGATTGAAGCCAACCAATTCTCCTTAAGCTGAGCGTCTACAACCACGTCATTAGCTTTCTTTCTTCTGTTGTTTCGTCTAATTGGTGGTTGGCGAGTGACTGATACAGAAATTTCTTCAGCCGTTTGATCTTCAGCGGGGTTCAGGGATAATGTTGCAGCTGAAAAAAGCTTCAAAGTACTGGCACTGGTAGCGGAAGCGCAGCGGAGAATTGGTTGGCGAAGATTTGTGCAGAGTGGAGTCATGAAAGGAATCAGCGGAAAGCGGTTTATGGTGGAATATGCTTCCATGAACGATGGTAGGCAAATGTTGCCAGCGGCGGAATGCCGGCAGTGGTTTCCCTGAACTGGAGTGGCCAGAGGTCGGAACATTTGGGGGGAAAATGAATATAAAATTATAAAATAACATTATTCTGGATTTTGTGTTCAAAAGGCACAAGGAGTATTTACCCAAAATATTTGTATTGTCAAATTTATAAAAATAAAAATAATAAAAGAAAATTAAAAGTAAAAATAAATTAAATGTTAAGTATTTTTTTTGTTTTTTTAGAAATGTTAACTTTTTAATGTGTCTAGAACTTATGACTTCCAGGTAATAAGTGAGAGTGTGTTTACGAATTGAGTTACACTTTTTTTACAAATGTTACGTATTAATTATATAATATTCAAAGTATCATTTATCAATTACCGTTTCAAGTCACTAATTTATATAGATATGAGTGATTCAGTTATGCTATCGAATGATAAGAAATTTTTTATATATAAATAAAAAATAAATATAAATAATACAATAATTTTAAATTTTAATATAAATAATTATAAAGTTACAAATATATATTAAAAAAATTCTGAAGTATAATAACTTTTAAAAAAATAATAATAAAACAATTTTTACCTTAAAAAAAATTAAAATTATTATCTAATATAATTAATATCAATTACCTTTAATTAATATAATGAGTTTAATTTCTTCTCTTCTTCCTAGGTTATTGGGTTCAATTATATAATATAATATATATATATATTTTTTTCAATTTCTTTTGTTCTTACTAGGCTCTTGCACAAATTCAGCTACTTTTTTTTCTTCTTCACTTTGAACATGATAATAACATATAATTCTCTCTACAATAGAACTCTCATCTATCTTTCTATATAGGTGTTTTTACTAGTGTACTAATTCTTTCCTCTATTCTTTTTGTCATTCATTCCTTCTCTCTTTTCATTTGTGATTATTTTGTTACTCTTTATAATTACTTTTTGTCTTTTTAACTTTTTTTTCTTCTTGTTGTGTCACATAATATAACTTTTGACACATTTCTACTATTTATGAATGTTAAAGAAGTTAAGGTAAACGTAGAGACCATCTTTATCTATTCATTAATGACTCACACATTAATACAACGATAAAGCTCACTTTAGTAGGAAGATTTCTCACTCGAACTCATTCACTTCAAAGCAATCATCCCCATTGTTACTACAACATAGAACCTTGAGTCTAACATGTTGAGAAGTGAATCCAAAAAGAAACGAGTCGTCTCTCTTAAAATAATAATAATAATAATAATGCACCTAAAACAACATCGTTCTACTTATTATGTTGACTCAACGGTTATTATTTAACTCTAGTTTTAACCTATCTATATATACTTGCTATACAAAGCATTTTCCCATAATTAGAAGTGGCGGCTCCTTTATCTCTCTACCTCTCATTCTATCTCGGTGGTTGTATATTCGAACCGATTAATTGTTTTCTTTTAGTTTCATTACACTGTAAATAATAGTGAGTCGAGTTTCTAACTATTGGTTTTCATTGTGTAGCGACATGGTTGTTTTAAGACTAGTTTCTATTAAAGTTTTATTAATCTTGAATCTTTATTGAGATTCTTAATATAATCGGTTAGATCTATATTTTGTGAGGTTATTTTTGAAGTAATTTTAGTTGTATATTTTATAGAGAAAGTATAACATCTTATTTAACTTGTTTATAGTTATAGTGAGTCTCTTGTTTGAAGCTCAATTTGAAAGGAAAATATTCAAGAGACGCTTGACACATGATTGCATACTCTACTCATGATGGAAACTCCAATCCCACAAGCCACTATAAGTCATTTACAGCTATCTACTTTGACCACAAACTCCTCTTAATCAACACCAATCCTATATCCAATACACTTCAATCTTTTAGGTTTGAGACTATGTGGACATCTCATCTCCATATAAGCCAATTCATCTTGGTTGGTTGAAATATGATACCTTATTGCTTTCAAAATAAAAAATACGAAGATTGCTCTAAAGTCATGTAATAAGTTAATTAGTCTTTAATAATATGTCAACCAAAGTCAAATTCCTTAAGTCCACCATCAAAGAGATTCAATTCTTTCATTGAAATTGTATTAATCTTCAGTTGGAATAAACAATTCAAAGATATCTAGATGACCTTCTTAACAAAGAAGAATATAACTAAATAGACAAGGATAAATCATGTTGAATTGAGATTGATGATGCTACTAACCACTTTTTTCATCTTTTAAAAATATTACTTTTAAGCTTATGAAAAATTTACCTTCTAATTAATTATAAAAACGGAGTCAAGAACGCATAGCAACAAGAAATGATGGAAACGAAAATAAGCTAAAAACTCAAAAAAAAAAAAAAAAAAAAAAAAGAAAATGACGGAGGAACTCAATTTCAAGAACCCGCTAGAATTTGATTAACTGCATTGACTCACTATACAATGGAGGCGGAGAATTCCTCGCCTTTACCTCAGGCCGGAGGAGGATCACCGGTGCCGACGAGGATTAACGATATGAAAAATATAGGTTCATTCTACTCCAACTACATTATCAACCGAATGCTCGGCTTTCTCCCGAATCCAAACTCCAGTTTTCTAACCAAAGTTTCCGCTGTTTACCGTTTCGTCACTAATCGGCGAAGGAGAAGAAAATTCCTTCCTCTACCTCTACCTCCCGCTTCTTCGGTTGTCTCTTCTTCTGCGTAAGAACTTATCCGAAGTCTTTAATGTGTACGAATCGTGTGTTCATTTGGTGACCTTTTCAATACGTTTTGTTCATTAAATTATGTTTTCTTTCTTTACATTATGATAACAGTTGATATTGGGGTCGAGTTTTCTCTTCATAGATGTTGAAGTGAATTTAATATGCCGATGAAGGGAATATTATTGGATGGATTAGGCGATGCCGATTTTTCGCGTAGTTTTGAAAAATAATTTTTAGTGAATGAACTGGAAGGCGGATTTGTAATTTACTGAATACCTGCGGTGACATAAAAGTGAACTAATTGGCAAAATTGTGAGAGATGTTGATATTCCTTGAGTGAAAAAAGTGACTCACCATTGTTTGGGATGTTTAAATTGCAAGTGACTTCAAAGTTGAAATGGAAAGAGTGGCAAATATGGGTTTATGATTTTTGCCTGAAATGATGGCAAAGTTCTGGATATCTACAGAAGTTTCTGTTTCTTGATATGTTAATCCTTTGAGGATATGCTTGGGTATCTTGATACTTATGAATAAAACTTTGAAGTGTTTCCGATTTGGTAACAAAGTCTTGAGTTATATTTTTTTCATTGCTATACTGAACTTCATTTGGTTACTGCTGCAGAGTAGCTCAGTACCGAACACGTTTCTTTATGATTTAAAAAATAAAAACAGGAGGAGTTTATAGTGCGCTTCTCACTTCTTGAAGTCCTTGATGTCTTCTTTCACCAAGAAATAAAAGGAAAAAATAGTTACCAGACACCAACTTGTTCTGTGTGTTGGATTTCAGTGCTTTAGCAACATTTTGAAGGACTTAAGTGTTTGATTTATCATATGCATTTCTTATTTTCTGTTCTTCTTCTGTTAGATTTTCTGCTATGTATGAAGTTAATACACAGGAATAAACATGTTCAAGAAGAACGGGATGGGTATTGTCAAGTATAAATTGATAAAAGTTTTGGTATATGGCAGTATTTATCTCTTTCTTTTTCAGCCCTGTGAATGTAATGGAATCATGTCACATAGTTCTTGGATTACTTTTCATTATGTCAAGTTTCAAGTGATACATAACATATTCTTTCTTCTATTTTTGTCATCATCATTGTTATTAGTAGTAGCATTGAGCTATGCCAAGATCCAGAATTGAAGTCCTCGAAAGGTTTTTGATGCAAAAAGTAGCTTTCTAAGAGAAGTGGAGTTAAGTAGTTTCTTATCGGCTTGTTATAGTTGTGATATTAGGAGTGAAATTTTGGAAATTGTTAATTTATATGGCTTGGTTGGTATAATAGTTTTGTGTTGTTTTATAGATGTAAATGGTATGTGATTTTTAATGCTTGTGCAGATTGACTTTTGTAAAATTAAGAGTTGGTTACGAAAGATTATAATTTCTATATTTCAAGTCAGGTTCCTCCCAATTGCACCTTAGTAGAATCCTCATTACTCGCTGAGAAAATAATTGAGGTTACTACTTACATAGACCGGACCTTGTGAATCACTTCCTTCAAAAGGTTATAGAGGTATAGAGTACAGTGTGAAATGGTTTAAAATTTCATTGCATTTGTCTACTTTGGGTGCAAGTAAGTCCTTTTCAATTAGCAATTATGTTAAATATATAAATGCAACCCCTCTTTATCATTTTAAGCTTTTAGACAAGGTGGAAATTTAACAAGAACCAAATGCAGAATTCAAAGAATCATACAGTAATAAATTTTGAAGGAAGTTCATATATTTATGAGTTGAATTTTTCAAGAAGCACCAATTAACTCGGGGTTCTTTTACTTCAGAAGATTATTTTGAATTTCCTCACAATCTTCTAACTATTTATTTCTTTGATAGTTTTCTGATGCTTGTGATAAGTTATACTGCATAAATTGCAAATAAAGTTCAACTGGTTTGCTTCAATTGGCCACTGTCTATATTTTGAGCATTGCATAGTGGAGCTTGGATTTCTTTTTTTTTTTTGATAGGCAAAGCTTGGATTTCTTATAATATAGTAATCAGCTTAATTTTTCTTGCAAGTAGAAACTCTTAGAATGCTATTAGCATCAAACATCAAATATCTGTTTTTTAAGTTCTAAAGCTGAAGAGCTACTGAAGTGCTGGCTGATCTCCATATACACAGGATAGCATCAGAGGCTCATATGGTTTTCAATGCTTTAGAGGATTTAATGGAGCATATCTTTATAAATTTGCACCACATCCAAAAGAACTTACAATTTTGGCAATCTAGAGCAGAGGTTAGTTGTTAAGTTTTCCAGCTGCAAAATCAATTTCTTATATGCTGTTCTTTTACTTTAATTTTCTTCTATAGATCTCATTATTTTTATTTGTAGTATATGATAGATTTTTTTTTATCCAATTTAGGGATCTAATGCTCGAAAAGCATACTTTATGGTCTGTGAGAGAGGGCCACATGCCTTTCTCAATGGCATAATTCAGTTGATGTGTGATTTTGTTGCTGAGGGTTCTGGCGTGCAACAGCTATATTTTTCAGCTACTTCATACATGTCTGAAAGAATAACAATCCTTACAAACCTCAGATTCTTTTTGGCTACATTTTTGGCTCAGGTGGCTTTTTATCTATTTGTTTTTACTTGAAGCACTGAATGCTTGTTTTGATTTTTTTATTAGCTTTTAATTTTTAGTGTCAATTATGTTCATTCTTTATTTTCAAGCCTCCTGTTTGTTTAGAGATGTAATCCTGGCGTTGGCTAGAATTATGGAATCTTATGTGCATGCTATCTCATATTGTGTCATTTTGAGGCAATAAATAATTAAGTGGTAAAGACGTCTGTGCAGGGTGATAATAGTTTAACATGAAAAGGGGAAATGCCAACCTCCTAGCTTGGTTATGAGTGAGAAATTCTTTGCATAAAATTATATTTTGTTTAAAACTTATTTTCTGTCTAAGGTCTACTTTTGAATTGAACGTTGAAAGTCTGAACCTACTAGAATTAAAAATATAAATAATAACTAAATCTTAAAACTAAAAGACGTACAGAAACATAAAGCATAAAGTAAATAAAATCAGACATATACTAAAAACCTGAATTCTAATCTTAAAATACTATTTTTACTATTAATTAATAAAATAATGATGACTGCCCAGTCTTGCATCAGCTCTTCTGTGGTTGGAAAAAGAAGAATTGTCCTTTCAGGTTCCTAACTTTTTGTTTTTTCCAATGCTTTTCATAACCAAGCTGCTGTCAAATTAAACTCTACCCCTTTTATTTTCTTCCAAAGGCTGGAATTCCAACCTCAATCAACATGATCCCCAACTTTGAAGGCATATTTATCTTTTGCTGTCATTTTTTTTTTTTTTTTTGTAACCAACTGGAGTCTTATGAGTGTACCATTGTGGATCAATATAATCTCATATAAGAGTTCAATAACTCTCCTCTCTGCTCTAAAAGTTTAAGTTGATAGAGAGGGTTAAATTTACCCTCTTAACAAACTCTAAATTTGAAGCGTCTCTTAGGTTTGAGGTCTTATCAACCTTTCCATATTGATGGACAATCCACACTTGGTAATAAGAGGATGCATGGTAAGGAGCTCATTTGCTTTCAAACTTGTACTTTTACCATTTTATCATTGAGCTTTTGCTTTATCCAATCGTAGAATACATGTTGCTCTTTCTTAGTGCCCCTTTCATTCACCTTATCCTGATCACCAAGCCCCAAATCTTCTTTGGCAATGTCAGCAAATTTCCTTTCTATATATGTTTGTCAATTCTGCATTGCAACTTTATCAATTGGCTTAGTTAGATATAATACCTCAATATCTTTTGAAATCAGTTTCTCCAAGAATGGGGAAATATTGACACTTTTAAGCTGGCTTTTATGTTCTCTTTTAGAAAGAGTAAAATGTTCTGTTTTTATGTTCTCCATCCTCAAATTTTTAGTAACCTCTTATTTTTCATAGCACAATCTAAGGGTTCTTAAATTCATCACATTGTTGCTATTATTTCTGTAAAATGTTGGTGGATTAATCCAATCTATCTCCTTATTTTTCCTATATCAACTACTGATGGTTAGAGAAATCTTTATCAGAATCACTTTTTGGTAAAATCAGTCATCTCAGTTTTTGAGTTTATCAAGATAAACAACTAGATAATTTAGTTTTACCACAGCCTTCTTCAAGCTGGATTCCCCAATCATGAAAATCTTCTGCTTGCATCCTGCTATTGAAATCTACAATTTCTATATGAACTCCACTGGTATTTAAATCTAAAGTCTTGCTATCTGCTCAACAATTCTACTTTGCTTGGCTTGGTTACAATTTGCAGGATTATGGAATGGGTTTTCTTCAATATCTTCTGTCTCATCCTCAAATCATCTTTTGGTCAATTTTTCAAGTCACGACTACCTTTCTGTAATTCCATCCTAGCTTCTACATGAACCTACACATTAGCTTTTGTACATCTTGTCATAGCTGTTCAATCATTTTTTGCATCTGATATATAGTACTTTGTTGTCCTTGTTCTCCATGATCTCCTTTATGGCGGGATAACAAGAATCATTTTTGATACCATTTTCTGGTGTTGGGTGATACAATTTAACAGGAAAAGGAGAAAGCTATGCTTTAGCTTGAAATTCTTTGCATAGAATGTAATTTTATTTGAAACTTATTTTCCATCTAAGTAAGGTTTACCTTTAAATAGAATGCTAAATTTCTAAAACTAAGAGGATTAAAAAATTAAAGACTTAAAACCTCATTTAGCTTATGAAGTTTGTGACTTTTGACAATTTCAATCATAAATTTTAATTTGCAGAAATTGCACCTTTGAATTTTTTTGTAGTACAATTACAACTATGGCATCACACCTTGTGCACATAAGACAAAAATGTCAATATGTCATGTCATATGTTATACCGTGATTGTGATTGTACTCAGTAAGTTGAAACTGTTGAAAGGGCGCAATTTGAGCAAATTACTAGTTGGTATTGTCAAATGTTACAAAGTTAATGGGCCAAATTGGTATTAAGTTGAAAATTTAATAATAGCTAAATCCTAAAATATGTTGAAACTCATAGAAACCTAAAACATATAGGAAACAAAATTAGAAAAGTACTAAGTATCTGGTGGTCTTTGACTTGGTCAATATTTCTTTGCTCTAGACTGCAACTTAAGCATCCTGTCCAATATTTTATGTTTCTTGTTGACCTTTTTGTTTGTAAAATTAGTGACATTGTTTGTGGAATTGTAGTGTCACATTGTCTCTGTTAATGGAACAGGTTTATATGGAGATTGATAGAGTTGGAGAGAATTTAGTTAAGGATCCTGAGAACTCAGTGCCGTCGTTGTTAGTTACCATTGGTGATCTATTCTTTAAACTGGAGACGTCAATTGGGCATTTTCATGCAATTCACCTGGTATCTACATAGTATATAAGCTATATACATCTTCAATTATGAAAATAGAAATTTACATTGTGAATGCTCCTCATGTTCTTCTGTGAACGTTTACTGATTTACTTTGCAGAGTGGTTCTTCTCTGGATGGAAGTTATTCCATGCCTTTAATATTTGAGAAGCTTCCAGAAATACACCACGAAGGCTCTCAGTGGACAGACTATGAAACTAGAGATGCCATCAATAAGATCTATCAAAATCTTCACAAACTTGAGTCATATTTATCTACCATTGTAAGGTTTTCTTGTCCACTTTGTTTTATTGATAAACATTTACAAGGTTCTCATACTGTATTCTTAAATGTTTTCTATTTTAATGGCCGAAGTATTAGTTTCTTCTTGCTAATGATTTGCCAGTACATATCTCTATAGATTGTTAAGAAGTTGAGATAGAGATCTAATCTTTTGGTTTACCATTTATACTGCTCAGTCTACTATCAATGTACATGTGTTTGGTGTTATAGGTTCTTTTATTTCTTGCTTTAAGCAGAAACTCAATGTCTATTAATTTTTCAATTATGCTGCCATATCTTCTTTTTTAATTTGGATCTTTACTTCAGGTTTCCAAAAATAAGAGACCAAAAAATGTAACGTTACATTGGATGCATTATACGTGTGGGGTAGTTGGCATCTCTGTATGTTCTGTATGGCTTCTTCGTCATAGTAGGTTGATGGGTAGCTCTGATATTGATAATTGGATTCATGAAGCAAAGGAGTCAACCGTTAGCTTTTGGAATGATCACGTAGAACAACCGGTATGATCACTCTGAGCTGTTCCTAGCTTTTAGTACTTGTTATTCATCTTCTTATTGTCGTTGGTTGGGCCTACTTATTTTTTATTTTTTGTTTTCGTTTGGATTATGATTTGATTTTTTTCTAGTTTTGTAAGATTTTTGTACCTTTTCTGGTATAGAGAAAGTGTTGGACATTGGACTAACTTATCCTTCGAGCAATTAGAGAAACTAATTAAGTAATTGGAAAGGAATAAACTGGTGATAGTACTCGTATTCTATAGGAAAAAGTATGATAGTATTTTGAAATTATATTATGTGTATTCTTTGTGTTGTTATACAAGGGAGACTGAGAAACTTTTTTATCGAGTTGAAAATGAAGTCTTTTAACATACAACTCATTTAGGCAGTAAAAGCTATAAGGAATAATTTCAGGTAATAAAATTCTTCAACTTTTGTGCCAAAGTAGGTTGTGATGTTGTTTCCTTTTGCTTTTGTGCTAAAACCCATTTTGGACAGTGAAATGGAGAGAAGAAATAATTTAGGAAGAGGAGATCAATGAGTTTAGGAAAATTGGCCATTTTATTAATTTTTTATGATTTGTTTTTTCTTTTTTTGTCTTTTAAGTCCCTATAATATTTTTTGATGATCATTTTAATCCTTTTGATTATATTTTTGGCTAATTTTAGTCCTAACATGTCTCCTCATATTTGCTAACTTGTCTGATCAAGTTAGAACAAGTGTAGACTAATTATAGGGTTATAATCCAAAATTAGTCAAAATATTATGAAAATGATAACCCAAAATTTTTTATTTGGACAAAAAAGAAAAAATTGAAAAATTAATAATAGGGATTAAATTGACCAGTTTTCTCTGGGGTTTATTTTCTTTAAACATTTTGAGAGGATAAAAGATGAGAGACTTCAATTCCCTTCCCCCCGAGGTGGTTGTTTAGTTCTTCCTTATAATGTTAAACAATATTGAGGTGGTGTTTTACATTAATCCTTGTTTCTCAGACTTACAATTCCATAGAGTAGTGATATTTCTACCTTCAAAGTTAATTTTTGAATCAAAGTAAGGAACAGAAAGGCAAAGGAGGAGATGACACAAAATCTTTGACTTAGTGAGTCTTGATGATGAGCTTGTTTGATGAAAATGAGAGAACTGATTGAAAGTCCCAGTAGCAATTTGCAAACTTAATGAGCTTATTGGATATTTCCATCTAACATCTGTAATACTCATTTCTTCTAGAAACAGATGCAAAATTTGTCAGCTAAAAAAATCTTAATTGATGAACTTAATTAATCCCAGGTTCAATTTTTACAGTGAAATGTAAAGACAATTTTTACACCTTTCCCATGTGCACTTTGTTAGTTGATCATCCAATGGGTAGTAACGACTGTTTGATGAATACGAATTTTCTGTTTAGTATCCATTTATTTTGAACTATCAAAGATTCAGTTGATTAGAAGGTACTATGGACTTGTTTTATAAGCTGAAGTTTAACTTCCAAACTTTGCCTAAGGTTAATTGTAGAGCTGCACTTGAATTCTCAATCTTTTATATAATAAAAGAACTTTAAATGTATAAATAAGCTTAGACTTTTCCTATTTCTGGGCTGCTTTATTTCAGTAATATTTTTGGATCTGAGGATTGAAGATTACTGTTTCTGTATAATATACCAGTTACTTTTACTGAAGAATGGAGTCTCTATTCTTTCCCTCTCTTTCTCTTTCCTGCAATAATTACGTGTATTATGCTTGCTTAATTTCTCTCTACTTGCCTGTTTAACTATTTAACAACACTTAAGTATTCAGCTATTTAACTGTAATGTTTGTCTGTTCCATCAGCTTTTGTCCATAAGAGATGAGCTTTTTGAGACTTTCAGGAAGAGGCACAAGGGCGTAATGGAGAAGGAAGAAGTACAGTTAACTGTTGACTCTCTACACAGGTTTGTTAATTATGTGATTAGCAAATACTGTCTCGTGTAGAGGTTCCGTAACTGATTTCTCTTCAATTACCCTCCTGTTTCTAATTATCATCTGAACCATGAATTATGAAGAGTATAATAAATATGGAATTTTGCATTAGTGCAACATTTATGTTCATTGAAGCTTAATATGTTTGCTTGTGGGAGCATGTATCATCTTGATCTTTACCTCAAACGAAGTATCTTCAAAGAAACAATTGAAGTTGAAAATATCTAGTAGCTGTTCTTTTTTGAGTTTTTTTATGGTTCTCTTTCTTTCTTTTTTTTTTTTTTTATTTTTATTTTTTATTTTTTATTTTTATTTTAAACTTTTTTCATTTTCCCTGTTTAAATTTGTTGACCTCCTCAAATCTGCCATCCAGTATCCCGTTACCCCTTGATCAGTCAATTGTATCATTCATACCTGCACATCCTTCATATTTTGTCTGACTTTGCAGCAGTTTCTTGGTTATAAAAATCAATTTTATCGTCGTGAATATTTATTTATTTTTATTTTATATTCTCTTTCCTTCCTTCTTTTTCTCTTATCTCTAACTTCTGATCCCTGACTCTTCACCTTGAGGTACTAAAACTAGTGTGTCTTTTCAAAAATTCTTCTATTCTCTGCCAAGTATTGGAACTTTTCAATCTTCTCTTTTCAATCAGCTTCCATCATCTCCAGTCTCTTTTCTGCAAGCTCATCAAGAGCAACTCTCTTACAACTGTTCTACCATAGTGACACATCTTCGATTTGTCACCTCATTCAAAGCTATTTCAAGCTTTAGATCAAGACCTTTTCCTTTACCAAGAAGCTTATGGCATATCAGCAAAGTTGTGCATTTGTAAGGGGACCTTTACAGCCAAATTTGGATTGAGACAAAAGCTTTCTCTAGATATATTATTACTCTCCATAATAATTTACATAAATGTAAGAACAAGTTGTTTGATGATTAAAGGTTATTTGAGGTAGAAGTAAGAAAAAGGATGATAGTTCGTCCTGAAGAATAATTGCTATGATTACCAATGCGGCTATTAACTTCTTGTTTGGATTCTCCATAATAATTTTACATCGATGCAAGGATTATATTTGTGATGCTATGGGTGGTTTGAGGAAGGAGCCAGATGAAAAATAAAAATATGAAGATACTAGCATGTCTTGAAGAGTAAAATTATGTTTTACACATGGATTAAATCAGGGAATAGAGGATTATAGCACTGTGAGAAATAGAAGGATGGAGAAATTTGATGAAGTTGAGAGGTCCAGGTATGACTATCAATTGGATTGAAATTTAAAATGTATACATGGACTGAAAATAAATAGAAAAACTTAATTCAGGCTGAGCTTGGGCTTAGCCCCTCAAGAACCCAGCCTCATTCGTATGCTTTATGACCTATGGAACGAAAATTAATATATTGTTTAAATGTATAATGCAGGATGTTAATAAATGTATATGCAAATAATAAAAAAATAAATATATGTATTAACAAATATATACTTGCCTAAAAAGTTCAAGAAACAAACATTCTTAACTGTTTTTATTTTATGATTTTCTTTTTCATGCTGTTTTTTTAAATCATAAATGGGAAAAAATGGACCAGTTAGAACTCTGTCTGAGCTTACATCAGTTTTTGGTTCGGGTTCAGGCTTGACCAAGCCTGGTTCACGGGTTTGATTGACTGAACTGGATCAATGTTGCAATGTGATTCTAAATGTAAATTTCAAGCGATTTAGTGGAATCAATTATATGTATAAAGAATTTATTTGTTTTCCTTTTTAAAGCTGCTTTGCCCTATGCTTGTTCCCGCTTTTTTATCATTTTAGGATCATGACATAATCATGATGCTCACTGTAATTTTTTCTTGGCTATTTTCATGTTAATACTTCAAATACACAAATAAATTATTGCATTTTACACTTCTGAGGTTTTGACATGTTAATGGTCTTATCTAATTATATAGTTGGTTTTCAGGATGCTATTGGCTTTCAGCGAGCAAACAAAAGGTCAAAAGTTTCCAAATAATGCATCAGACCAGGAGATGCTTGGAATAGTCATGGCAAGGTATGGCCTTTTTCCAGTTAAATTTGCTAATTTACATACATAATTTCTCTTTAAAAGAAAAAAAAAACAAATTGAAGTTTATATAGTTGCATTATATTTTCCTTGTTTTCTATTAGTTTTATATCACATCAAGCCTTTTTCTAAGACTTTTCTATCTTGTAACGAGTTCATATTAGGTTACCACATATATATAAGTATAGCTTCCAATTCCTGAAGATATGTTAGGGTATTGGTTGGCTATGCATTTTGATCGTATCCTTTGAGCTAAATTTAGATGATATCATTTTTGTCATACCCATCATAATTTTTTATTCAATCTTTTCAGGGGAAACATTATAATCAACCAAAAGAAAAGATTTTACTCATATACATGATTTCTAATTGATTGTTACTGTAATTAGAGATTGACGGGATATAATTAGTGAGATATGTAGATAGTGTCATTAACGGTTCCTCGTAACCAATGAGATTCTTCGTAATTAAGGAATGTTTTACACTATAAATACACTGAGATGAGAGACATTGCTCTCATGCATTCACGTACATTATTCTCCTCTCTAGGTCATAATTTTTTTTGGTATTAGAGCTAGGAGAGAGAATTCTAGTTTCCCTCAAATTGAACTGACGAACTGAAGTTCGTTTGTATGTCGGTGTTCAATTTTTTTGGCCAAAACCCATTCTCATCTAAGGACAGAGTTCATCCAGTCAATCTATGTTCAATTTGTTGGATACTTTGATATGGAATCCTATAGCAGCACTTCCACATTGGTTCCTGTAAATAAGGAGAATGGGTAATATATATACAAACATATAAGACATTATAAAGAAGAATCCTAAATCCTAATAAAATGCAAATTCACTAATTAGTATTTACTAAGTCTCTAACCCTCCCCCTCAAGTTGGATGATAGATGTTAATCATGTCCAACTTGTTACAAAAATAATTTATTCGATTTCCTTTTAAAGCTTCCAATTGTCAAGAAGACGTAACTCAATTGGTAGTACTTTCACTTATATCACATGTCATGAGTTCGAGACATTAAGCTCCCAATTGATCCCATGTTCCGACATGTTCTGTACATACTAATCCTTATTTTATCTTTTCTCAAACAAAATAATAATTAACTTTGATATGTTTAGTCCTCTAGATTCACGTCTTTTACCAATAATATATTTCATCAAAAGATCTTTCATGGGGTAGAAAAGGATTATACCATTTTTGGATACTCAGGAGACTTAGCATTCTCATCAATAACCCTTTCCAACTTGTGTTCTGTAATTTTAGATATGACAAGAATCATATTAGAAACCACAAAGAAATCACTAAAGGTTTTTTATCCGAGTTCAACAATAATAGCTTCTAAATTAAGAAGAATGCACAAATAATAGCAGATGTGACAAAGTCAATGGGATAGTAGTTCACAATACATTAGAACAACTTAAAAAGGTACAAATTAGAGATTAATAATGATACTCGGACATTAAATTTGATGGATTACACCATATATGCACCATTGGATATGAACAAATCTGATTGATTTTTTAACCGAATTTGACAAACGTCCAATGGTTGGTGGTCGGCGGCGAGGTTAGCTATGGATAGTTTGGTTGGATTGGTGGTAATGGTGAATAGTCACATTTAACCATGACACAAAGGTTTAGACTAGGTTTTGTTTACAACAAAATAATTTCAAAATCTTGACAAAATCCATGGCTATGATACCATGTAAATAAGGAGAATGGGTAAAAAATATATATTCTCTTATTATGATTTATGATATGCTAATATATATATATATACAAAGATATAAGACATTATAAAGAAGATTCCTATCTTAATTAAATACAAATTCACTAATTAATATCCTACTAAATCTCTAAATTTTCCATAAGACCATCTTTTATAGTGTATGCACCTAATGATTTTTAACCCTGTATAGGTGACAAAATTATCATCAGTTCTCCTATTTTGATGAAGTAAGGTTTTGGGGGCCAAGTTGTGATCATCTAAGTAAGACAGTTCGGGATATTAGTGATGATAAACCTCTATGGAAAAGAATTGATGCTCTCAACTAGTGGTCTTTTGGGGATGTGTTACTGACCATAATTTATCCTTAGAAATCTTGTCCGTCCTTTTGTCTTCCTGCCATAACTTCTGATCAAAGTAGTGTCTCTAGTTCATTAATGTCATTGATGAGCTGAAACCAGAAAATTTGGATGTGGAAGCTTATGTAGGCAAGGCTCATGGCATTCTATCTGCCAATTGTTTCTCATACTGCTGAATAATTATTGCAGGAAGACAATTTTTCCATCGTTTTATTGCTTTCTAAACTTGGGCATCATCAGTTTCTTGTTGGTGATGACTTCTAGGGTAGATGATGTTTTGAAGAGGCTCCTCTATATTTCTTTTGTGCTTCAATAGGAAGCTCTACACCAATTTCAGGATGCCCAACTTCATTTTTCCTACAGATATTCAGCTTTAGCTTCTCTTTTTTCATCTAAAGGAAACTGTAATGGAAGTGGAGATGTTATCTATTGCACTCCCTGCAGAAGTTAGGACACACATAAGAGCATTGTTGGGTGTTTCATCTGTCCAAAATGGAGTTTCAACAATATTCATGACAGAAAATTTCAGGAATTTCTGACGTTCTAAGAACAAATGTGCTACCTATCTGTTTTTTGAGAAATAATATTACAGCCAAATAGAGTACACTCTCTATAAGCAGATCGTCTATGCGGAGGATTGCCTTCATAAATAGCATCTGTGTATCTCACATCTCCAATATACCCTTTATATAGAGTATAGTTCTTCTCTTGGAGATCCCTTGATGTATTTCAGAAGAATTACTTCAACATCTTTATGATCATCAATAGAGAAATCAGCTAATGATGCATACTGTTAATGGAATGTTATGCAAGTAACTGTTAAGTAATTTAACTTTTCCATAAATCATCAGTATCTTATTACATTTGATGGTTCACCCTATCCAGGTAAGTCTGGTACTAAAATGCTGTGTACTTTAGTGTGCTATGCCTTAAAGTGTTGATTCAATTGTTTCTTGAGCTGGTCTGTGGCTCTTGAATCATCAGCTGTGTGGCAGCACCTTTTATTATGGGAGCAGAGTTTATAGCCTTATGGCCAATTTGGAAAAAGCAGTTGCTAACTGTGTTGAAGTTTTGGAATGCCTGCTGTCCACTTTGTATCTCGCAACAAAGTTGTTTTAGATATTGCATAGAACTGCTGTTGCATGAGACACTCAAATATAATGAGATTGATTGTCACTTTGTGAAAAGACATGATCATTTTTTTTGTGGCACAGACAATCAACTTGTAGACTCATTTACCAGGTTTTTTAGAGTTTTAATTTATTGTATGTTTATTGCGGTTGTAATTAGGTAGAATATAATTAGTGGGATGTAGTAATTACTGCGATTATAACTTATGAAATTTCTTAAAGACAAGAAATGCTTTAAAAGCAATAACTGCATAAGTTGGGAGACAGTCCTCTTAAATATTTTATACATTCTATTCTCTGCCTTGTTCATTTGGTGAAGACTAAATCCTTTTGCCTTCGTTTCTTTTCATATTTTACCGGACTCTTGTATAAAATATTTACCTTATGTTTTGAGCTTGTTTCCAGTGCTCACTGATAATTCTTTTTCTTAGAGAATAGAAGTCTACACAAAGAAAGAAAAATGGGCAGATTTAGTCCCCATAAAATGTTGGTTTGTTAGGTCCCTAATAATTAATTTTAACTTTTTAGATCCTTTTTCTGTTTACTCCTAGACACAAAAAAATATTTTCAATTGATTTAGTTTTAAATTACCAATCGTAGACAAAAGGACCAACAATGCAAATCATATAAACTATAAGTACAATCATTAATGACCTAAAATACCATTAGAAAACATTAAGAACTTCCTCTGCTACTTAGCCCATAAGAAACTTAAAATGAATACTGGGTCAAGGCCTTTTATGAATTTACTGTATTGATAAAGATTGCATGGACTAAGTTATTCCCTTCATACGAAATAAACACTCTACGGAGTGTGTCTAGAATTCGGGAGTTAGAACACAGTAGAAATAGATTGAAGAAAGGAGAATTAATAGCAGATCTACTGATGTTTCCTTTACAACTGACATCTGGTATTCTGGGAGATGAAAAATCATACTTGCAGGATCTAGGAAGCTGATTAAACAATCCGAAACTATTAACACCAAATTGGTTTACTCCTGCAGTTTACTTAGTGTATCAATTTTCTGGGTTAACTTATCCATTATTTTAATTCTTAGGCTTCTCGTTCTCCCCTAGTTTAGGAAGAGACTCAGTTGTCTCTCAAGCATGATCACTCAGTTAGTGTTTGCAACTGAACTTGGTTTACGTAATTTTCTCCTGACTAAAAGTTGTAACAAGTGTTAGAGAACGTGATCAAATACCCTAAAACCAGAGTAACCTGCCAAGTTTTTAAACTACTGGGTGAATTTTTCCAGATAATTCGTCTTGGTTTTATTTTCTCCCTATTCCAGATATCAAATGAGAAGTGCAACTTCGAATTGTTCCCTTGCATTTCAAATGCCTCAGATTCAAAACTTGATCAACTATGTATATGCTTTAAGTTCATGTGTTGCTAAGTAGGTCTAAGTTTATTTGCATGGAATGGAGTTTAATAGGTTTTGAGAAGACATTGACATTCTTATTGAGAGGGGGTATGAAGAGGAAAGGATGGTCCGGATTTAAGTAGTCCCACTTAAGAACAACTTCAGACAAATTATCCTATAATTGTTTTAATCATGTAGATATGATAAGTTTAGTTACACCAATTCACCCTTTCTTGAAACTTCTTTTAGTTTTGTTGACCATTAGGAAGAGCATAAAGAAGAAAAGGGTAAAAAATCATGCATCAATATAGTAATGTCGCTCTTTGGTGGACAGAATTCCCTAAACCTTTCTGGGAGGATTGTTTATCTTCAGTAATTGCATTTGTTTTGTAATGATACTTCACTCATTTTGAGGACGTATGATCAGTTACTAATTAACAAAGAGAAAGCTTAGTGCCAGCCAACCATGAGAATGCTGGTCTATCTAGAGTCAACCTTTATGGAAATTAATTCAAGGAAGTCTAACTTGGTAAGCTTGTACCTTGGGATTCTCAGTTTTCCTTGAAGTGAGATTTAGGAAATATGAACTTTTTCTTAAGAGAGGGTTCCAGCACTAATACCGTTACCATTCAACTACTTGTGTGCCTTTTCTAGTGATGTAGTTTCTTACCAAATAGAGGCATTGAAATTCTCAGTTTCCTACTGCGAGTGCTACACTTTCTGAAATTCATTTAACTTGTATTGTCCACAATCTACACTATTACATGTATACAGGTATATATATATATATTATATTTGCACCTCGTTGTACATGGAATTCAACTTTAGTTGGTTACTTTTATGCAGATACGAACAAGAACTTATGCATCCCATCCAGAATCTTTTTGGGGGAGAGCTTGCTCGTGCTCTTCTTATTCAAGTAAATATCTGATTTTTAATGCCAACAGTAGTTTTGGTGTACCACTTTAACTGTGTTTCTTGCCTTTTTAACAGGTTCAGAAGCTAAAGCTGGAGATTGAGACGTTAGTTAAAAATTAAAAATTTTGGATAAAATCTAAGTTCCATATTTTTCTGTTTCTCTTACTCCTTTACTTTTCCTCCTCAAAATAGGGCAATGCTCGAGCTGGACCAGATTCTTAGGGCCAATGAAATCAACTTTGCTCTTCTAGCTGCTTTACCGGCCTTTTTTCTCTCCCTTATTTTGCTAATGTTGGTGCGGGCATGGTTCAAACAGGTAATAAACCCATTTAGATTTATGCAAAAAATTCATTTAACTTCCTATTTGTTCTGGTTATGCTATGATAGAACAACATGGAGGAGGAAAAGACCTGCTTTTGACGTGATTAGTTGACAAACTAGTGTTTTTGTCATTTCAGGAGTGTTTTTCATGTAGCTTATAGTTCCTCTATGATAGAAATTCTAGAGGAAGATTCTGATCCATATACGTTTATTATCTGCAAATTCTAACTGCTTAAGGTTGTTATCAACAAAGGGAAAGAAAAAGTCTTGCACTCCCTTACTTCCTATATATGGAAATGTTCAAGTAAAATTGGTCTCTTAGTCCTCCTACTGTTTTTGTGTGGATATCTTAGGGTGCATTTGGATTGAGTTCTGTATAGAAAAAAGTGACATTTTTTTTCATTCCAATAATTGTACTTGTTTGGAGAACATTTAGAATAAAAATAAATTGTCCCCAAAATAAAACATATTCCGATAGTAAATTCATCATTGTTACTATTTTACCTATTATTTTCAAAATAAAACCTTATCCATAACAACTCAAACACTATTTTTTTTCACTTTTAGAAAGGTAAGCCAACATTTTCCTTTTGAATTATTATCTGAATACACCCTTAGTTTTTGTCATTTTTCTTTCTAAAAACATTTTCACCCTTATTCTATTTTTATTTTGATAAGTTGATTCCATGCTAAATTTCCACCTCTTTACCTCTATTTGTTGATTATTGTTCACGTGATAGGCTCTTATTAAAATTTGTGTCATCCTACACGTAAGAAGGTTTGTTAAATTGTTAAATCAACTACTTGAGCTTCTAGAATAACTAGTTTAAACCTATTGGCCTTTCTAATGGATTCTAAGGTATTTTCTGCGTCAAAACACTTGGTCTACATAAAAATTTGAGTAATTTTCCTTGGGACATAACAAATTGTCTAAGGATCTTCAATTGAAGGGCAAATTATCCAAATTTAAATAGGTAATTTTTCAAATTACCCTTAAGAAATTGACGATGTGCAAGCTATGTGTGCGTTGTTGCTGAAAAATACCGTTAGATTCAGCAAAAGGACTAATAAGTCCCAACAAAATTATTATTGGGATGATGAATCTTTTTTAAAGAAAGCATTAAGAACCAAAATGTATAAATATAAATAAAACATAGACCAAAAGGTCCAATTTTCCATTGTTTAACTATTGTTCCACTTGTCAAACAATAATGTTGAAAAAGCAATACTTGGATATTCTTTAATTTGTTGATTATGAATTATACCTTGTCTGATATCTGTGTGTTCTGAACCTACCTATCTAAAGTCATATGACATTTAGTATAAAGAGACCATCTCAAGGAAAGATGGTTTTAATGTTATATACTCCTTCAGTCTCATGTTGAAAGTCCACATCTTTTTATTGGGTTGTCAAAAAATGAAATAGCCGCTTTCTGATGTAAACATATTTTTCATTTAAAGTTCCTCAAATTGCCTCTTAATTTAAAAAATTTATACCCTCACTAATACATAATGGAGTTATTATTCTTAAGGTTAAAGGCTCTTCTTAATTTTTTTTTTTTTTTTTGGGAAAAAAACTCTTCTTAATTGTTGTACGAAGTCAAAAAGGGTTATTTCAGTAATGGGGTAATGTAGTCCTATGTTCTGTAATCAACATAAAACAATAGTGTTAATATTTTAGTGTGACATAGGCATATTAAAATGCTCTGAAATTCTGAAACTAACCTGAAGTTTAATTTGCATAAGAGAATATCAACTTGCAGTCTTCAATAGAAAAGAAAAAACTTTATTGTTTACATTGAAGCTACAGAAAATAAAACATGCAGTTTGGAAGAAAGAAAAGAGATAATGTTGGTTGTGAAGGTTTAGAAGTTTGACGTAGGAAACTCCTTAAAATTTCTTTTGTTTTGTTCACATGGATTTCACTTTAATCCCGGTTAGTTGTTGAGTTCATGCTTTATAAGAATAGTGGAAAAGCGCCATTGAACATGTTGAAAAGTTTTTCGTTATGAAAACCAGTGGGAATTCATAGTTTCAACTTAAAATCCAGAAAAATGCATGATGTGTTATTTTCCACTAAGGTCAATGACTGTTATATTTGCTTACCTGGGGTTTTAACACTTTGTGGTCATAAGAAGCCTCAGTATCTAGATTGACATCCATTTTGCTCCAGCTGCATGGTAAATTAAAAGGAAGTTGAGAAATTCTTACCAGAAGAGATATAAAGGCTTGACTTTAGAAGTGGTTCATTGAGCTTCTAATTTAAATATTGGCATCCTTTTCAAGTGAATCAACCTCTGTAGGTTTATGAAGAATGAAGATACTGTTTTTGGTAGTAAACCTCAATATATTATACTTTTCCCCTTCCCAATTAGGCAATGATTACATAGGTAATTGTATATCTTTTTCCATTTTTTTCCCCTGCTCAGAAAAGTGAGGTACATAGACTAACTATTAGAATCATTGAGAATAAATCAATTGTACAAATATGCTAAAATTCCTTGGCGAAATGTGGAGGTGCTAGAAATGCCATATGAACTTCATTCTTTTGTATCAGGACATTAGAGCAGAAGGAAGGGGAAGAGCTGCTCGGGTCCAAAGAAGGCTATTGATAGTTGAAATTGAGAGAGGAATTGTACAAATCCAGAAATGCAGAGATCAAGGGCAGGTAATAACATGCTCTCCTCCATATGCTTGAAACATCAAATTGTTTGCTACGGCTGTTTCTTTAGGACTGGGTCATGATTCATAAATCACATCATATTTGAAATTCAGTTGCTAAAACATTTTTCTATTTGCACTTCTCCTAATCTTCTTCTTGAGTAGAAAGAAACATTCCGTGTCATTAAAGACCAATGAACTCCTGGTGACTGAATAACTCGCCACGTTATTTATTTATTTATTTTTCTTATTCTTCTCTTGCTCCTTTTGTCACAAACCCATGGTAAATCATGTCCTTTGCAGTTGCTTACAATTTCTGTTTTTGATGTTTGATGTTTGATGCCTGTACATGATGTTGTCTTCTTTGGCATTTGTAGGAAAGCGATGCTGAATGCACGTACGGGTTAGTTTTGTACAGCTTAGATCGCCTTTACTGTGCTGTGGAGAGACATGCAAATGCAACTGGTGAATGGAAGTTGTAAGTATTTTTGTCCCAGTTTGATAGTCTTAACAGAGACTCCAAAATTCATTTTCCTACAACCATTTGTTTATGTTATCAACTGGATCTTTCCATGATTACG
Source organism: Cynanchum wilfordii (assembly GCA_025388415.1). Classification (NCBI taxonomy): domain Eukaryota; kingdom Viridiplantae; phylum Streptophyta; class Magnoliopsida; order Gentianales; family Apocynaceae; genus Cynanchum; species Cynanchum wilfordii. Next base: position 87,830 of record JAHSUH010001220.1, on the reverse strand, counting down.
TAAAGAGACCTAAAAGAGATTGATTATATAGGTACGCAATGCTTGAACGCGCTAATATTTTCTTCTCTTTTCAACACAGTTTGAGACAAGATCTTATTGACTTGGCTAAACCAGACATCGAAACTGCTCATAAGCTCATTATTGCATCCCGCTTGGCAACGTTGTATGATTGCCTACTACCTTCACCAGGACGAAAGTAGAAATATATGATGTTTCTGCATAATTTTGTAATTTAGCTTACCACTTTTGCAACTTTTTCTTGGGTAAGACGCTCAATATTGCTCGTCTATTCTTGATACTGCTACTATTTTCTAGGTACTCCAACAGCCTCTCTCTTTCCTTCCTTTTTGTTGTAGCTAAAATTGCAACGGATCTTTGATGATTTAAATCCTGTTTCTTTTATAAAAGACAAAAAGTGAATTGTGTCTTTTTTTTTTTTTACACAATTTGAAGAGAGAATCAAAGGAGTATTTTTATTTTATTTTATTTTATTTTATTCTTCTTTTTGTGGGTTAAAATATCTAAATGACCTTTTTAATTATTGAAAAATATTTGGGGTGAAATTATTTGGAGTAAAAGATTTTAGGCATGCAAATAATGGGGGGATCTTGTACATAAGGAGAAGGTTGATTAACATGACTAATAAAAATTTCAGAGTTGATAAAGGGGTTCTAATAGTAGTCTTTCTGCCATTCCAAAAGGTCAGAAAAATGTACTTCATTTTTGCCAGTGTGGTGTAGCACCTCTCCTGTTGGAAAAATAAAAGATCTATTTGACAAATAAATCAGAAGAAGCAAACATTATGAGTTTAATAAAAGTTGTAATTGGTTGTCAAGTGAGCACCCACACTCCCAATCTTATGGTTGGGAGTTCGACACCCACTTCCAATCTTATGGTTGGGAGTTCGACACCCACTTCCAGCCTTAGTGCTGTCAAACCAGTTATTATGCTTTGTCGGATTCGGGTGTGGATTATTCGGATCAACTCGGACACCACACCAAAAAAAAAAAAAAAAAAGTTGTAATTGGTTGCTTTTGCACTGGTGTGGTAAAGAATTAGAACTAAAAAAAAATACAATCATTCAAAAATAATATAATTATATATATTTATAATAATCATGGCGATTACAAATTTAGATGAAGTTGATATTTAATAACTTTACTTTGTTGTGTTATTTAGTTACTTCTAGGCTTATATTTTTACTCGATATAAGGGTGATATGTGATGGTTGATATTGAATTTATCTCTATTTTCATCTAACTGTTGAAAGAGTCTTTTTGACAAATATTTATTTGTGATTTTTACCAGGAATTATTAGAAAAGTTGGAAGTCAAAGTCTTGACTGAAGAAACAACAATTGGAAGAATTTTGTGTTGAGATTGAACTCCAATGTAGTTTATCTTTTGGTAAGAGATTAGTTCAAGTAATAATTCGACAAATTTAATTTATTCACAAAAGCGTTAATGACTTTAACTTTTGAAAGATTACCTTACCAAATTAGAATGTAAATTTTATTCATAGATTATATGTATATCTTGATCAATGATAGTGTACAAGGGAAGGTGTACTCTTTTTTCTTCACTAGATTTTTTTTTTTTTCCATATTATTTTTTCATTGGCAATATTTTAATGATGAATATTCTTTGTATAATGAACATTCAAGTGAGAGTTATAAAACTATATATTATGTGAATATCTATTGAGGATTTTTATGTCATGTCTACATTTTTAATTCTCTTAGTATCTTTATAGTTGTATCCCTAAAAATAGAGACTTCCATAAAAATACTATACACAAGTCATGTACAAAAATTACTATATATTTTTTTATATCTATATTTGTTTTATTTTCTTCTAATTTTTATTATTAGTTTTATAAGAATTATCACTTTGCTTTTGCTTTTGTCGTTTGCTTTTACTTTCCGCGTGTCTAGTGCACTTTACTTTATGTCTTGTATTACTTTCGACGTGTTATTATTGTCCTTTAAATTCCTCTTGTCTCTATAGACAAGATTGTATTGTATGTTTGAAGTCCGGATCTCCTCTATATAAGGATCCTTCCTCTTCGTTTATTAGCAGAGTGAAAAAAGTTTGTAAATCCGGAATAAGAAATACTCCTTTTACTAATTTTCCTTTTTTAAGAGGTTTTTTTTTTTTTTTTTACTATGAGATTGAATAACACATTGACTCAATTTAAATTTCAACCCTAACTTGAAAATGTATTTCACTTGTGTCTTCTCTAATTTGTATCTCTTTTCATTAGAAGAAATTTTGCACCAATTTAACTTTATAATTAGAATAAAGAACAAATCTTAAAATTTTAAAATAATATTATAAAAAATCTATATATAAGATCGGAAAAAAAATAAATCTAAAATAGTAATTTTTATAGGAATTTTGGGACTTAAATTTGATAAGTTTTCAAAGTAAATATATTTTTCTACCACTTACGATAATAAGGGGCTCACCACCGCTAACGGCTAGAAAATCAGTAAAATCTCCAACGGGCTAGTTTTCTAAATAAATAACCCTACATCTGTGCTGTACGATTAAAGCCCATCGACGATCCAATGGTTCTAATTTGAAACCCCGAAATTTGACCGTTGGAAAAAAAGAAAGTGTACTGCAGAAGCATCTCTTCACCGCCTAAGCAGGTATATATTGTGTCAATCTCACAGCCCCTGAATCTCTCCACAATCTCCATTTCCAATTCCAAATAGAAAGAAAAGGATATAATCTGATCTGAGGGAAGATACTGGGGTTGAGAGAAGAATTTTGAAGTGAAAACAAAGAATAGAACTGTGGCGACCGATAACCCAGAAGGAGAGACGCTCAACGGTCGTCTCCAGTTGTTCTTGTCCTCGATATTTTCGAGTATTGGAGGGGTTTTTAGTCAGGGTTATCATCAAGAAGAAGAAGGTGAGGAAGAAGAAGAAAAATATTTCGAGATGGCTTCAACGGCTGTTGTTGGTCTAGAACAACCTGCTAGAGGTTAGAATGAAATTTTTAAAAGTTTTTAGCTTTTTGGGGACTTTTTTGTGGGCTAATGTGAGATATGCATTTCCTGTGATCTTTTGGTTGATGAGGGGAATTTTATGGTTCTATTCCATGATTCTTAAGGGTTAAATTTGATCCAAAGCCAGCCTTTGGGGATTCTGAATTAACAAGATAATCGAGTGCTTTGTTTTGATTGATGTTCTTTATTCTTCTATTTCCTAGGACTCTGTTTTGTTTCTTTGGTTTTTACAAAGATGGGTTTTTTCTTCTTGACGTTTCTTAGTTTCATCAGAAAATCAGAGGTTTACTAGACTCCTAGTAATTATTGGTCTGAGTTTATATGATTTTTGAGGACTATAATTTTCTTTTGGAGGGTTTAATTTATGATTGATTAGCAGGACAACATAATCTGTGTTAGTTTTTCTTCTGGTTTCTTTAATTTGTTGGTTTTTTATATGATCAAAGATTATCAACCATTTTAAAATATATCTGAAAATAAGATCAGATTTTGATTAGAAAAAAAAAGGGTTTCCTGAGGATTTCTTGATGGATGTTGCTTTTATAATTTTGTAGTTTCTTGCTCTCCTTTTTAATTATTATTTATCAGATTTTATTGTTTGCATATTTTTGACATTTTTTAATCAATAAAAAGGAGGAGGAAAACAGAAGAATGGACAACAAGCAGAAGGAGGAAAGACTAGGCGCGTTCTTAAGGACATTGGGAACCTTGTTCCAGCTCCAGTTGTGGGGGAGCAGCAACAGATTTGTCGTCCTATGACAAGGTGAACCAACCATATTTTTCCTTTTCTTTTCTTTTCTGTGGGCTTAAAAATTTCTATCTTTGATGTAATAACAATAATAATTCTTTGGTTGTGGAATCATTAATCAAGTTTTTTTGAATTTCCTCCCCATAATACAAATCACTCCAGGGGCTTTAAAACTCAGTTGTTGGCAAATGCACAGAAGGAAGCAGAAAAGAACAACAAGAAGAACAAGAAGGTAAAAATAAAAGTTTAAACCCCCGCTCACACCTAATTTCATTACTGAATTCTTGGAATGTTGTGGAATTTCAGAAACCACCCGTACCACAGCCACAAGCACAGCCTGAAATTGTCAATGGCATTGTTGCTGCTCGAGATGGTGCAGCAGAAGCACATAAAAAAGATGCTGATAAACCTAATCCCCAAGAAAAAGTAGCAATGGTGGCTGCTGACCCTGAGTGCAACAACAATGAGAAGAATTATAAAAAATCTTCAAAGAAAAAACCTGGAAAGACCCTCACTTCTGTCCTCACTGCAAGAAGTGAAGCTGTTGTTTCTGGATATGTCAGCAGCAGCAAGCTAAAGAAAGAAATAATTGTGGACATTGATGTCTCTGATATTGATAATGAATTGGCTGTTGTGGAATACGTTGAAGACATTTACCAGTTCTACAAACTTACTGAGGTTTCTTTCCTTTTACTTATAAGACATTTTTGTCTTGTTCTTTCTTCATACGGATTATATATACATATAGTCTCTTATATATGCATATATATTATAGGAGGATGGAAGAGTAGGCAACTACATGGATTCACAGCCTGAAATTAACTTCAAAATGAGGGCAATTCTCGTGGATTGGTTGATAGAAGTTCACAAGAAGTTTGAGCTAATGCCTGAAAGCATGTACCTAACAGTTAACATAATGGATCGATATCTGTCAATGAAAGCTGTTCCAAGAAAGCAATTTCAGTTGGTTGGCATCAGTTCAATGCTCATTGCTTGCAAATATGAAGAGATTTGGGCACCTGAGGTGAAAAAAAAAATCAATCTTTGTAAAATTCGTTTTATTTTTGGATAAAAAGAAAACATTTTTAATCCACGATTTGTTGTATTTTCAGGTAAGCGATTTTATTGCTGTATCCGACAATGCTTATACGAGGGATCAAGTCCTGATGATGGAAAAAGCCATTCTTGGGAAGCTAGAATGGTACTTGACAGTGCCTACACCTTATGTATTCCTTGTCAGATACACAAAGGCTTCTGTGCCACATGATCCTGAGGTACACTAAGGCTCTTGAACAAAGAATTTAATTATTTGATTTCTTCTTTGTTTGAAGAATTAAGTTTTTTTTTTTTTGGTGTAGATTGAGCATATGGTATTCTTCTTTGCTGAACTTGGTTTAATGGACTATTCAACCACCATTAAGTACTCTCAATCAAAGCTTGCTGCCTCTGCTGTTTATGCTGCACGCTGCACCCTTAACAAAATACCTTTGTGGGACGAGACTCTGAAGCATCACACTGGCTTTTCGGAAGATCAAATAATGTATGTATTATTTTTCACTCTCCTCTTCCTCTCTATATTTTACACACACAAACATATAATATATATATATGTTTTGATGTTGTTGCTGTGTTTGTTTCTTGCAGGGACTGTGCAAAGCTGTTGGTAAGCTTCCATTCAAGTGCTGCAGCAAATAAGCTGAAGGCAGTTTACAGAAAGTACTCAAGTCCTGAATGGAGTTCAGTTGCTCTATTTCCTCCAGCAAGAACTCTTCTGTCTCAATCATCCTAACAAAATTTTCTTGCTTGTTTGTTTGTGTTGATGAAGAAAAAAGAAACAACAAAACCCTGCACATTCTTTGTGGTGGGTAGGGGTGGGTGGGGTATCTAGCTTTTGTGGATCATATATTTTTGTAATGATCTCTTTAAAAATACAGAATCCATGCTTTTTTCTGCTTTTCATGTAAATTTTCATATTGATCAACAGTATTTTCTTTTCACTACAAGAGTTAAAGACTACTAAAAAATAATTATATAAATTACTGAAGCCTTTTTTGTTTCTGCACAAAAAAGAGTTTCACAAACAAAGCGGTGTTCACCAAACACCAAGAATTAAGACCATCTGAATTACACAACCTATAACCGAACCGTAGTTTTCTGTTTAAAAACGTGGCATCAAAGTTTGGCTTGTGTTTAAACACCAGGGGCAGCAGGGGAAGGTAATTTCCCCTTTGATTTCCTCGAGTTAGATCATTTCTAATCATCCATGTGAAAAATTAACGATGCAATTATTATTAGCTTTAGCCCTTCCTTATTTACAACAAAATTGCTATGTCATAGAGAAACTGAAGAATTGGTCCCTTCATCATTATTCACTTTATTTTTTCCTTCACAATCACAACAGCTCTCTTTGTGGTGTTCTTCTTCTTCTACCTTTAACTTTTCTGAATTTCCAGGTTCCAGCCTTCTCTCTAGAAACTCTTTGTTCTCTTTCCAAATCTCTCCATTTGAATAAACTTCCTTCTTCCATACGGGAACAGATGCTTTTATCTCATCAATCAGGTACTTGCAGGCATCCAATGCATCTGCTCGGTGGGCAGCTGAGACCGCCACAAAAACACTGGTCTCCCCTACAGGAACAGTGCCTAATTTATGAGCAGCAGCAATTGAGTGGACATTCCATGACGATCGAGCAGATGAACAAATGGATTTCATGCAGCGTATTGCCATGGGCACATATGCTTCATATCGTAGCTCTAGGACAGTTTTCCCTTCAAAGGTGTCTCGAGTTGTACCAGCAAAAGTAGCTATAGCACCACACTCTGGAGAATGAACGTAACTGATGTATTTGTTCATGTCCATAGGTTCATTTTCTTCGAGAATTTCAATTAAATTTCTTTCTTCTAAGGCCATTCTTTTCACTTCTTTTGTGTTACTTGGAAGAGCTTAATAAAAAATGCTGATAAGGAAATTGCTTCTCTTTCTTTGTCCTCTGAGTTGAGCACCCTTCCTATGATCTTTTTAGTTCTTGATATCTATAACTTTGCATCTTCGGTCTACACATAGGACCAATATAAGAAGTAAAGAGCATGAAATAATTGACTATAAAACCAGAGTTTAATGTTTCTGACTTATCACCACAATTGAAAGGAAATTAGACTCACTATACAAGTTTATAACTCAATACTTTTTTTTATTTTGCATATAAGTCCATAATATTCAAAGCCTTTGTTTGCCTACACTGCAGCATCGAAATGCAAAAGTATATTCTGACCCTTCCTCTCCCACAAGACAAGAGTTTTAAGTTCCAAACACACTCAACAATGGGATACCTAAAAGCAGCCGAACCTTAAGACTTATCTTAACTACCAAAGTCTAAAAGACTAATCTTTTATGCATTTTCCTGCATATATATACCCAATGATTCATTCAAAGAACATTAGCATGGATTTTATTTACTAATTCCGCCTTCCCATCCACGAATAAATTAAGAATCAAGCAAGAAATTCTCAAACTCAAGAGACAGACTGATTGATAATCAAAAAATTCCATAACTAGGAATTACCAATTACCACCTCTCATTCACATATAAACTAAGAATCAATAAAGTTCTCAAACTAGAGAATAGACTGATACATAGGTCAAACTCAGAGCTCTAACTTCTCTTATCCCCTTAGGAACCCAAAATCAATAAAATAAATTAATTTTTGGAATCAGGTTAATTATAAAAACTTCCTTGAAATCAGCAATCAATGACAATTAAGTGCCTAAATTACTTATTTGAGACATTAAGTACTTAAACTCTAGATTAAATAACAAATCTTTATTTTATTACACTTTCTAAAATAAATTCCTCATCAAAACAGAGGTCATTAGCTCTGGATTTTTATTTTTATTTTTTGACAGGGATTAAGATTCACGGATTTTCATCATTCCAATTTTAATCTTTTATTTCACACACTCCCCCCCGACACATTAAATTTTAGGTTTACTCACTAAAAAGAAGATTATGGTTTAAGAATAAACAAAATGACTCAAGAGCAAACTTTTTGGAAAATAATAATTTAATGAAACACCGTGGATTAAAGGGGTCAAAATAAGAAAACTTCTGGGCTTAGGAAACTTTTCATATTGGACAACTATCCAACCAAAGAAAGAAGCTAACCTCAAGTTCAGTTTTTTCTTGAGTAGAACTACAAAAAGGAAGCCAAAAAAGTATCATTGAGGAATAATTTAAAATTTTCAAACTTGTAAGCAAAGAGAAGAAAATTTTCTGGAAAAAAAAAGGAACAGAAAGAAAGCAATTCTATGCCAAAAAGCATGTTAATTTGACGAGTCATTTAGACCTAGTTTTTCCCTATTGCAAGACTTCCCAAAAACAGGGGGAAAAATGCAAAATAAAGTCTTTTTTTGCCAGAGGAAAACAAATATGCCGACAGTACATGAAAATCTAGACTACAACCAGAAGAACAAACACCACCAAGGAATTGTTAGTTTTCAGGATAACGACTATAAGGATGTTAGAATTAGAATTAATCACACTTCAAAAACCCCTAATACATATATACTGAAACCAATATTTATAAGAAAACAGCAGAAAGATAAAAGGAGAAAGATGCGAATAAGGTTGCAACATCTGCAGAAGAATCCATACTATGTTTTACCCTATTGCAAAATTTCACTAAAATTAGAAACCCATTAGAAGCTATTTGATAAGATATTGTCAAATCATTTGCAGAAACACAAACCAATAATTTATGATTTTAGCTAGCAGAGAGAGAGCCACCTGAAAACAACCCGAAAGTTTGCAATGTACAGTTCCTCCGATCTCTTCCGTTCTTGTCACCTTGGAAGTAGAATCTCCGAAAACAAACAGCCAAAAAGTGTTCCCTAGTGAAGTCAATTAGGATGAAATTTGTTCGACTGTAAGAAAAGGAGAACGAGAAGATAGAAAGTTGGTGAGCAGATTCCGTCCGCCACAGACCACTTATCAAAATAGAATCTTGCCTGATTTTTCTCAATTTAAAGTTAAATTGTTATTTTGATGAAGTTTTATTGTATTATCTTTAGTTTTTTTTTTTAGCCTTAAAATTCATTAAATTATTAATTATGATTAAATCAATTTCAAAAAAAAAATTATGATTAAATCAATTAAGTCAACTCATAAATATAAGTCAAACAAAATATTTTAACTTCCATAATTTACTCATACGGACTTGTTCTTCCTCTCCCATGATGTGTCCCTCTATATAAATATTCAAGTTAGTGTTCGGATATAATGTTAGGGCATAGAAATAAATTTGAATGGAATATACTGTTTTACCAAAAAAAATATTATTTTGAAGTGACTTCATGAGTTTAAAACACTCATTGAGTAAAAAATTTTAAACTCTACTTAGTAACTGCTCAAGTTGATCTCGTCTGTGAATGATGTGAGACTCCATTGTTTTTCTCTTCTTCACTTACAACTCATCTTCTCTTTGTTTTCTCCCAAAAATAGAAAATTGGTTGATTGTGGAAACCTATCAGTGTATTGAAGGCAAAAAGGTGAAGAACTCATCCGTTTTCATCAAAGAAAGATCAAACTTTCAAACTTTCTTGAAAGGAGAAGACAAAAGCAGCCATGAGAGGAAGTGGAGGAGCTTTGGTCAACAATAATTTCTGGGTCCATTTCTTCATCCACCTATCCATCTTTGTCATTTCTTACATTGTGTATACACAGTTTACGCCAGAACTGGTTCAATCTTCAAAGGAGAAGTCATTAAAATGGTGGGAGATATGAAGCCTCAAAAACTAACTAAAGATATATAATAACATTAAAATGGAAGGTTTTGGATTTGCTCCTCCTCCGGGATTCAATAATAATATTGGTTATGGTCTAACTAGATATCGAAATTCCATTAATAATGTTGTAGTTAAACAAATCTATTTGAACTTCGATCATACATTTCTTGTAATTAAAATTTCAATTTTATATACACAATTTTTTCTTTTCCACCAAAGGTCATATAATCAGTAATTTTTTTTTTTTTTTTTTTTTGGAAATCTATAGAAAAAATATGACCAACAAAAATTTTTAAAATATTTTTTATGAATAATTTGGTTAATCTAAGATTGAATCCTATTCTCATACTATTACTTTATCACCAACTATTTCTCTTTTAATGGTTTAGTTACAAATGACTATTACCTTTATTTATAACTATAACTCAAATTTATATCATATTTTTAGGGGTTATTTGTACTTGATTTGAGTTGATTTTGAAAGTATTTGAACTTAATTGATTAAGAATGATACTAAATTGCTTTATTTTGATTTCAGGGAAACTTTATGGGTTAAATTGAAAAATACACAAAATTAGGGGAAAAATTACAATTTTAGAGCAACATGAGCGTGTTCATGCTGCACATGGGTGCCTTCGTGCCACACACGGGCGTGCTCATGCTGCAATATGGCTGTTATCCTGCCTCAATACGGCTGTTATACACATTTTCAGCTCAAAACGGCCGTTTATAGAAAAGAGAACTATCGTTATAATGTCCGATGCGCGATTTTCGAGATTTTCAGCTGTAGAAATGTCCCAAAAACACATGAACTCACTCCTATAAATAGAGGCGTCATTCCAAAGTTCAAGAGAGAAAAATTCACCAGAACATAGGAAATTAAGTAATTAACTTAGATCTATTGTAATATTTCCGTAGAACTTTAATATTGTTATCCCGAAATTATAGTTATAGTTCTTGAGCCTCGAATAGTAAGGGATAGGGCTATAGTATAGTTGAGAGATAATGTTTTGAAGATTTGAAGATCAAGACAAAGAACTGGATTGCGAAGATTCTTAAAGATCTTGAGGATTGAGCTACCTGTTGAAGCAGTGACAACAAAACAAACTTTCTCTTTCCCTTTCATTTTATTCTTGCATTTCTTTTTCTTTTATTAGTTAAAATTTATCTCCTAGAATTATCTTCTTCTACTCCTTCTATAGGAATGATGAATAATTAGAATTTTTTATTTTACATTCCCGAAAAAGATATTGTAATTGAATTTTCATTTTGAATTACAAATTGTCTTATACTTTCAATTTGATTTTCTATTTGAATTGATGCCATGATACTTAGGTTTTTACCTAGTTGATGTATGAAATTGGAATAGTTAATTAAATTGACAATTTGTTAATAAGGTCAGACTAGGATAGCTAATGAATTGTCAAATTAGGACTAATAACTTGTTTAGATTAGAAAAGTTAGGCATCATAATAATCTTGAGTTAGAAATTCATGCCGATCTTAGGGTTATTGTTATTAAATTGACAACTTAATAACCAACCTAAAAGATTCAGGATTACTTGCATCGAAGCGTATTGAGGTAATCACTTTAGATAACTTAGGTATGATAGTAAGATAATTTGAATTCATAATTGTTTTAGATCCACTTTAGAGTTGCATATTCGAATATAGGTCTTCCTGATTGATTCACATGTGCTTATTTGAGGATCCTATTTGTTTCTTTATTTCATTCTTTCTTGTTATGTTTTATCTTCTAAAACACCCAACTTAAATTAATGCGTAGGACTAATTCCCATTAAACGAAATTTGTCGTAATTAATAGATGCTAATAGACTATTGCCAATTTTTTTTGGGATTAAACGATATAATTATAAATTTAAAATTGTTGATACTACATTGTTACTATCTACACACGATAGGTGCTCTGCTTTAGGTTTTGGTTGATTAAGCGACATCTTATGTGATCAACCAAAACACGCATCAATAACCTCTCACCTCCTCAATATATGGTTAGGGTTAATTTGATCAAATGGAGGTTAAGGCTCAACTAGAAATTTCTCTTTTCTTTTCTATGCATTATGTAAGTATCTCTAATTTTCTAGATTATTTTACTTATATCTAAAACTTTCTACAGTATTCTACAAAGTTGTAGAATAATGTAGAAATTTTTATAAAATTCTAGAGTATTCTAGAAATATAGTGATAGTATTTATAAATTCTTCACATTTCTTGCGTCTTTTCTTTCATACTTTTTATGATTCAATATCAATAGACCCATCAATTTGGGTGTAAAGATGACTATTGTGACATTGATATTGATTTCTAGGGCTAGTAAAGATTGGTATCAATAAAAAGTTTTTCTTTAGAAAATTTGTAAATTTACTCCTCAATATTTTTATCTTATTTGAACAATTTATATTTTTAATAATTATATATTCATATATTTTTTTATTTTATGTTTTACTTCATATTTATTTAATGTTTTAATTTCTTCTTACCTAAAATATCAAAAAATAGAAGTAAATAAATTATTAGTATATTAGTTTAAAAAATCCAAATTATTAATCCTTATTTAAAAATCAATTAATTTAAGTGATAAAGAAATTAATTTAATAAGATTTAAAATCAATTTTATTATGAATATTTGTATGTTAACTACCTTCAATATCTTCATCACCTTCACTATCTCCATACCTAAATTATCTCCATTACTTTCACTATTTCCATACCTAATTACTTTCACTATTTTCATACCTAATTACTTTCACTATCTCCATACCTAATTACTTTCACTATCTTCATACCTAATTAACTTCATTATTGTTATTATTTACATTATCTCTACTACCTCTTCATCCCTATAAATAGGGGTGAAATGTGTAGTTTTGTATTTAGAAAAATACACAAGAAGATATATGAAATACAAGGATCTCTCTCTTCCTCTTCTTTTCATTTGATTTATATCTTACATTTTGTTCTATATTGCTTTTGTTAACAATAGTTTTATAACACGTTATCAGCACGATGCTCTAACCAACCGAGACTAGAGGCTCTACTACCGAGTAAAGTGTTTTTGAAGTTTATTTGAAGAATAATAAGGTACGTTATTTACCATTATGACAAATCTTACTAAACTTGAATTTGCGATCTCCGTCATCATCTTCATGATGATTTGAAAAGAAAATATCTTACCGTGAAAGATACCCTTGTTTTGTGGGAAAATTTTGAAAGAAAGGTTCGACCACCGGAAGATGGTCGTCCTCCCTAAAACACGGTATAATTGGTTGCACCTGAAGTTGCAAGATTTTAAATCCAACAAAACAATGAGTTGTTGATGAAAATCACGATACTTGACCAACGTGTTCTATTCCATTCTCGGAAGTGAATGATGTTATAACTCATGATCCCAGAAGAGATCGTGGTCGTGGTTATAAATATGATCATGAATATATACTCGTGATAAATTTGGCCCTTATAATCGTAATTATCGGGATGATAATTCATGTGCTAAAAATGATGATGACTACCCGAAGTGGCCAAAAGAATTAGAACATTATATTATATATTATATGTTTATGTAATATATTATCTTTTGTTATTTAATATTTTAGTTATCTTATATTTAATGTTATTGTTTATAAATATTTTGTTATTATTATGATGGTCTTATGATTGCTTATTATTAACTTACAACCTGAAGTTTGTGAGATTATTTGCATAATTCACAACCAGAAGTTTGTGAGATTATTTGCTTAATTCACAACCAGAAGTTTGTGAAATTATTTGCTTAATTCACAACCAGAAGTTTGTGAGATTATTTGCTTAATTCACAACCAGAAATTTGTGAGATTATTTGATTAATTCACAACCAGAAGTTTATGAGATTATTTACATTGAATATTATTAACTCACATCCTGAAGTTTGTGAGATTATCAAATGGCTATGATCCCCTTTTATGGGTTGAATGATGACATTGAAAGTGTATGTCTAATTGACAGTGGAACTACACACACCATACTGAAATACGAGAAATATTTTTCTCATTTGAATGTGGGAGAAACAAGTGTTACCACAATAAATGGTAGTGTAAAAATTATTGAAGGCTCCGGAAGAGCTAATATAATATTACCGGGAGGAACTATGATTGCTATTGATAAAGCACAATTTTCCTCAAAGTCTCGAAGAAATCTATTGAGTTTTAAGGATATCCGACATAATGGATATCATATTGAGACTATGGAAGATAACGGTCATGAATATTTGGCTATTACGAAAATGACCTCCGGTAATAAGCATTTGTTGGAAAAGCTACCATCTTTATCCTCTGGCCTATATTATGCTAAAATTAATGACATTGAGGCGCATCATTTAGTAAACTAGAAGTTTACTAATCCCGTTACTTTTAAAATTTGGCATGATCGTTTGGGTCATCCGGGATCAATTATGATGCGAAAAATTATCGAGACAACGCACGGTCATCCTTTGAAGAATCAAAGGGTTTTGACTGCCGATAAGCTTTCCTGTGCTGCATGTTCCAAAGGGAAATTGATTATAAGGCCATCACCATTAAAAGTAGGAGTTGAAAGTCCTACATTTCTAGAACGGATTCATGGAGATATATGTGGACCGATTAGTCCACCTTGTGGGCAATTTCGATATTTTATGGTTTTGATTGATGTATCGACCCGATGGTCGCATGTTTGTTTATTATCTACTCGCAACCTTGGCGTTTGCGAGATTACTTGCCCAAATAATTCGCTTGAGAGCACAATTTCCTGATTATCCTATTAAACGAATCCGTCTAGATAATGCTTGGTGAATTTTCTTCGCATGCATTTGATTCTTATTGCATGTCGATTGACATAATTGTGGAACATCCTGTAGCTCATGTTCACACACAAAATGGTCTAGCTGAATCATTTATCAAAAGGCTACAGTTAATTGCTAGACCGTTATTGATGAAAACAAATCTCCCTACAGCAGCCTGGGGGCATGCTATTTTACATGCTGCAGCACTTGTGTGTTTAAGGCCATCGAGTTATCATAAATATTCTCCACTACAGTTGGGTTTTGGTTTAGAGCCTAATATTTCTTATTTGAGAATTTTTGGGTGTGTTGTATATGTTCCTATTGAACCAACCCAACGAACAAAAATGAGTTCTCAAAGAAGATTAGGGATATATGTTGGGTATGACTCCCCGACTATTATACGGTATCTTGAACCTTTGACAGGGGACGTTTTTACAGCAAGATTTGTTGATTGCCATTTTGATGAAAATTTGTTTCCCAAATTAGGGGGAGAGAATAAATGGCATAAACTTGAACTTGCGTGGAGAACATCATTGAATCATTTAGATCCACGCACAAATGTGAGTGAACTGGAAGTTCAAAAGATAATTCATTTGCAACAAATTGCAAATCAACTGCCAAATTCTTTTGCTGACTCCAGAAGAGTCACTAAATCGTATATTCCAGCTATAGATGCTCCTATTCGAATAGAAGTTCCTGAAGAACAACAATTAAATCCTATATCTGTTGAATCAAAGGCACGCCAGAAGCTTGGCCGACCCCTTGGTTCTAAAAATAAAAATCCTCGATAGAAAAGAGGATTAAATGATCCAGAAGATCATGATGAAAACCAAGGGAGAACCGATGAAAAGATTCCAACTATAAATGATGAAGAGAATTCGGAAATCTCTATTAATTATACAACTTCGAATAAAAGTTGGGATCGAAGTAAAATTTCTATTGATAATGCTTTTGCATATAATGTAGCCCTTGATATTGTCAAGGATAATGAGGATTTAGATCCTTCATCGGTTGAAGAATGTCGGCATAGAATTGATTGGCCTCAATGGAAAGATACGATTCAATCGGAGTTAAATTCGCTTGCAAAGCGAGAAGTTTTTGACCGTTAGTCCAAACGCCCGGATGGTGTAAAACCCGTTGGTTATAAATGAGTGTTTGTGCGAAAACGAAATGAGAATAATGAAGTCGTAAGATATAAAGCACGACTCGCGCACAAGGCTTTTCACAAAAGCCGGGAATTGATTATGATCAAACTTATTCACCTGTTATTGATGCTATTACACTCCGATATCTTATAAGTTTGGCAGTTCATGAAAATGTGGATATGCGTCTAATGGATGTTGTTACAACTTATCTATATGGAAGCCTTGAAAAGGAAATTTATATGAAAATCCCTAAAGGATTAAAATTACCAAAGGCTTCTAATGGCCCTCGTGAGAATTATTCCTATAAAATTACGAAATCATTATATGAGCTTAAACAACTGGACGCATGTGGTACAATCGCCTTAGTGAATTCTTATTGAATTCGGGATATAAAAATGACCACCTCTGTCCATGCGTATTTATTAAGAAATCGATTTTGGTTTTGTGATTCTTGCTATATATGTTGACGATATTAATCTCATCGGAACTCCAGAGAGCACCGAGAAGCTATAGATTGTTTGAAGCGAGAATTTGAAGTTAAAGATTTTGGGAAAACCAAGTTTGTCTTGGGCTTCAAATTGAACATGTGAAAGATGGAATTTTTGTCCATCAGTCAACATATACAGCTAAGGTTTTGAAAAGATTTTTCATGGACAAAGCATATCCATTAAGTATTCCAATGGTCGTGAGGTCACTGGATGTAAATAAAGATATTTTTAGACCTCGAGAAAATGATGAAGAACTACTTGGTCCTGAAGTACCATATTTAAGTACTATTGGTGCATTAATGTATCTAGCAAATAGCACTCGACCTGATATAACATTTGCTATAAATCTATTGGCAAGATTTAGTTCTTCACCAACACGACGACATTGGAATGGTATTAAACATGTCCTTAGATACCTCCAAGGAACTATTGACCTCGGATTATTTTATTCAAATAAAAATGATCCATTATTAATAGGGTATGCGGATGCCGGTTATCTTTCCCATCCGCATAAGGCACGTTCTCAAACTGGCTATTTATTTACATATGGCAATACTGCTATATCATGGCGCTCTATAAAGCAAACTATAACATCAACTTCTTCTAATCATGCTTGAGATAATAGTCATTCATGAAGCAAGTCGAGAATGTGTATGGTTGAGGTCAATAATACATTATATTAGAGAGAGTTGTGGTTTATCTCCCAGTAGTGAGATTCCAACTCCTCTATATGAAGATAATGCAGCTTGTATAGCTCAATTGAAAGGAGGGTATATCAAAGGAGATAGGACAAAACACATCTCACCCAAATTTTTCTTTACTCATGAACTTCAAAAGAAGGGTGATATTGATGTACTTCAAATCCGGTCATGTGATAATCTTGCAGATTTATTCACTAAGGCTCTTCCGTGCAACCTTTGAGAAATTGAGATATAAAATTGGTTTGCGTCGGTTCAAAGATTTCAAGAGTTCATCTCAACAGGGGGAGTGTTGAGATTAATATCTGCCGATGTATGGATTCTTCATATTCCTCGAGAATGACTAATGAAGGAGGCGTAATTTTAGAGATTACGATTTCTCACCTGCGCATCGGACGGAATTATTACTACAATCGAACAGAGTTCGGAATGTTCCTCTAGCAACAGTACTTCCGTAGAAGTAAAATCTTTCTTAAAACTTAAGATTCTTCTTGTGGAAGACAATAAAATCAATGTGATGGTAACGAAATCGATGATAAAACAGTTGGATCACGACATAGAAGTCGTAAATAATGTAGTTGAAGTTGTGCGTACATAAAAGAATATTGTACTCTTTTTCCCTTAATCAGAATTTTTTTCCCACTGGGTTTTTATCCGATAAGGTTTTTAACGAGGCATATTCTTTATGTAATGGACATCCAAGGAGAAGTGAACCCTGAAGATTCATCACATTGAATGAAAGTATGAGACATATTTATTGTACAATGGACATACAAAAAAGGGGGAGTATTATGAATATTTGTATGTCAACTACCTTCAATATCTTCATCACCTTCACTATCTCCATACCTAAATTATCTCCATTACTTTCACTATTTCCATACCTAATTACTTTCACTATTTCCATACCTAATTACTTTCACTATCTCTATACCTAATTACTTTCACTATCTTCATACCTAATTAACTTCATTATTGTTATTATTTACATTATCTCTACTACCTCTTCATCCCTATAAATAGGGGTGAAATGTGTAGTTTTGTATTTAGAAGAATACACAAGAAGATATATGAAATACAAGGATCTCTCTCTTCCTCTTCTTTTCATTTGATTTATATCTTACATTTTGTTCTATATTATTTTTGTTAACAATAGTTTTATAACAAATTTTAGATTAATTGAAGTTTAATTTAATTACCACATAAGTAAGTAGAAACAAAACTGGTTTTTGTTTTCTTTGAATCATAGCGGTACCTGGTTTTTTCTTTGTTTGTACCATAATGCAATGAATGAAAAGATCATAGAAGTTGGCTATGATTCTGCAAAAGGAAACAATTATTAATTTTAAAAGTGTACTTTTACTACCACTAATGTTGCACACTTGCACTCTTGTTTTTGGGTTAGTGGGTTTTCCATTATCAGCCTCTCATAATTCTATTTTTTAAAATCACGATTTTTATCTTTTAAAAATAAGTATGCGTATTATCATTGAATTGTTTGCTTTTTAAGAGAGAATGAAAAGTGGTTTTTCTTATATAAAAACCATTTGCATGAAAGTCAAAAGTGATAAGTTTATTATTCAATCTAAAATTAAGCTACCCAATAGTTTTTATTTTTATTTTTATTTTCTGTTCTGTGGGCTGTTAATTAATTATAAGAGAGATACCAAATTTGGTTTCTCCTTTTACATGCACAACAATATGGTGTAAAGCACCTTTGAACGTGCAAGAAAGATGATTGGAAAATCCAGCCATTCAAATACTCTATTTCACATTGTAAATTATGTTTATAAATTATGTTTATGTGTATTTTTGTTGTCAATTCATGATATCATTTTTAGTAAAATGTCAAATAATTGATCATTAATTCTGTCAAATCTATAATCACAATTATTCACAATATTGGAACTCTCATTTCATAAGTTATTTGAACCAAGAAAAAACGAGCTACAAGGAATCTTCCCTCCCACTACAACCACCCACTTGCCCCTACATATATATATATATATATATATAATATGCACACTCATTTCCCAAACTATATATATATAGCCAAGAAAACCAATATATATATATATAAGAAAGAAATCAAATTTTTCATCAATCAAAATTTTCCCTTTCCAAGTTGTGAAAAATGATAGGGTGGGCTGAAGTTTACAAAGTGTTGGTAGCGATGTTACCACTCTATGTAGCCCTAGTTTTAGGGTATGGTTCAGTAAAATGGTGGCAAATGTTCAATCTTGATCAATGCGATGGCATAAACCGTTTCACTTGCTATTTCATCCTCCCTTTCTTCACTTTCCAATTCGCTGCTCACGTGGATCCATATCGGATGAACTTCCGATTCATTTCTGCTGATCTTATTTCCAAATTTATCATTGCCATTGTTCTAACAATTTGGGCAAATTTTAGTAACAAAGGGAGTTATGCATGGTCAGTTACAAGCTATTCTTTAGCCACACTTAACAATACTCTTGTTGTTGGTGTGCCATTGTTAACAGCCATGTATGGTCAAATGGGAACAAATCTTGTTGTTCAATCATCCATTATCCAATCCATTTTGTGGTTCACCGCTCAGCTAATTTTACTACAAGTTAGCCATGCAAGAAGTATAGCTTCCTCGTCTGATCATGATAATAATCATCTTTCTTCTTCCCCGAGGCGGCGGCCGGATATGGAGATAGATATAGAAGATCAAAACACGACAACCCACCACGTTGTTGCTGCAGTTGAAACCAAAATGGAATCTTGTTGGCTATTGGTTAAGATTGTTTTCATTAAAGTCATCAAAAACCCTAATTATTACACCTGCATTCTTGGACTCAGCTGGGCTCTAATTGCTAACAGGTATATATATATATGTAATTAATGTTTATAAATCCACTAATTAATTTTAATTACTTCTTTGAAATGTTCCGAGAAACTTCACTTTCTTCTTCTTTATTTCAGATGGCATTTCCAATTGCCTAGTATCGTTGAAGGATCGATAGAGATCATGGCAAAAGCAGGAAGTGGGGTGGCTATGTTTAGCATGGGTGAGATATATATATATTATATATTTTCCCAGTTTGTTTTTTCCTTTTTCCTACTTATCATATTATAAAATGATAGTTCATTTATTAACCTTTTTCTTTAATACTTTAATAATTAAAGCGTGTTAAAAGAATAAATTTAAATATAATTATTTCTATAATCAATTGAAGTTTTTAGGTTATGTGATAATAAATTAATTAAATTTAATATATATATATATATATATATATATATATATATATATTATATATATATAGTGATTAATGAAATGAGTATATATATATATTATAAAAGATGATGATGATGATGATACAGGGCTCTTCATGGCAATGCAAGAGAAAGTAATCGCATGTGGTCCGATTTTGACATTACTAGGAATGGTGCTAAGGTTTGCTGTTGGACCAGCAACGATGATAATCGGCTGTCTCACTGTGGGTTTGCATGGGGATGTCTTACGTATAGCTATCATCCAGGTATATATATATATATATATATATATATATATATATATATATATATTACTACTATATATAATTATATATAATAAACTTCTGATCTTGAGTTCATTAATTATGGATTAATTTTTTATTTTTTTTGGCTAATGATGGATAATCTCTTTAATTAATTAATTCGTTCATTTGATTTCTAAGGCGGCATTGCCAGAAGCAGTGACAGCTTTTGTGTTTGCTAAAGAATATGGATTGCATGCAGACGTGCTTAGCACTGCGTAAGATATATATATATATATATATATATATATATATATATATATTTCATTATATTATAATTAATTTCTTGAACCATTTTAATATTAATTTTATATATTGTTTAATTCCATTTGTTTTGAACTAATTATGATTTTTCTGTATTAATTAATTTCAGGGTTATTTTTGGTACTATAGTT
Organism: Cynanchum wilfordii; assembly: GCA_025388415.1. Taxonomy (NCBI): domain Eukaryota; kingdom Viridiplantae; phylum Streptophyta; class Magnoliopsida; order Gentianales; family Apocynaceae; genus Cynanchum; species Cynanchum wilfordii. Next base: position 67,206 of record JAHSUH010001220.1, on the reverse strand, counting down.
TCACTTCCTATCTTGATTGCTTATTATGCAATCTTGGAAGTGATACACTGATCTCCATTAATGAAGAGGGCTTCGATATGTATATACACATTCCAAGAATTCAGACAACTTTAACCTCAAACACTATTTATTGTAAATGTTGTCCTTTTGTTCAACTTGTAATATAATTTTAGAATATTATTTCTATTATTATTATTTAACCCTCTAGAATTGATTTTTTTGGGGAGCTCTCACCATGACTCTTAACACTCACGGTTGAACTCTCGATCTCGATCCGATACCGGAGTTTCCAAATCACTAGAAATAGGAGCAACTCATTTTATTATTATTATTATTATTTTATTAGTTTTCCGGATTGGTGCAACGTGGGACTCCCCGACCCTCTCCGTTAGGAGGAACTTATTTAAATAAATGAGAGTAAACTTAAATAAGAGAAGTTTTGAAAACATAAATCTAATGAGAGACACTTTTTCTTTTTCTTCTTTTTTTTTTTTCCATTTTTTTGAAATATAAATATTTAAATAAAATATTAATATATATATATATATTTTTTTATTTATAACGCAAAATATTTTGAAAGAGTCCCAACTATGAAAGATATTTTTAATTTATATTTATATCTAAACTAATTTTTGTTCAAATCGAATAAATATTTATGTACGAAACCTTTGATTTATATAGACATTTAAACTAATTTATGTTTTTTTATAGAAAGTAAACTTTAATTCAAAAAAATTTACACGATTATGTACTTGAGTGCAAATTCATTCACTTTAATCCAATAGTGCCCTTACCGGCCTACCCTTTGAGGTTAATATATGGATATTTTAGAAAAGGAAAAAGACTATGGTTTTTATGCTAAAAATGAAAGAAATATAGAATATATAATTCTATATAAAGTTTCTAGTTTTCATATTCCATATTAGGTAAATTGGAAAATTTCATCTCTTAAATTATATAATTTTTGTGATTTCATTTCTCTTAAATTTTTTTATATAATTTCATCTCTTATCTTTATAATTTTAGCAATTTTTATCATTATATTAATTTTATTAACGGTCAACCATTAATTAAATTTATTATTATTATTTTATTTTATAAAAGTATAAGGGTAAAATTGTCTATTTATTTCCTTCATTCTTTTTTCTTCTTTTACTTCTTTCCTTACTTTTTTTTTCTTCCGCTTCTAAATAGAGATACCGATCATCACTAGAGCTGTAACAAACTAAGCTATTCGAGAATAAAACTCGTTTATGCTCCGTTCGAGATCGTTCATTAATTAAACAAACCAAATTCAAATTATTTTTTAAGCTCGATTAATTTTCAAACCTATTCAAACAGTGTTCGAAAATTAAACAAATCAAGCTCAAACTTCCAATGTTCGGTTCAACTTGACTCGTTTACAGCTCTAATTCATCACTTCCCGCACATAATTTCAATTTCTTTTACAACACAAATTAAACAAGTGTGATAACTTATTTATTTTATATATATATCAAAAGCCTAATGGCTTTATAGTACACACAAATTTAAAACACACATTAGGAAGGAATGAATTAATATTCATCCATGCAGAGTACCATCTTCTTCAGCTTCATCCTCTTTAGCCGAAGAAGAAGAAAGAGATCTACCAAAGCAGTGGTTCACACACTCGATATTAGTATATCCACAACTTCGATAACAAGCCATCCTGTCTGCACGTCGTCCACCGCCGGCTCCACAGCTGAAGGCACACGTTATAATGGTTTCACCGCACCCCGTTAAGCAACTCAATGTTCCTGGCTGTCCTTTTGCACGGTCGACGTGCATCGTCAATGCCATCACCACCACCAGATGAAATACAGAAATATTACTATGGTTCTTCTTCTTCTTCTTCTTACAGCTCATTGGAAACAAGAAATCCATGATTGTGCTCAAATTTGGATGGATCGATCGGAATAATTAATATATGATGATGGGGTTTAATTGATTTTGAGAGGGGTTCTTATTTATGTAATGAACTAGCTATTTATAGATATACACATATAAAGCGTTTAATATATATATATATCTATTAAGACGTTTTGATGCTATTGAGGCAATTAGAGTTGAAGCATTTATATCAAACGTTTTTTAATGCATTAAAATATACTCAATTGAGATTTTTTTTTTTTTGTTGTCTATTTCACGAGGAGAGCATGGATATAATGTTTCCAGCTGATGACACGACTCATATATGTGTTTTTCCATGTGTAAAAAGCAATGAAAATATTTGTAGTGAAATTCAAGACAGAATAAAGCAAGCTGATTTTTCGTTTACTTTCGGCTTTAGCTCAGTTTTAGCTTGGCGTTTTGTGGTTATTAAATTTCAAAATATATTTATGTCTGTTTTCAGTTAATATATATATATATATATATATTATATATATATTAGAATACTATATATTTTCTTATTTATATTTGTATAAAATTATTGATTAATAAAATATTTTGATTGAAGATATTTATATTTAACTTAAAATATTAAGGATTTCAAATATTTGAAAAAAAATATATACTATAAATATTATACTCATAGCTTAACAAAAGAAATATATATATATATATATATATATATATATATTATACTCATATAATTATTAATAATTATTTATAAATTAATATATATCACTATACTATGAATTTTAACGTACATATAATAATTTTTATTTTATTTTAAGACTCTTAAATATACAAGTAGGTTATATATTTTCTTTTATTTTCTCAATATTGACTTTCCAATGATTAAATCAATGACTGAATCAAAGATATTCCAACAAAACTAAGAGTTGAAGAATATTCAAATGGTTCTCTCTTGAAGCATTAACGATAGAAGAAGACATTTATAATATTGTTAGAGTATCCGGCTTCACTTGTATGTGTTGTGTAAGCTAGGTTACTGTTTATATTTGGAGTCTCGATCTATGAAAGAATTACACTTGGAAGGTGTACACCGCCCAACAGTCTGAGTTGGTGGCTCCAACAGTGTTTGTCAGATTAGATGCATTTAATGTTTTATACTAAGAGTATTTTTCTTGTCAAAAGACATACCATTGACCTAGTGTTTGTATTCGCCGATCGATGACAGGTGAGGTTAGGGTGGGACCCAGGCACCTGCTCGTATAACATCTACCTTGGTTCCTTCGACTTACGTGAACTCTAACTTACATTTCGGTGCCTCTCAAATAGATTATTTGGATCCTAATAAGAATTTGTCAATCAACTCTATAAATTCTAATTCTTCTATAATTTAAATGAAGTATATTTGTCAATGAATAAGAACACTCAAAGGTGAAAAAGGACAACACACGACTTAACATATTAATATTCTAATAAAGTGGGAAAAATTAGGGCCAAATTCTTGAAATATTTTTATTATTAATATAATATAAATATAATTTTTTTTTAAAGTATGTATGAACTTGATTTAAGCACACAATCCTCTCAATTACTATGTATCTTTGAATAATCACACTAAAAAACTCAGGAATTAATTACTACTATGTAATTCTCGATAAAAAATTAATTCATACACTTAAAATTCTAATTTGAAATAAATAAATAAATTATAATAATGTACCCTTAAAAAATCCATTTCACTATTATTTGCAACATAAAAATCATGTTGTGATACCCCGTCCTACATATTAAATGTGTAATGGTATATAAGAATGGGTCTAGATACTCATAGTCAACTTGAGATATCCATTTTGGTGCAGTGAGGACAACACCAAGTAGTTGACTGTGGGTGCTGCCAGGCCCATAGTTGCGGCTTGGGCCTGCGAGTCCGGGTCGTGACAGTTGGTATCGGAGCGGGTAGCCAGCCTGGACTATGGGAACTAAGTGTTACACCCGAGGGGTGGGAGCCACCTCTAGAATCCCGGACATCCACTGGTTGATCTTGGGCTAAGTCCAATTATGTTCGGTTGGGCCCTAGTGAGGACGCTAGGCCTTAAGGGGGGGGTGAATGTGATACCCCGTCCTACATATTAAATGTGTAATGGTATATAAGAATGAGTCTAGGTACTCATATCCATTTTGGTGCAGTGAGGACAACACCAAGTAATTGACTGTGGGTGCTGTCAAGCCCATAGTTGCGGCTTGGGCTTACGGGTCCGGGTCGTGACACATGTGCTCTTCCCCCATATTAAAATTCATGTAGTTTTTCTAGTTTTTTTTTTATTATTTTCTATCTTTATTATTATAATATTTTATAACATTAACAAAATTTTTTTATAATATAAATATCTTGTATTGTAAATTTGTTAGTATCCTACATTTGTAAATATTATTATTTACTATATATATATATATAAATTCAATGATGGATGGACAAGTATTTTATATTTTGTCTTTGGTTTTTTGTTCATTTGTTTATCCTATAAAGCATAGCTTCCATCCGTTTTCTTTGAATAAAGTATGTTTATTATTATTATTATTATTATTTAACTAAATCTTTATTTTTTAACCAAATGATAAACTCTTTAATTATTTGAATATGTAATAGACTCTCACATATGTACGACTATGCTTTAGTTACTGGAGTGTATCCATGTTGTACTCGCTTATTGTTAGCAAAAATAAATAAATAAATAAACTATATATATATATATATATATATATATATATATTTAAAATAATACAATATATTTGATTTTAGTGTATATCAATTCATTAATAATAATAAAATGATTATTAATAATTATGAACTAAAAACTTTTAATTTTATATTAAGTAAAACCAAGATATATTTATAATAATATCCAAATGTAGAACCAAAATTAAATGGAAAAAATGGATCTATTTATTGTTATTATTAATTTTTTTCATATTTTAACAAATTCACTTTAGCTAATCAGATAAACTGGTAATATAATCAAATTCGTTTTCGAATAAATAGCTAATTTTTTCGTTATGTATGAGCAATTTTTTGCAATTTAAAAAATAGAAATTGTTGAGTTTCGTCAGAAAAGAAAAAAAAAAAGAGAAAAAAGAATTTTATTAACTTATATAGTTTCTTTATTTTAAAAAAAAAATTCTAAAATAATAAAATTATATAAATATTTAAGAAAATTATTTAAGTTAAAAATAATTATTTTAACTAACAAAATAAAATAAAAATTTGATTAGAATATTCAAAACACAAAAAAGAAATATTTAAGATAAAAATAAAACAACTTTGACCAATAACCAAAAATAGAATATATATATATATATATATATATATATATATATATATATATATATATATATTCAACTAAGCATTTAAACAAAACATTTAAACCGAAAAATAAATAATTACTTAATAAAAATATTTAAGTTAAAAATATAAATATTTTATTCTATAATCAAAATAATTGATAGTAAAATAAATATTTATGTAAGTAAAAATATTTACAATAATAATAATAATTGGCCAATAACAAAAAATAAATATCTAATAAAAATAAATAGTTATTTTAAAAAAATATTTACGCTAATAATAAAAATAATTTGTCCAATAACCAAATTTGTTTTTTTTTTTTTTTGATGGAAATAACCAAATTTGTTGATAACGCAAACGATTATTTAACCAAATAATTTAAACAAAACATTAAAATCACAAACAAATAGTTATTTAAGTATAAACATTTAGATAAAAAATAAAAATATTTTGACCAATAATTAAAATAGATTATAAATTAATAAAAAAAATAAATATTTTAGAAAAATAATATTCACAACACAAAATAAGTAGTTGCAAAAGTAGCTGATTAATTGAAAGGTCCGAAAGAGAACGTTGTTTTGGGGGATAATTTCTGTCGGGACTGGATTCAAAGGATTAGTGCACCCTTCAAAACAACATAATAAGATTCTTTTGAAAACGAACAAAAAGAATTTATTCGAGGCGAAAATGAGAGATATTTTGTTTCACCAGAAAAAAAAATTGTTGATTCTTCCCTTTACAAAATTTCCGCGATATATCGCGGCTCAAGTGTTATTCAAACAAAAATATTAAAGCTAAAAATAAAAATATGTTTACCAATAACAAAAATAAACGTTTAAGAAAAATATTCTCACCACAAAATAAATAATTAGCTTAGCAAAAATATTTAGACATAAAATAAAAACATTTTAATCAACAACAAAAATAATTGATAATAAAATAAAATATTTAAGCAAAATATTACCTCCATAAAACAAATAATTATTTGAGTTGAAGCTTTCATACTAAAAATAAAAATATTTTCATCAATAATAAAAATAAATAACTTATTAACATAAAACATTCATAATATAAAAAATTATTATCTTCACTACATTTTTTCTTTGGTTTTATCTGTTCATTTGTTTATGCTATAAAGCATACCTTCGATGGTTTTGTTTGAATAAAAGTATGAGTTTGATTATTTTTTAACTTCATTTTTATATATATAATTTTTATATTCTAAGTTAAATAATTAATAATATAATTGTTACTAATGAATTAAAAGTTCACCCCATATATGGTTTATGATTATTTTTTTTTAAACAAAATATATGTTTCATTTTTTTTTTTCAATATTTGAATAAAAAAAATGGATATAATATAAACATAAGAAAATAACATGAAATTATAAATATTACTTGATTAAGTTTTCTAAAAAACTTTGAAAAATATAGTTACAAAATCAAGTATAATGTGAATGAGGTTTTAAATATAATTTCACTTAGTGATATGGAGTATTTATTCTTTTAAATATTTTAAATAAAATGTATAATTATAAAAATAAATAAATAAATAATTTTTTTTTGAAAAATCGTAACTTCTATCATGTCTTGAACTCATGACCTCTCATGTCATAAGTGAAGGTGCTACCAACTGATTTACGTAGAAAAGATAATTTGTACAATATGCAAATTCTGCAAGGATTCTAATTTATTTTGTATTTTTTGAATCTTTTATTAAATTAAGGAAATGATGTATGAACGAAGAAATTTGTGGATGTCGATGGTGACTACAAACCCTATTTTTATTTTCATAAGTTGATGTAATATAATATATTGTGAATAGAAGTAGCCTAGCTAATATGGTATATATATATATATTACATAAAATTGATTTTGACAAATTTCAAATTCCCTTTTATTATTAACTGTATCATAGATTTTTTTTTGTTAAATTTTTGTGATAATTTTAGTTATGTTTATATCATAATTTTTTAAAATATTGTTCGGGAGAAAGTTAACTAAAATATTTTAAAAAAAATATCTTAAAAAAAATTTTCAATAACTAAAATATTTTATATAAATTAACAACAAATATTTAACTAAAATATTAAAACCACAATAAAAAGCTAAAAATAATTTTCTTTTTACCAATAATAAAACTAAATATTTAAGCAAAATATTCTCACCACAAAATAAATAATTATCTTAGAAAAAATATTTAGACATAAAATAATTATATTTTGATTGATAACTAAAATAAATAATTTTTTGACATATTTAATCAGAACATTCATAATATAAAAAATTATTTAAGCAAAAAGATTTTTTAAATAATTTTAATAACTAACATGTAACCACACAAAAAAAGTTACTTATAGAAATAATTTTAAAGAATAATTAAAATATAACAAATATATATTTAATTCAAATATTTAGAATAATAAATACATTGATCTAAAAAAATATTTATGCTAATTATATTTGTTTCTTTAAAAATAAATAAATAAATAAATAAATAAAAAACATTCTCTTGTTATAAATATGATTTTTGAGTATTTCATAAAAAGACTAATAAAAGGATGAAGGTAAACAATTAAAGAAGAAAAAACAATGCAAATTCTTCAAAAAGTAATTCAATGGGATCAATCCATTGGATTAGGAAAAAAAAAAAAAAAAAAAAAAAAAAAAGGCATACTAATTTCTAACACCTAAAATTTAAAAAAGAAACAACCCTTATACATATAATAATTGATAGGTAAAGATATATATTTATTTATTCCAGTGGTGGATTAGTTCTAGTCATCAAGCACTAATGACCAATTTTTTCTTTAACTCTTGAATATTTAATTATTGTCGAGGTTGTGTGGTGCAGTGGCAAGAGCCCACCTCTCCAACTTCCACTTTGTGGGTTGGACACACAAGTCCCTCCCCATGTATTAAAAAAAAAAGAAAAGAATATTTAATTATTGATAGCAGTAAATATTAGAATGACTGTAATTCAAGATTGAAAAATACACAAGCACTTGCATATGTTGAAACTAGATCATGCATATCTTTAACAAGAACAAAAAGAAATAGGTAGAATCATTATTTGTCACTCACCCTATCAATAAGGAAACCTTTTTAGGTATCCAAATTTTGTATTTTAACTTTTTGTGTAGATTTCTACTATGTTTATTAGAAGGTAGATCTTGCTCTTCTGTCCAAAAAGCGTATTGTACTATTTTTCTATTCAATTTACATGATATTTTCGTACTTTTATATGTGAAAATTAAAAATAAGTCTTAAAAACCCTAAAATCACCCCCACCCCCACAGCATTGTCACCGCCCCATCAAATCAGCACTCCTTAATCCCTAACAACACTACCAGGTTTGTTTAAACATCATTAGAAATGGAGAATCAAGCCCTTCCCTTGCTTATCTAGCTAGGATTATTCTTGAGAATGTATTTAAGTTGCTTTCTGCTTGGAATGTTGATGCCTATTCCTAGCAGACATTAGTTTTTTGGAGGCACCTTTTGTACAGGTTGTATACCTGATTGTATATCTTTTGCTCATTCTTTTGAATATATTCGATCCCGGTTTTAAACAAAAAAAAAAAATGGAGAATCTACATCTGTTGTCGTTGCGGTTAACTTTTTGTAATTTGGAAGAAGAAGATAATGGAGAGAGAACCAATGATTTAATTAGCATTTTTTTAAAATAATTTTTCACGTATAAAAACTATGAAAATATCTCTATAAGTTGGATAAAAAAAAAAAGTTCAACCAACATTTTAATAGATGCATTTCAAAGGCTGAACAAAAAAAAAAATGTTCAAGTGCAAAACTTGAATTTTAAGAAAATTCAAGTGTTAGTTTACTCATTTAAAAGACTAGCTAGGATTATGATTACGACGCTATAAAATCTAAAACAAGAAATAAAAGAAATATGAATGAAAGAAATAAAAAAAAAAAAAAGAAAAGGAAAATTGATATAAAATATATGACTTCATGTTCAATTTCATTAGTCATGCCAATGCCTTGAAGCATTGCCCTTATAGTAACATATGGGTCAAGCAAAACATGTGTTTCTTCTTGTTCTAGCGGTGGTGCTTAGGGTGGTGAGAGTGACCTACTTCTTTTTAGTCTTTTTGTTGGAGTAACGGTCTATGGATGAACTTTTTTACTAAAAGTGTGATTTTTTTACTCTTTTTTAAAAACTTTTGCCTATTTCTTATATATTCCATGTGATCTAGAATGGTTTTACTGTATGTGTCGTATAGAATATGGAAGCTCCACTTGTTGCTAAATGCCTTGCAAATTGCCATGTGGCAGAGGGTGTTTCTAGTGTTGGCTCTCCGATGGTAAAGTTAGTAACGAAATTTGGGAATCTCCTCAGGGAATCCAAAATCAAAGAGAATGTTCTTGATTGCTTTATAAGAGTGCAGAATATACTCAAAAAAAAAAAAAAAAAAGAAAAAAAAGAGAAGAAAAGTGTGGAGAATAATGGATCTCTTGTGTGTATTGTGCATGCGTTACAATGTATATTTGTGGGTCATAGCCAATTAGGGGAAAGACACTCAGAAAGTGGGTATTGCCCGTCATCTTGTTTTGGGGGCGTGAACAGTGCTTGTCGGTTAAAGCCATTCAATGCTCTTATATTTTTTATGTACTAGTCTGTTAGAGGTCATGTTACTTATGTGGTCTCTCTAATCGCTAGTCAAGACTAAGTAGAATGAGGTGGATCCTAGGCCATCCAACGTGGGATATCCACCTCGGCCTATCCTACCTACGTGGTAGCTAACTTCACTTCAGTGCCTTTTATCATGTATTTTGCGAGGCCTCATATATATTTTGCTTCTTACAATGAACAAATGTTAATCGATTGTGTTCTTCAATGAGAGTCCATTCTCATTAATTATAATTACATATTGTTATAATTCAAAATTATGGGATCATAATAAATTGACTTTTTTTTTCCCCTCCTAATTATAAGTATTTTTTATCTAGTCAATATGTTAATTTTACTAACTAATATGATAGAACTAGTTAATATTTTTTCCCTCCTCCACTTCCTCCGATGGCTCCTTTTGTCTTCTCCTTTCCAGAAAGCTTGAATAATTTTTCTTTTTGTTTTTTTTCCTTACAGAAAAGTTTTGATCTTTCAAACTTTTTTTGACGAAAATTGATGAGTTCTTCACCTTTTTGCATTCCGTACACTTATGGGTTTCCCCAATCAACCAATTTTGTATTTTTGGGAGAAAACGAGGAGAAGATAATGTTGGTAATGGTGGTCGGAGGTGGTGGTGAGGAGGAGGAAGAGGAGAAGAAGAAGAATGAAAAAAGGAAACCCATTTCATAAAAAAAAATAGTGAAGTGAAGGATGTTAAGTATATATTTAAATTACTTTAAATATTAATAACCAATGATGTCTAACTCAGCGGTGATCTGCGAGTCTAGTTTGACTCTCGCTGACTGCAAAAATTAAAGTTTTTTCCATATCATCATAATAATAAAATATTTCTAACGTGAAAAGACAAAAGTACCCCTAAAAAATAGAATGCAAAAAAAATGAAAAAAAAAGTTTAGGTGCAAAACTTAGAATTTAAAATAGTTGGAATGCAAGCTGGATGGTTTCCCTATTTTATATATATACATATTAAAATTTATAGATTGAATTAATTAGGTAGAGAAATTAAGAAATCAGTTATATACTTATTTATTTATATATATATATATATATATATATATATATTTTTGAGTTATTCTAAATTGTTCTTAAATTATGATAGTTCACATTTAATCAATTTACATAGTTCGAGATGAGTTTGCGGAAACATTGACCCCATATGTGCATTATATATATATATATATTATATTAAAATTTATACATTGGATTAATTAGGTAGAGAAATTAAGAAGTCGGTTATATAAGTTAGAGATACGTTTCGAACAAAATAATGTATTGTCTTTTAACTTTGTCGAAGAGATTGTTGCTGTCAATAACTTCAAAGAAACGTACTCTTACATGTACTACTACCATATAAACGTAATAATGGTATTATTATTATTATTATGTGGGATGGGCGAGCTGAGCTGAGCATGTTATTTTCTTTTCCTGCGGTCCGAATGCCCCCACATCCCACGCCTACAAAACACGTGGAAGAGAATCAGTTACCCAACCAAGAAATTGTAAATGAATGAATTCTCATCCTACTATACAACCAAACACAAATTCCTGCAATAATTGCTAAAAAACAATTTCAGAGTACAGCCTTCACAATATTATTATTGGGAATTTTTCCTTTTCTCTATATACATATAAAATATCTCAAAAAATTTATTAGGAAATTCTTAATTATAGCTGGACTGGGACTGGAATTAATTCTCAAAACTGTAGCAAAGGTTTTTATTTATTTATTTTTTTTAATCTCTCTGATTTGCTAAAGTTTGTAGATTTCAGAAATCTTCAAGCTTGTTTTGTTTGACTCAAACTGACTCTCAAAGGCCGCTTTTTTATCATTATCGCAGTCAGCTCCAACTCCTGGAAAAACCATCTTCTTTGCTCTTATCTTCTTCTTCTTTTTTTTTTATTTTTTCTTGCTTTCTTTGGAAATTGGTAACTGGATATAAAAGAGTAATCTTTTCTGGATAAAATTTGAGCTGAAGTTGTGGGTTTTCTTTTCTTTCTTCTGTTGCTTCTGGGTCCGTTAATATTTTCATTTTACCCTTCATTGTGGATATATAGCTGAATTTTAGTTGTGGGATTTGATCTTCTTCTTCTTCTTCTTCTTCTGCTGCTGCTGCTTCTGGTCAGTTATTTCTTCCTCCCTGTGGAAATATAGCTGAACTTCATTTGTGGGTTTTTTTTTCTTTTTCCAATTTGTGTAGAGTTTTGGATTTTAGTTGTGGCAAGTTTTGGGGTTGTGAGATCTATTTCTGATTCGCTGGATTGCAGCCGGGGTTGGGGGGATTGTGCATGAGATAGTAGGATTTCTGTCTTTCTCTGAATTGTTTGATTTGTTCTTTGTTTATTCTTTCTTCTTTAATTATTAGCTTTTCTTTTTATCTTTCATGAATTACTATTATTTTATGCCTGCAAGAACTTGTTTTTCTACTTAAACAACTAATTAATTGCTCTCACTCTCTCACTCTCTCACTCTCTCACTCTCTCACACACAGTCACGCACCCCCTGGCAAGGTGTACTGCACGCAGACACAAGTGAATGTGCTTTTTTCAATTACTAATTGTCTTAAAATTGAAAACTTCGGAGGTTATAATGTTTGTGGGCTCTTTCATTTTGTCAAAGTGCTTAGGATCTGTCGTCTGTGAATTGAACCTTTAAAAGAATTTCTTGAATTTGCTTTCAAGAATTGAGAATGAATTAAGCTTAAGAAATTTTAAAGATTTTGTGGTTAATTGTGATTATCTTTTCCTTAGCTGAGTATGGTATTTTGTTAGGAATAAAGCCAGTTTAGAGGAACTTTCAGTTATGAATCCACCCAAGATCAAGCGTAGAGTGGGTAAATATGAGGTTGGAAGAACAATCGGTGAAGGAACATTTGCAAAGGTGAAATTTGCAAGGAATTCAGAGACTGGGGAAGCTGTAGCTCTCAAGATCTTGGACAAGGATAAGGTCCTTAAACACAAAATGGCAGAACAGGTTTGGTCTCATTTTCTGCAAATCCATCCCTTTTTCCTCTGTAAAATTTATAACATAAAGTAAAAATGTACATCTAATCTGGATTGTCTTTTTTTTTCTGTTTTGGATCATAACTGTCACCCATGTTTTTCTAAATTACTGTAAATTTTATGGTTTAATTGACAGTTTTTTCTTTTGGAAACTTTTAAGTCTTAAAAGTTTGTAGTAATTTAAGTTGTACTGTACTTGTTTCTTGCAGATAAAAAGGGAGATAGCTACAATGAAGCTTATAAAACACCCGAATGTTGTTAGTCTTTACGAGGTTAGTTAACTCTTTCTCTCTGTATTGATCAGAATTTCGGCTTTGCAGCTCTGTTGTATGAAACATATAACTGAGAAATTTGGAGAACAAATGGAGGAAAAGAATAAATGCCTTGATTCATTAACTGAAATAAGAATCTTCTTTTCCTTGAATCAATTTTAGTCTGTGTTCCCTAAGAACAGTTTTTTATCTTCGATTCTGTACCCTTGAGATTGGTTCAGGATGGACATGCTCATCATTTTGCTGACACCAGAACTCAAATCTCAAGTTTAAGGATTAAGATTCTGTACCCTTCAGGATAGCACTTGACTGATTCTTGGAGTTGGTGCATTATAGTTTTGCTTAAATTTTCCGTGCTACTTTAACAATATTTATTCCTTTTTGCTCATTTATATGATTCAACTGAATAGCTTTACATAAAACTTCTAAAACACCAAATTATTTTTGCTTTAGTTGATGAAATCCGAAGGAATTATGTTGTAATTAAGAGAGTGCGTTCAATGTTGAACAAATTGTGCATATTTTAACTTCTTTTACTTAAACAAATTGTTTCTTAAAATAGAAGCAACATGATTTATAATGGTCGCTAGCACTTCCGTTGCACGTTTATTACAGCTGCAACTCCTAGCTGAAATTCAGCAGTTATGGAATGCACATGCCAGAATTTAGATATTTACATGTTAAAATTCTACATTCAATTTTTCCCTCTTTTTTTTTTGTTTTTTTTTTTCCTACTCTTAAGTTATTTATGGTTTACCTAAACAGGTCATGGGAAGCAAGAACAAGATATATATTGTTTTGGAGTTTGTTACTGGAGGAGAGCTATTCGACAAAATTGTAAGGATTGAATTTTTATGAAATAAATGTTCAAAATAAATTTATAAGATTTCCCAGAATTTAAGAACCTTCTACTTCTTGTTTTTGTGATTATCTTAACAAGAAGAGGCATTCATGCATGATGTAGTTTCAAATGTAATATGAAGAACTAATAGTACGTACAATCATTTCTTAAAACTAGGTAAATCATGGGCGCATGCGAGAAGATGAAGCAAGAAAATATTTTCAGCAACTAATTAATGCAGTTGATTACTGCCATAGCAGAGGTGTCTACCATAGAGATCTAAAGGTTGTTAACACTAGGATATTTATATACATATATATCAATTCCAATTTTCTTTTGAAGAAAGTTCTCAGCTTTAACTGCTTAATTGTTTTAATTGGGTAGCCGGAAAATCTTTTACTGGATGCTAATGGAAATCTTAAAGTTTCTGATTTCGGATTGAGTGCTCTTTCTCAACAAGTTCGGGTAAATCTCAATGAATTTACTAAACTCTCTAGTGTGGGTTGGAAGAATTAGTTTTGTTTACATCACATCTACATTTTTGGTTTAATAGGATGATGGATTGCTTCATACTGCCTGTGGAACACCAAATTATGTAGCTCCCGAGGTATGAAAGCAGCAAAAGAACTTCAGTATTCGAGATATATTGTTCACATTTGTCATCTGAACTTATAACATTCCACTTCTTAGGTGCTAAATGATCGTGGCTATGATGGGGCAACTGCTGACTTGTGGTCATGCGGAGTCATACTGTTTGTACTGCTTGCAGGTTACTTGCCTTTTGATGACTCTAATGTTATGAACCTATATAAAAAAGTGAGCATTTTTAAAATTTCAGTGTAAAATTTTATCAGGAAGTTTCTTCCTTTCTCCTGCTAGTTTCATGATGTGTGATTTTGAATGCACAGATTTCTGCTGCTGAGTTCACTTGCCCGCCTTGGTTGTCATTCAGTGCCAGGAAGCTGATTACTCGAATCTTGGATCCAATTCCCATGACTGTATGTCTCTCATAAGCTTCTGGGTCATATATTCTTTATATCTCTGTTTCCGTTATTCACCATGTGGCAAAAAATGCAGCGTATAACCGTCTCTGAAATTCTTGAAGACGAATGGTTCAAGAAAGATTATAAGCCACCTGTATTTGATGAGAAAGAAGATGCAAACTTGGATGATGTAGAGGCTGTCTTTCAGGATTCTGAAGTGAGTGTGCCATCAGAAGAAGCTTATAACTTTGTGTGAATGACTTGATTTCTGATCATAAAATTCACATGATTTATTTCATGTTATTTTTACAGGAACATCATGTAATGGAGAAAAAGGAACAGCAGCCAGTAGCCATGAATGCATTTGAGTTGATATCAATGTCAAAAGGACTTAACCTCGGGAATCTGTTTGACGAGGTTTAAAACTATTAATTTCTTTCCCCTCTATTGACTCTTCATTACTGATTTATACTATATATATAGTGCTAATAGGTTACTAGTTCTAATGCATGCTATTCTGTACATAATCCATTGGTATAAAATTTGTAAACTCTGTGGAATGCTGCTTGTGAAATGTATGTATCTTCCGTACTTCAAATAAATAACCTCCAGGAATAGTTCGTTTATGTAATGGTGGCACGAGATTAAGTGAAATTTATTATATTACACTTTCCTCGGGCCATCGTCATGCTCTCTAGCTTTAAGCTATTTGAAGTTTCAGCTGTGGTGTAGTAGTAGAGTTAATATTTGACAGTTGCACTTCGCATGTATTTTTGTCGACTTCAGGGATTCAAGAGGGAAACAAGATTTACCTCTAAGTGTTCAGCCAATGAAATAATCAGTAAAATTGAAGAAGCTGCAAAGCCTCTTGGTTTTGATGTCCACAAGAAAAATTACAAGGTATTTTTTAATCAATTTCCATACGAATACTGATTACCATTTCCGATGATATTTTTTTTCCCCGGGAACACTTTAATGCTATAAACTATTAGGAAGGAAGTAATTTTTGAAATATTTCCCAGATGAGGCTGGAAAACTTAAAAGCTGGAAGAAAAGGGAACCTAAATGTTGCCACCCAGGTACGTGCATTTTGATTTGTCTGTATAACTTTTAGTTACTTAGCCTGATTATACTACAATGTTTACACAAAATCTCTTCAATTCCTAAACCAGGTATTCCAAGTTGCGCCTTCACTTCATATGGTTGAGGTTCGGAAGGCAAAAGGAGACACTTTGGAATTCCACAAGGTATCTTCTGTTTTACGACTAAATATTCGAAGCATTTGGATTGGTATGATATCAGAAACAGCTCTATTTCATCATGTAACTTTTTGTAGTCATTGATATGCATTAAACTCCTAAACTTACGTATTGGAAATCATCATTTTTGCTCCGAAACTAATAAGAACAAAAATCTTTAAACATGATGAAGGAGGGTTGGCTTACTGTTTGTCCAAAGCTCACATTTTTAAGTGACTTTTACCTCAAGCATGTGCTTTTCTTTCTTTATTTACTCTGCCAAAGCTTGAGCATTATTAGTAAGCTTGACTCGATTTCCTGATTAACACGACATGCCTTCTTTTTAATGTCAAGAAAATCTGTATCTATATAGGAGATGATGATTAGTTGTAGATTGTACATCCTCTGAAATAGTTCAAATTATAACGAGAATCGCTCGTACATGTTTCAAACATAAAATTCTTACCTTTACATCTCCAGTTATATATAATACTCTACTACATGTATACAGTTTAAGTCATGTATTATAAGCTCGAGATTACATTCATTATTTGATTATTACTTTGTTTTTGTTTTGGCAGTTCTATAAAAACCTCTCAACCTGCCTGGAAGACGTAGTTTGGAAAACTGAGGACGATATGCAATCGACAAAGTAAGTAGCTCTCGATAAAGTGGCTCTTCTGCTGCTGCTGTTGTCTGAATATCTTTGGGCAATTCTTGTTATTCATTGTTAGTGTTTTTTGGCTTCTTTAATGGGACCTTTTTCTCCCATGAGAGGGAATTCAGATGTTGAAGAGTTTTCCCTCAATTATTTATGGCTGGTTCGTTGATGTTTAGTTTCATAGGATTTGGTGTTCAAACGTTGTATTGTGGTAAGAACTCTCTGTATAGGATATCTATCTATCTATATATATTAGAGTAAGGTTTTCCTAAGAAGAGGAAAACCAGTTCTTGTTTTTCTTTAATTTTTTTTTTTCCTTTTTTAAAATTTGTGTAATTGCAAGTAAGCACTCTTACATAAATGGAAGGCAAATTTATAGTTGTAAACAAACCAAACTGTTTGCAAATAAAGCTCGTTTGAGCTCTCGCTTTATGTTCGGTTTGAGCTTGTTCGTTTATTAAACAAATCAAATTCAAACAATTTTTTAAACTCGATTAATTCTCGGGTTTATTTTATAAATATTTATATAATATTAAAAAAAATTTAATATTTAAATTAGGGTATATATGTAAGTTTTTTCTCACATTTTCCTTAATCTATACTGACAATTCCCTTTTTTAACTTTTTCTAGAGTCTAAATTCAACTCTTTTTCTACCTTTTTGACAAACTCTAAAAAACGTGGTCGTTCTCTTTCCCTTACTTTCTCTAGAGTCTAAATTCAACTCTCTTTCTACATTTTTGACAAACTCTAAAAAACGTGGTCGTTCTCCTTCCCTTACTTTCTCATAGAGTTATAAACAAACCAAGTTGTTCTTGAACAAAGTTTGTTCGAGCTCATTCGTTTATTAAACAAACCAAACTCAAACAATTTTTTAAGCTCGATTAATTTTCAAGCCTACTCGAAGCTCGTTCGAAAACTAAACAAATCAAGCTCAAACTTTCAATGTTCACTTCGACTCGACTCGTTTACAGCCGTAGGCAAATTGCAACTTTGGACGGAATTGATTGTTTATTAATTGAGGAAAGGATTTATTTTTTATCAAAATTAAAAATTTAAGTTATTTGAATTTATTTTTTTATTTTTTATTTTTTTTTTTTTTTTTTGATGACGGGGGAACCCGCAACCGCTACTCTTCGAGTGCGCTCCGGGTAAACCCCCCCGGCCTTTGCAGGGGGCTAGGCTCGCAAACCACGCCGGCCAAGTAAACTACACTAGGTAAACCTTGTGTAATGCGCCCGACCAAAGAAGAGCGTTTGACAGATTCGAACTACGGGACCTTGAGGTCCCAGACAACCCACCACACCAACTTGGCCACCCCTTGCGGGGTAAAAACTGTGTTGGGTAAACTTTTTATAGTGACTGATCCCACCGCACTGCGGCCCCATACTCCGGAAATCCCGGAGGATTTTTTTGGAAAGATACAATACCACATTCTGTTGATAAAAGGGGTTCGAACACGACACCTCCTCAACGGATATCCTAAGCCTTTACCACCTGGGGCAAAGGCTCTGGATAACGGTGGGTAGGGTAAACTTTTTATAGTGGTTATCCCAGGCGGTTCATACTCCGAAACCCGGAGGATTTTTTGGGGGGTGGTTTTTTGATGATAAGAGGGTTCGAACACGACACCTCGGTCAACGATATCCTAAGCTTTTACCACTGGGGCAAAGGCTCTGGGATATCGTGGCGAGGTGTCGTGTTCGAACCTCTTATCAAGATGTGTTGCTCTCTCCAAAAAATGTTTATGAAGCCATCGGGATCACCACTATAAAAGGTTTCCCACATTTTATTTTTTTTTGATACATGGGGATGAGGACTTGGGTGTCGAACCCACAAAGTGGGGGTTGGGGAGGTGGGCTCTTGCCACTGCACCACACAACCTCGACAGAATTTATTTTTTTTTAAAAAAAGAAAAAGCTTAACATATATAAAATATTATTTTGCCCTCCAGCTTCAACTTTCTTCTCCCGGCCAAGGGAGAGATTTTAGGTCCGACTAAAACTCTCTCGTGGTCGAAGAATCCATCTTCTTTATCATCTTTATCTCTTTTTTACTGTTTTTCTTTTTTTTTTCTTTTTCTTTTTCTTCTTTCTCGGTGTTTTTTTTTTTTTTTTTTTTTTAGTCTACCCTTATCTACTTCTTTAGTTTTCTTGCCACCTTTCATTTCTCAAATGCGTAATTTTCCATTGATATCTAAATATCAATTCTTTTTTTTCTTTTTAGAAGAAAAATTTGTCAAACTTCGTCATTTAGATCTAAACTCTTTGTTTAATTTTTGTCTTCTTTCTAGGCATCTTATGAAATTTTTTATACGTCCAAGATGGATTAGGTTGTTTGTTGAAGGAAAAAGACAAAATCTGAACCCTTCATGCAACTGAGTTTTGTATTTCACAATTGGAATATTGAAGATTTAGATAGGATATTTGTTGTGTTATTTTTTCCCCCTATTTTCTTACTTTTATGTTTATTTTTATGTTCGACTTACCTAAATTTTTTAGGTTGAGTATTTTGTCTCTACATAGTTTTAGGTTGGTATTTTGTTCTATTATCATAAATAATTTTAATCATTCAATTGCGTAATATATATATATATATATATATATTTATAAAATTCCACTTATAAAAAGTAATGTAGACAATATATTTTTTTTTTATAGATAATAGTCAGCCATCTTCATTACTACTAGCATGATTCAAAACAGAATTACAACAAGAGTCCATAGTACCACCTCTATCACAAAAAACAGCAAGAGGTAGGAGGGCAGGTTCAAAATAACCAGGATTAACCCGAGATCTAACCCACTTAGCTAAGTTGTGAGCAGCCCTATTACAATCCCTATGAACATGGTAAGTAGTCCAAAAGCAATTGTCCACCAAAAGAGCCCTACACTTAAGAATAGAGTGCTTACCCTGCCATTCCATACACATATTCTCACCTTTTACAGCATTGATCACATTAAGTGAATCTCCTTCAAAGATAATATGATTAAGATTAAGGTCTCCAGCCATCTTCATAGCTTGGTGTGCAGCTTCTGCTTCTGCTGCAAAAGGGGAAGAGGCCCTGAAGCTGCCTGCCCAAGCCTTGATAATGGTTCCCAAAGAGTCCCTCAAAACAATTCCAGCAGTAGCACGCTGATTTTCATAAGCAGCATCAAAATTAATGTAGACAATATATAATAATATCTATAGGATATATGTAATGTATCATAGTATCTATAAGACATTGAACATAAGGTAAAAAGTGTCGACTGCCTCTACAAGTGTCCCAAATTTTAATTTTGCCCCTCAATCTTTTTTTTTTTTTTTTCCCCCTCTCTTTTTAACATTTCCAATTCTTCTTCCCAATTTCTTCACCTTCTTCTTCTTTATGATTTCTTCACCCTTTTCATATTCTTCTTCCATCATCATTCTTGTATTACCCACTTCCAAATGATATTACACAAAATTACCTTTAAAGAAAGAATATACACAGCTATATTTAAAGATTGATCTAAAAAAATTTTGATTGATATTTGAATCTTTTATAATAATTTTATATATTTTTTTTATTTACTACAAAGTTCTTCAATCTTTCAACTAGAAATTTGAATGCCTTAATCAACACATTTCAAAGGAAATCATGTGGGTAGATCATTACGGAAAGTAAAATAAATCAATATATATATATATATAAATTACTGCATGAATTTTAATTAGTTCATACTTATATATGGTGAAAGACTATAACTGAACTGAACAATACAAATCGCAATGAAGAACAAATAAAACAAAAACTTCAAATATAACGTATTTTACACATATATATATATATATTTCCACCAGGGGTGTGAGTCGTGAGTTGTAGAAAGAGCTAGTTCTAAACAACTCTATAAGATTTTCTTCCCACCAAGTTTGAGACAAGCAGTAACACATTGCCGGTAATCAGGTGTGCAACTACAATCCATGGAACACAAGAAATAATCAGCTTCTACAGTCGTCGGACATTTGGTTTCGCACGTATTAACCATCAACCCGCAATTATCCAGGCATTGTTCCATGCTTGGTTCTTCACCAACGGCAGTTTCAGGGAAAAATGGAAGAAACAACAATAATGTAAGCACAAGAATGTGAAAACTTAGACAAAACCCCATGTCGTGCGGAAAAGAAGAAGGGAAAATGATTGCACATATATATATATATATCTTTGATCAATATATGAATACATATATATACTGATTGTGGCCTATGATGGATGTCATGATAAAAGTAGAGATCACGTGATTATGCTGTTCTTGAAAGCAATCCCAAGTTTTTAAACGTTTCTCTTGAATATTTTTGGGCCGGAATAATTGCTTGTTGTTGCCCGGTTCATCCACGAGGTTGGGGCACCAACTCACGGTTTTATTTTTGGACACCTTCCCAAAAGATCTAATACTAATAGAGTAGGTGTAATACTTATATGCTAACCAATTATTACATGATTTTCGGATGTGGGACTTGAATTGATATATTAACCCCTAAATAGAGCAGGGTTAAAGGGAGAGCCTAAAGAAAAAAAAATGTTTGACTTCGTTTAAAATATATATTTTAATTTTTTAAAATATAAAGTTATTTATTTTAGTATATATTTTAAAATATATATTGCCAATTTCAATGTATTAAGGCTTTCTTTATTTTTTAGTTACAACATGTGTTTATATGCTTAGATTAGACTCTTCAAATTACAACCATGGTTCAAAGTCTTGGCCGAGTCACGCGTAACTCGACCGAGTTGTCTCTAAAACAATGATCTCCAATACAAAGATATAGACAAAAACTAAAATGTCAATAACTCGGTTTAACTCGGTCCTGACTCAACTTGACTAGGTTTAATTTGTCCGAGGCAACACCGAGTCACTTTAAAAAAATTAAAAAATGAGAAGAAGATGAAGAAAAAGTGAAAAAAAAAATGAAGAAGAAGAAGCGAAAAAACAAAGAGAAGAATAGAAATATTATATATATTTGAGAAAGAAAATGATTAAATATGCATAAAATTGAGAAGTATTATATATATTATATATGTTTACCCCAAAAAATAGGAAGAAAGAGAATAAATATGCACAATAATCAAGAAACACATTATATATTAGACATATATTATTTGAATTGTTTATTTTTTTTAATATATATTTATTATTTTATAATTATTTATGATTTATATTTAAATTATTGTATTATTTATATTTTTATTTATATATTAAAAAATTTAGGGTAAAGTATTTTACTAACACCTTTAAAATCTCGGAATTCAAGTTTAACACCTAAACTTTTTTTGTCGCCCTAGCGACACTCAAACTTTCAAAACGTTTAGATCTAGCACTTCCGTCCAATTTGACCGTTAGGTCAATAATTTTTCTGTCAAGTCCCCTTTTTCACTGTGCTTGGCAGGGGCATTTTTATCCGCTACAATTTTTTTTTTAATTTTATTTTTTCTTCTTCTTCTGCCGTCTTCTTCTCTCTCTCTTCTTCTTCTTTCTACTTTCCTTTTTTTTTAAAAAAATTTATTTATTCTTCCAAAATTCACATTTTTTTTCAAAATTCAATTTTTTTATTTTTCAAAATTTAAATCTTTTTCCAAAATTTATATCTTTTAAATTTATATCTTCTTTCAAAATTTACATTTCCTTTCAAAATTTGATTTTTTTTTTTTTTTTTTTTTTCAAAATTCAAATCTTTTTCCAAAATTTATATCTTTTAAATTTATATCTTCTTCAAAAATTCACATTTCTTTTCAAAATTTAATTTTTTTATTTTTTAAAATTCAAATATTTTTTCAAAATTTATATGTTTTCCCACACATTTTTTATTAAAAATATTATCTCCTTTGTTTGCTCAAAAAACAAAAGAAGAAGAAAAATCATCAAAAAAAAACCAAAAAGAAAAAAAAGTTTCGATTCACTGCAGCATTGTTTGTTTCTTTAAATCTTCAAACAAATTTCCCCAATTTTTTTCGTCAAATCTCGTGACCAATTTTTAAAATTGAAGAAAAATAATGGGGGTGAGCAGAGAAGAAGAAGAATACAAAAGAAGAAGAAGAAGAAAGAAAGAAGATGAAAGAAGAAGAAGAATACAAAAGAAGAAGAAGAAGAAAGAAAGAAGACGAAAGAAGAAGAAGAATACAAAAGAAGAAGAAGAAGAAAGAAAGAAGATGAAAGAAGAAGAAGAATACAAAAGAAAAAGAAGAAGAAAGAAAGAAGACGAAAGAAGAAGAAGAATACAAAAGAAGAAGAAGAAGAAAGAAAGAAGATGAAAGAAGAAGAAGAATACAAAAGAAAAAGAAGAAGAAAGAAAGAAGAAGAAGAAAGAAGGCGGTAGAAGAAGTAGAAAGAAAAAGAAAGAAGAAGGAGAGAGAGAAGAAGACGGAAAAAGAAGTAGAAAGAAGAAGAGAGAGAGAGAGGAAGACGACATAAGAAGAAAAAGAAAAAAAAAAAAAAAAAGGCAGCCGACAAAAAACCCCCCTGCCAAGGACAAAAAAGGGGGGACTTGGACAAAAATTATTGACCTAACGGTCAAACGGGCTGAGTGCTGCTCGATCCGGACGTTTTGAAAGTTTGAGTGTCGCTAGAGCAACAAAAAAAGTTTAGGTGTTAAACTTGGATTCCGGAATTTAAAACGTGTTAATAAAATACTTTACCCAAAAATTTATTTAAATAAAAAAAAATATTTTTTTAGTTAAATATAAAAAATTTTGTATCACCCGATACGAAGACCAAGTCACCGATAATGATATGGACTAGTGACTTCCAAGATAATGACTAATACCGATACTTTGAACCATGATTACAACACTTATAACAATAATAATTAGAAAAAAAAAAAAAAAGAAAAAAAGAAAACGAAAAAATAGTGCAGAAAATTATAACCATTCATTACTAAAACTATCATAACTTCTTCTAGGAGACTCCAAATTACATGAAATTTGAACCATCAGAAACTAGAAATTTAGGGCTTCAAATCCATAGGTCATACATTTAATTTAATCACCATTTGACCAACCAAATATTTGTGAAACAAATGTTCAAGAAGATGAAAAGTTTGAATTTAATTCTTAACAGGAACCCTTATCATACCCTAAAGTAAGACAAACAAGAGTTTTGTGTGCTTTCAACACAACTATTTCTTCACATCCCTTTGATCTTGTACAATTAGATATATAGGAACCCTTATGATACAAGTACACTCAAGGACTGTAAATACTTTTTCACTATAGTTGATGATCATTCTAGAGCCACTTCGACACACTTACTTAATAACAAAGGTCATGCCTTCAGTATGGTCAAAGCTTTCACTACCAAAAAATTTAATTTTTGCGATGACCAAATTTGTTGTAAATTTGTCGTAAAATATTATATAAGACATTCTTTGGTCACAAACCTACCTATTTATATTTGAACTCCTTTAAATATTTTTGTAATTATATTAGTACTCGAAAATAAGATAACGATTAACTCCAATCATATTTTAAAAAGCATGTATTTTCATTGTTTATCCTATGGGACAAAAAGGCTTATATGACCACTAACAAGGTTCTTGTTTCTAGAGACATATTTTTCTATGAACACATTTTTCCGATTTTTCTGATGACAACATTTGCAAAACCAACAATATCTCAATTACCAATCCTGGCAGTAATGATTCATTACATAATATATTGTATATAAGATCTAATTTAAACAAATAACGTGTATATATATATATGGCTGATCTGCAAAAGATAATAGTTGAGTAACCTGATTATAAGGTTTGAACTATATCTCTATCAGATATTGGCAAAATTCTTGCGGCTGCGAAAGCATTGGAAGATGATCTGCATTCTTCATCTCTTTCACTTCTGCGACTCCTATATTATCAATAAGCCATTGTTGGAAATCTAATGGAATTGCTTTGTCTTCATTGCACGTTATATATACTCGTTTAACTGACCCGTACCCTTCCTTGGACAAAGCTTTCATTTTGGACAAATTCCCAGTGAAGAATGACATTGGCCTTATCAGCATTTTTGCCAATTCAATGACCTAATTAACAGAAAAACCAATTTCATAGCTTTATTAAAATTATTTATTACCTCTCTATAAATCCTAGTAAAAAAAAGTATCTTATAATTCATTTAAAAGAAAACACAAATGAAGATTAATGTCTTATGTTAAAAAGTTAAATGTTTTGTTACCTCGTTGGAACATTTGTCGTAAAGTTTGGATGATATAAAGTGGTGTCCAAATAGTATTGCTGTTTCTCCATCTTCTTGGTTGCCATAAGGGATATACTGTGTGTCTGTCGTGTCTCCTTCTGGAATCCGCTTCACAAACTATACATATATATATATATATATATATATTCAACACTTTTATGATTAGAAATTTATCATATTTTCCGAGACTATTTGGTGAATTTGTAGATATTTCATATAAAGTGACTTAATTATCTTTTTCTTAATTGAGTAAAATCACATAAACTGTTAAATTTTAAAAAATTTTGATGAAATTTGTGAAAAATGATCTTATTTTTCTTAAGAAAAGAAGTTTAGACTTTAAAAGTAAAAAACTATATTTTAAAATTAAATTTATCAAACATAAATTTATTTGAGAATATTACTCTATTTTAAAATATATGCAATTTTGTTCTATCTAGTTTACCATTCTCCACTAACATTAATCTATAATTTACTTTTTTTTTATATATATAAAAACAATATTTTAAAGCTGTGCATCTCTAGTAATTTACCATACTAACCCTTTAGGTTTTCCATGGCTTGAATATAAGGAAACCTTTCTGGTGTCTATTTATGTAATTTCATTTAATTTGGTTATAAAATAAAAAATACTTTATTGAGTTACAAATTTAGGAAATTTTTTTTAACTATTCATAAAAAATAAATATTATTGATTATTTTAATTTAAATCACATTTAAATGATAAATAAATGATGGACCAAAAATATATATATATTACTTCAATATTCTTATCCTTTAAATTATGCAATAAATTCCACTCACCTCATCCACAACATAAGCAGGTGCATGGCACGTATCAGGCATTAATGCCGATACATAAACAGCAACCGAAACCTTCTCTGGATATTCCTCCATTGCAAAACTTATGCTAATGCCGCCATAGCTATGGCCAACAAGAATCACCTTCTCACCGGCTGGAATTGCAGCCATGATTTCCAGCAACGGTCTGGAGTAATCGAGAATCGTGTGAAGTTCTTCGAACCTTTTCGTGTTCGTGCCGGAGGCCGATAGGTCAACCGCTGTGACTCTATGGCCTGCAGCTTCCAACAATGGCTTGATCTTGAACCAGCACCAAGCTCCATGCCCTAAACCATGAACAAGAACAAAGTGTTTTTCTTGATTTCTAGTGACTTCCATTTTGGCTGTGTTTCTTGCTTAGGTCTTCTTTTTGGTCTTAAATATCAGACAGAGTACTATATATATATATATATATATATATATATATATATATAATGCGGTTCAGAAATTTTGTATTTTGAGTATGACCTTATCTTTTGCTCTTTTGGATGTGGAAGTCTATGTAATAATATATAGATATTTTGTTCAACCTACCCATATTGAGTACTAGCGACCATATATCCCACTAATTTAATTAGAATTGACCGTTTTCTTCCTAGGAAGTTCTCTCTAATGTTTTTAATGTACAGAATTTAAACTTCAAATATATAATTAAAGAGAATCAATCTTTTTACACTTGGACTAACGAGTTATTAATCTATCAATAATATATGTATACATATATTAATTTTGTATAACTGCTCTATAATGGTTAGTCATTTTGGATTCAAAATTAATCATCCCTTTTCGGAGAAATTCTCTTTAATACACATTTCTCTAATATACAAAATTTAAAACTCAAAATATATTATGAAGAGGAATCCAAATCGTTGTATTTGGACTCATATATATATATATATATATATATATATATATTGTAATTTATCTTTATCCGATAGTCACTCTAAACCCTAATTAATTAAATGAAGTCGAGCTGCATCAGACCATATTAGAGATATTTGGACTAATAGTTATTAGTCTATCAAATAATATATATATATATATATATATATATTGGTTTTGGTCTGAAATTGTGGACCTAAAAATCTTGTTTGTCCTTTTACATTTTGCCAAATATGCTTTTTCGTGGTTATGCTATTTATGTTAATTTCCCCTTATAACTTATTTTACTATTTTAATTTTTGTCATGACCAAATTCGTTGTAAATCCGTCCTAAAATACCATATAAGACATTCTTTGCTCACAAACCTACCTATTTATATTTGAACTCCTTTAAATATTTTTGTAATTATATTAGTACTCAAAAATAAGATAACGATTAAATCCAATCATATTTTAAAAATCATGTATTCTTGAACAAGCATGTATTTTCATTGTTTATCCAATGGGACAAAAAAGCTTATATGACCACTAACAAGGTTCTTGTTTCTAGAGACATATTTTTCTATGAACACATTTTTCCGTTTTATTTATATTCTTGGAAAATTTTTGTTTCTGATTCTTTTCTTCTCATTCCCATAAAAGATGTACCAAACTATTTTTCTGATGACAACATTTGCAAAACCAACAATATCTCAATTACCAATCCTGGCAGTAATGATTCATTACATAATATATTGTATATAAGATCTAATTTAAACAAATAACGTATATATATATATATATATATATATTATATATATATATATATATCAAGTAGTATATATGGCTGATCTGCAAAAGATAATAGTCGAGTAACCTGATTATAAGGTTTGAACTATATCTCTATCAGATATTGGCAAAATTCTTGCGGCTGCGAAAGCATTGGAAGATGATCTGCATTCTTCATCTCTTTCACTTCTGCGACTCCCATATTATCAATAAGCCATTGTTGGAAATCTAATGGACATACTTTGTCTTCATTGCACGTTATATATACTCGTTTAACTGACCCGTACCCTTCCTTGGACAAAGCTTTCATTTTGGACAAATTCTCAGTGAACAATGACATTGGCCTTACCAGCATTTTTGCCAATTCAATGTCCTAAACAGAAAAGAAAAAACCATTTTCATATATAGCTTTATTAAAATTATTTCTACCTCTCTATACATAAATTCTAGTAAAAAGACATATCTCACTCTTATAATGATACCAGTTTGTGAAGACAAACGTAAGTTACGACAAATATAATAAACAGTAAGAGAAATCAAACACACATAATTATGTGGTTTATTATCAATGAGATAGTTACGACAAAAAAAGAGTCTGGTTTTTATTCAAATGAGACCATATTACATATGTCTCATATATTTAAATGGAAAATAGATTACAGATGTTATTGAATTAATTATAACGTCTAGACTAGACCTATATTTATAGGTTACAGAATTGTCTCATATTTTAATCTTAATCAAATTATGAGATATTACTCTATGTTTGAGTCTTAATCAGAATACAAGATATTACCCCATGAAAGTATGAGGTACTTTCCCATGAAATGTCATGAAAGTAGAGACACTCCCTATGAAGTAGGAGGCCCATAAAAGTAGGAGAAACTTCTTATGATAGGAGACAACAAATTTAAGGCAAAATTAACAAATTTCGACCTTTAACTTGAATCCCTTAAAATCAACAGATGTATTAGTGTCATGTTGGGGTTGGATTTCAACCCAAAGTCTCACATGGAAAAAAATAGGCAAAAGGATTGCCTACATATAAAATTAGTAATGAGGCCTTTTGGGAAAGTCCCAAGAACAAACCCGTGAGGACTTAGGCCCAAAGCGGACAATATCATACTAATGTGGAGTTAGGTGAGGAGGCGACCCAACCTGACGGGAGAAACGGACCCAATAAGAGGTATCAGAGCCCAAGGTTAAGTGGGTTGCATGTTCGGTGTGGGAGAAGTCAAACCCTCAATGTTGATGTCAAACGATTGTGGTGCCTTGTGTGTCGAAAGTCTTCCTGGCAGTGTTGGTCGGGCTCCGGGTTCCAGAGGTGAAGCCACGGGTGTGTGGTGGTCCGGCGGTGCAAAAGAGAAAGTGCAAGAGGACTTGTGATGTGTTCCTGAGGGAGGCCACGAGTATGTGGTGGTCCGGAGGTGCAAGTGGATTTCGTTGGAGGGGAGGCCCACGGGTATGTGATCCTTAGTTTGAGGGGAGGATTGTTGGGGTTGGATTTCAACCCAAAGTCCCACATGGAAAAAAATAGGCAAAAGGATTGTCTACATATAATGAATTCTCACATACTCAATTAGTAATGAGGCCTTTTGGGCAAGTCTCAAGAACAAACCCGTGAGGGCTTAGGTCCAAAGTGGACAATATCATACTAATGTGGAGTTAGGTGAGGAGGCGACCCAACCCGATGGGAGAAACAGACCCTACAAGTGGTATCGGAGCCCAAGGTTAAGTGGGTTGCATGTTCGGTGTGGGAGAAGTCAAGCCCTCAATGTGATGTCCAACGATGGTGGTGTCTTGTGGTGTGTTCCGGAGGGAGGCCACGGGTGTGTGGTGGTCCGGAAGAGCAAGCGGATTCCGTTGGAGGGGAGGCCCACGGGTAAGTGGTCCTTGGTTTGAGGGGAGGATTGTTGGGGTTGTGGTGTCAACCTAAGTCCCACATCGGAAGATTAGGCAAAAACTTGCCTAATATATAAGAGTTACATCTACTCCATTAGTATGAGGCCTTTTGGGAAAGTCCCAAGAACAAAACCGTGAGGCTTTAGGCCCAAAGCGGACAATATCATACTAATGTGGAGTTAGATGATGAGGAAGCCCAACCTAATGGGAATAACGAGCCCAATATGTCGGACATACAATTACCTCTTCATACATAAGTGATTCAAAGCATTAACACTCATAATTCATAAAAATAAAAATAAAAAATAAAAAATAAATTGCAAATAATGATTACCGTCTTATGTAAAAAGTCAAAGATTTTGTTACCTCTTTGGAACATTTGTGGTATAGTTTGGATGATATAAAGTGGTGTCCAAATTGTAGTGCTGTTTCTCCTTCTTCTTGGTTGCCATATTGGATATACTGTGTGTCTGTCAGGTGTCCTTCTGGAATCCAGTTAAAAAACTGTATATATTCAACACTTTTATTATTAGAAATTTTTCATATTTTTTCAAATATATACTATTTTGTTCTATGTACTTTTACCATTCTCAAGTAAAAAAATAAAATAAAATTTAAATAATAATAATTTTGAAGCTGTGCATCTCTAATTTACCATACTAACCCTTTAGGTTTTCCATGGCTTGACTATAAGGAAACCTTTCTGGTGTCTATTTATGTAATTTCATTTAATTTGGTTATAAAATAAAAAATACTTTATTGAGTTACAAATTTAAGGAAAATTTTTTTAACTATTCATAAAAAAAAATATTATTGATTATTTTAATTTCTTTTAGCAATTTTTGATTAACTAATTTAATTTTCTTTCTTCTTTATTTTAAATCATTTTTTCATCATTGAGCTAAAAATTTTTTAAAAATTAATTATTTAATCAAATTAAGTTATTAATATACACACCTCTAACTATAAAACAAAAAATAAATAAATAAATAAAATCACATTTAAATGATAAATAAATGATGGACCAAATATATATATATATATATATATATATATATATATATATATTATATATATATTCAATATTCTTATCCTTTAAATTATGCAATAAATTTCACTCACCTCATCCACAACATAAGCAGGTGCATGGCACGTATCAGGCATTAATGCCGATACATAAACAGCAACCGAAACCTTCTCTGGATATTCCTCCATTGCAAAACTTATGCTAATGCCGCCATAGCTATGGCCAACAAGAATCACCTTCTCACCGGCTGGAATTGCAGCCATGATTTCCAGCAACGGTCTGGAGTAATCGAGAATCGTGTGAAGTTCTTCGAACCTTTTCGTGTTCGTGCCGGAGGCCGATAGATCAACCGCTGTGACTCTATGGCCTGCAGCTTCCAACAATGGCTTGATCTTGAACCAGCACCAAGCTCCATGCCCTAAACCATGAACAAGAACAAAGTGTTTTTCTTGATTTCTAGTGACTTCCATTTTTGCTGTGTTTCTTGCTTAGGTCTTCTTTTTGGTCTTAAATATCAGACAGAGTGCTATATATATATATATATATATATATATAATGCGGTTCAGAAATTTTGTATTTTGAGTATGACCTTATCTTTTGGATGTGGAAGTCTATCTAATAATATATAGATATTTTGTACAACCTACCTACCCATATAGAATACTAGCGACCATATATCCCAATAATTTAGAATTGACCGTTTTCTTTTGGGAAGTCCTCTCTCACCTTCATTTCTCTAATGTACAAAAATTTAAACTTCAAATATATAATTAAAGAGAATCAATTTCTTTACATTTGAAGCTAACGAGTTATTAATCTATCAATAATATATATATACATATATTAATTTTGTATAACCGCTCTATAATGGTTAGTCATTTTAGACTCGAAATTAATCATCATTTTCCTCGAAATTCTCTTTAATACACATTTCTCTAAAATACAAAATTAAAAACTCAAAATATATTATGAAGAGGAATCCAAATCGTTGTATTTGGACTCATATATATATTGTAATTTATCCTTATCCGATAGTCACTCTAAACCCTAATTAAAATGAAGTCGAAAAACATCGGACTCTATTGGAGATATTTGGATTAATAGTTATTAGTCTATCAAATAATATATATATATATATATATATATATATATATATATATATATATATATATATATATATATATATATAATTGTTTTGGTCTGAAATTGTGGACCTAAAATTCTTGTTTGTCAACCCCCCACCCAGGCAATTGGGGAAGTGCGAGCTCCTAAAGCCTTCTCCTCGGGGCGGATGGTCGAGGGTTCGAATCCCCTTGAGGTGGTTAGCGCCACGTTAAAAAGCTCCGGGTCGGACCTTCACCCTCGAGTAAGAGTTGGACTCCGAGAGCGCACTCCAGGTCGAATCCGGATTAGTCGGCCCGTGTGGATTCGGATAGCGGATGCTTAAACAACAAAAAAAAAAAAAAAAAAAAAAATTGTTTGTCCTTTTACATTTTGCCAAGTATGCTTTTTCGTGGTTATGCTATTATGTTAATTTCTCCTTATAACTTATTTTACTATTTTAAGTCATTTTTTGGGTCATTAACAAACTCTCATATATAAAATGTTACTTTGTAAAGTAATATTTGTGTAATACTGATTTTGGTTGATGTAAAATTTAGTAATTATCTTTCTAAATTATGAGAATGTATATTATTGATTAATGGAATAAAAGTCATATTTTATAATCATTTTTCTTTTTTTTTTAATTTTTGGGTTTTATTTCTTATTTTGGGTCTTGTAAGGTTGTAATCATCTTTTTCGTCTTTTTGTGAAATTTAGATTGAATTAGAATGATAGGACTTAAAATTTGTTGGGACAAGAATTTCAATAATTTTTTAGAGAAATAATTCTAATCAAACAAGAATTTCAAGATTTAATATATATATATATATATTAATTTTGTTATTCATTATTTTTCATAAAAATAAAATAGTTTTTTATTTTTTTTTTCACATTGTTTACTTATATATACTTTTATTTCTCTTTTATAATTCATTATATTCATTATATATCAACCTATAATGGATGCAAGTAAGAATGAAAAAAATCACGTGAGAAAACTATATCAGAGAATTTTTTTTATATCAAATATATATTTCGTGTGACATTTATAATATATTTTTCTATTTTGTAAAGTAAATAAATATTATATATATATATATATATATATATATATATATATTGTTAGACTATATAGAGGGCTATTTTTATATTTTATCAACAAATTCAGATGGGATTGGGTAATCATACATCATTTCAAAGAAACTTTTTTTTTTTTTAATGTTTGAAAAGTGTATTTATAGAATTTGATGATATTTCCCTAATGTTGTGTACATATCAGTCTTTCTGGGTTCTTTGTTCAATTTTTTTTCTTTTTTTTTGGCATCTTATAAAATTTTTGATACGCCCAAGATGGATTAAGTTGCTACTGAAAGAAGAAGACAAAATCGAACGCTTCATGCAACTGAGATTTTTGTGCCTCGCTATTGGAATATTAAAATTCTAATATTTAAATTTCTAATACAAATATAATGCAATTCAATTATTTATAAAATAATTTTTTTAAAAATAATTACACTATAAATTAAGTTAATAAAAAATATTATGATAAAAAATTAAAATTATAGTAAATTAAAAATAAAATTGTATATACATTCCACACCTCGGGTGTGGAATGTTAATCTAGTCTTATATATATAAGATTGCAAAATTCCGATAACATATTCAGTAATTTTGTTATTTTTTTAAGGATAAATTTGTAATTTTATTTCCTTTTTAATGGAATTTTAGTAGTTTTAATATATTTTTAAGGGTATAATTGTAATTAGATTTTCCTTGAGGAATGTAAACAATCGTTTTTGGTATTTCTCTTATAATAAGCGAACAATCCTTTTTTGTTAGTTCTTGTAAGGAATGTAAATGGTTTCTGTAAAATGGAATTACATTAGAAAAATTCTCTCTCTAGGGCACACTCTCTAGCCGTCCTAGATGCACACAACTGCGGGTACCTCGGAGGAAGCTACTCCAGAGGAAATCGACCAGCTTCATCGGAGTATCAAGAAATACAAGCGGTCCCGGGCTAACAAGCATGGGGAAGACGTTGAGGGCGAGGCAGCCGAGGCCACTACAGCTACTGATATGTTTGTTGATCGGAATCCATGGAAGGGTCCTACCTTCGCTGAAAAACTGAAACAGGGACCTTCTAAACCCCCCCCCCCCTTTATACACGGGAAGATGAGGTAGATGAGTATGATGAGGTGGATTCATCCTCTATCCAGAATTTGACTATGGCGTCTCCTAACTATGACCCTCGGCCGGGAAAGGGGCCTGTGGTGAGTATAGCCCTCGACACGTACAAGGAAGCGTGGATACCATGGAAGCGGGCATTGTTTCTCAAATTGTTGGGGAAAATGTTAGCCTTCGAGTTATGAGAGGTCGGTTGGAGAACTTGTGGAGCCTTCAATGGGGTTTTGAATTGGTGGATCTGCCAGAAGGTTTTTTTGTGGTGCGATTTCGGAGCCGAGAGGATTATAGATATGTGTTGGAGCATGGACCGTGGATAGTATTGGGCCACTATTTGACAGTCTCTAAGTGGAGACCATTCTTTAATCCGGTGAATGAAAATATTAGCTCTACTATGATCCGGATTCGCATTCCTAATGTTCCTATTGAGTGCTATCATCGTGACATTTTGATGGCGGTAGGAAACTCAGTGGGTCGGGCTGTCCGGGTGGACATAACGTCGACGGCAGCGACCCGAGCGCAGTTTTTTCACGGGTGTGTGTGGAACTCCAACTTAATCGACCTTTGGAACCTATAGTTACGTGGGAAGGAAGACAGTTTCGATTGAGTATGAGGGTTTACACCAAATCTGTTTCAGATGTGGAAAATATGGTCATAGGAAGGAAGGATGTTCTTGGGAGGAGCCCCCAGTGGGACCGTCGGAAGGTGGGCATGTCGACCTGAATGATCAACCACTGCACGGCCCGTATGGACCTTGGATGTTACCGGGTAGAGGTCGGAGAAGACGACCGTCGCCGGATCGGGAGGGCAATCCGTCCACTGTTGGGCCTGTCGGTAATAATTCTACCAGTGGAGGGCAAGGCTTACAACCCATCAGCCCTGGAGTAAAAATTATGTGAATGGAACCCAAATGGGACCGGCCCAAACTTATGGGGCTGACCAACCCTCGAGCTCTTCTAGATTTTCGGTGTTGGAAGGTCCGGAAGAGGAGGCTATGGAGTTGGAAGAGGTTGCTTGTTTTAAAGGAGAAAATATCACAAATTAACCACCCAAAAGAACAGCCCTTTCACTAGTAAGGTTAAAGGCCCAAGTAAACAAGCTAAGAAGCCTCAAAGTCGGGCCATTGCTCGTCCACAGAGGCCGGCCCAAGTGGGTGTTGGGGCTGCTATTGTAGAAGTTGGGCCTCAGGTGGGTTGCTCCATGAATGTGGATGTGGGTCCGGGTCCGGGTCCGGGTCGTTTCCCGGGAGGGTCCGGGTTTGGGACGTTCACCAGATCTAGGTCACCCCCAATCCCAACCCGACCCGCATCAGCTGAAAAAACCACCCGACCCACGGACCGAGGAACGGGCACGGTCGAATTCAGGTGCTACTGGAAGTGATCGAGATGATCCGATGCTTACAGAAGGGGGCCATTCAGGTACTACTCACTCAATTTCTTTATGAATCCATCAATTATGGTGTGGAATTGCAGGGGGGCAGCCTCTACTGCCTTTTGGTTGTATCTTCAAGATTTAGTTAATGCTCATAAACCTAATATTTTGGTGCTAGTTGAAACTCGTATTCACAGTGATAGGGCCCGACCCTTTCTTAATCAGTTGAATTTTGTGGATTTGATTGCTATGGAAGCGGTTGGTTTTTCGGGGGTATTTGGATTTTTTGGGACTCCTCTGTCACGGGTTTGGAAATTTTGGATTGTTGGGACCAATGTGTAACAATTTAGGTGAATGGTGGTAAGTATGTTAACTGGATTTTTTCAGCCGAGTATGCCTCTCCTAATCGTCTGCTCCGGGAAGATTTGTGGTGCTACCCGACTCGCTTGGTCAGCATTGTAAAGTCACCTTGGCTGCTTGTTGGTGACTTTAACCAGATTCTTGATCCTTCGGAGAAATCTGGGGGGAGGAGGGCTGTCTGGGCTCGGATTGAATTGTTGCGGACATTCATGTCTAATTGTGGTCTGCTTGGACTTGGGGTTCTCGAGCCCTAAATTCACTTAGACGAATAACAGATCATGATGTAGCAGAATTCGGGAGAGACTAGACCGAGCTATAGGCAATTCGGCGTGGCGGTTGAAATTTGTTGAGCATTCGGTCAAGCATCCGGCTAGACTACACTCCGATCACCTCCCTCTTTTACTCTCGGTTTCTCATCAACCCGGGTTGTCTAAGGGTGGACAAACAAAATTTAGGATGCGGGATATGTGGTTTAGACACCCTACCTTTGAACTCTCATTTCCGATTTGTGGTTGACAGGTAGCGGGGATTTCCAGAAATGTTTGAAGCTTCTTCCTTACAACTTACAGTGGTGGAACCGGCGAGTTTTTGGTAACATTTTCTTTCGCAAGGCGAAATATCGTGCTAGGTTGGAAGGGATTCAACGGATTCTCTGTAGTCGGGAATCAACCTATCTAGAAACGCTTGAAGTGGAACCGATGAATGAACCGAACGAAATTCCGATACAAGAACACATTTTCTGGAAACAGAAGGCAAGGGCTAGATGGCTTAGAGGGGGAGAACAAAATACAAGATTTTTTCATCAATCGGTTATTATTCGGAGAGCTCGGGGTCGTTTTACTCGGTTGAAGGATGATGCGGGGACTTAACAGTCGAACCCGTTGTTCCTGGAGCAGATGACAACTTCTTTTTATTCGTCCCTTTATACCGGAGCTCCTAATACCCGGGTTCGATCATCTGCTTGGACATTTCCTCGGCTTAACCATCGTGATTTGAGCTGGCTGACTAGAGGGTCACGGAAATGGAAATTAAAGGGGCCTTATTTGAGATGGATGAGAGGAAAGCTTCAGGGCCGGATGGGGTTACAACAAGATTTCTTCAACATTGCTTGGCATATTGTAGGGGATTCAGTTGTAGCCTTTGTTCAAAAAGCTTTCCTTACGGGAGCCTTTCCAGTAGATATGAATAAGACGTTAATTAGTCTTATACCAAAACAGGAGATACCGGAAACGCTAGCACACTTTCGACCTATTTCATTATGCAATGTCATCATTAAGATCATTTCCAAGGTGATTGCAAATCAACCCCGTCCTCTCGATGTCCACCCTCACGGCACCTAACCAAAGCGGTTTTGTTCCATCCCGTCAAGTTGTTGATAACATTATCATTGTGCAGGAGCTGGTACACTCGTTGAGGAGAAAGAAAGGGAAGTGTGGTGGTATGATTGCCAAAATTGATCCGGAAAAAGCGTATGATAGGGTAGACTGGACCTTCTTAGAACAGATACTTCGGGTGGTGGGGTTTTCTTCATCGATGATTTCACTCATCATGTTCTGTATCTCATTTGCTAGCTTATCTGTATTGTGGAATAACAAAGCGCTACAAGAGTTTAAACCGTCCAGAGGCTTAAGACAGGGGGATCCACTTTCCCCATATCTTTTTGTTCTGTGTATGGAAGTTTTAGGCCAACGGATTCATAGTGCAGTTGATAAGGGTGATTGGAAAGCCGTAAGGATCTCCCGTGACTGTCCGATGGTGTCTCATGTATTTTTTGCTGATGATTTGCTTTTATTTGGGGCTGCCACTATTGCGCAGGCTCGGATCGTTGAGGAAATCTTGGCTGACTTTTGTGGCCAATCCGGCCAAAAGGTCAATCTTGCTAAATTCAAGCTTTGGTTGTCTCCGAATGTTGGTACACAGGCGGCTGTCTTGCTGAGCCAAAAGGTGGGCATGTCTCTCACATCCACTCTCGGGTCCTATTTGGGGGTCCCGATCCACCATGGGAGGGTCCTAAAGAAAACTTTTAGTTACTTGTTGGACAAAGTGAAGAGGAAGCTCTCCAGTTGGAAAGCAAAGAAGTTGTCCAGGGGTGCCAAAGCTTTGCTTATTCAAAGCGTGACTTCCGTTATCCCTATGTACAACATGCAAACTGCTTTAATCCCTGTGGGGGTAATTGAGGAGTTGGAGCGTACTAGCAGGTGTTTTTTGTGGGGCTCTTCGGATGACCGGCGTCCCTGCAGTTTGGTTGCCCGGTCCACTGTGTGCCAGCCGAAATCTCAAGGGGGCCTGGGTTTGAGAAGTTTGCGGCTGTCTAATCTCATTGCTCTCTCACGACTTTGTTGGCGGGCATTGCAGAATCCACAGGCTCTTTGGGGCCGGATTCTTACGGCTAAATATGGCTTACTAGATGCTCAAGTTGTTAATCGCCGACGTCCAACATGCTCCCATACTTGGAAGAGTATCCTACAGGGTTTTGACTTGATGAATGCTGGACTGTTGTTCCCAGCTGAGTTCTCTGATACCTCTCATGGCACTTGCCCGACCAAGTTGGCGCTTCAATCAAAATGGTCGGTTCATGTTCGCCTCTCTATGGAACCAGTTTGGAATGAACCAGCCGACCGGTACAGCCCAGAATTGGGATCGAATCTGGAAGTTTAAGGGACCGTCGAACCCCTCATTTGCTTTATGGTTAGCTCGCCACGACCGTTTGGTGACAAAGCACAGCACCTTCACCGCTGCCATGTCATTGAATCGACGTAGTGCTCGTTATGTGGAGCTGCTGTGGAGGATGGTTTACATGCTTTGCGAGACTGCTCGAGACCAAGACGGACTTGGGAATTCTTGCTGCCCAACACCGACAGCCAAGGTTTTTGGGACTGTAGCTCGTTAGGAAATTGGCTGGATTTTAATTTGAATAGGCCGCGAGACTCGTTTGCTTGTGTTCAACGTTGGTCCTATATCTTTCGTGAAGCCATCCACTCCATTTGGAGAGTTCGCAACTTAGAAATCTTTCAGACAGGGATGCCTGTCCGAGACCCGTTATTTTTGCTCGGTTGATCTTAGAAAGAGTTTATAACTTGCTATCTATTTGGGGTGATGTTGTCCCACCTTAAGCTGGTATTTTACTAGTTAGGACTTTCTTTTGTACATGATCCTCCTGTTTGTATAATCTCTCAGTTTTTTATATACAGATCCCGGTTTTAAACAAAAAAAAAAAAAAATGGTTTCTCTAAAAAAAAAAATCGTCCTCCTCTCAAATTCTCTCAGGAACAAGGAAGCGGCTGCAGATCCGGATGAATTTTTGTTGACCTTGTACCGTTCGTTACCTTCCATTCTCAATTTTTTTAAGCAACGAATATATATATATATATATATATATATATATATATATCCATTCCTCCTGCTCTATTATCTGCCGCCTCAGTTTTATTTAACCCCTTTGTGCTCAGAATAAAGAATGTTCTACTATTGATTTTTTTTTTCTTTGTAAAATTTATATTTCAATAGTTAATTTTAGTTTCAATCCCAAATTCAATACTCTGCTTCTACACTTAGTATGCATTTTTTCATTTTGGGGGAAAAGAAGAGAGAGATTGTAAGCAAGCAACCCATTGTATTGTATTTAAATTAGGAAGAAACTGTGTGCAGGCTACTAAAGTGGAAGTGGAATCAACTGATGGATTCGTGGGAATTGTAGATCTTCTTTAGCAAATATCCTTCCGGTAATGTGACCGAAACTTTGCTAGATTCTATGGTATTACTGGTTATGATTGAGAATCTCAATGAACAATAGATCATCAAACTCTATCTGTATACGTTTGATTCTCATTTGTCTGTAGATTGATTTAGCAATCTTTGGTGGTCAAATGTTGTGTTAGGTATTGAATGCTACTGATTTTTTTATTTCCTTTTTCTGAATATTATTAAAATTGTTACACTCTCCCAGCCCTTCTGAAAGTTAAATTTCTTATTTTGACTTTACAAAAACGTTTGGCAGAACAATTAAGGAATGCAAATCTGTTCTTATTAATTAATGTCATCAGTGGTGGGGACTCTATGTGATAGTGGGTTTCGCGTCTCTTATACTAATGACATTTAGTTTGAAACTCTTTAGAAAAGAAAGGTGGAAAAAAATAATACACATTTGCATTAAGAAATGAAAAATTAATTATTATTGAAAAAATAATACTTTTCCCACTTTCTGCCTATTTCTCATTTATGTATTAGTGAATTGATTGGAATTAATTTTTTAATGGTGTAGCCAGATGCATTTCTTTGCTCAATAAATGATGTGAAAGTCAATTACAACATTGATCAAAATTAACTACTGCAGAATTTGTTGATATATTTGCAACCAAATTTCTTTTAGTTTCTAATTCTGTGAGAAGGGTGAGTGGTGTTCCTAAAATTTAGTTCGTGCAGTGACATGTCCAAACTCTTTAAAAGTTTAATACTCATATTGATGCAATTCCATAAACTGGTGCAATTGAGCTACACAATAAACAAAGTTTTCCAACAAAAGATCACTTCTGACTTTGTATCATTTATTTGTGTAATCCTTTATCTATATAGCACTCCCAACAATTGTCAAACTCTCATACTTTTGTTATTGTGCAGAATGAAAATCTGTACAAGAAATGGTTATCAAGCTCTTCGACATGTGCCTAATAGTGATGGTTAGTTTTCTTTTGCTTGTATTTTGCATGAGAGGAGAATCATAAAATAAGATAGCTGTGCTTAAAATTAATTCTTGCCACTTTGTTCACAGGGGACAAAAAGCATGGATCAGGTTAATCAGATCCGTGACTCTTTATCTATTATGCTATTATGGATGAAAACAGCATTGCCTTTAGCTTACCAGAGGTATACCTTTCTCATTGTTGCATAAGTATCCCTTTCCATGTGTCCCTTTTTGGATGTATAAATAGATGCCCTGCCACTTAATAAAAGAAAGCAAATAGTAATAATGAATGGCTTGGGAGCATGGTCAGGCTTCCAGATTTGAATTACAATTTCTAACAACGATAAACATGGTCGACCATAGGTGAACCTACCTGGGGAGGTTGCCGTTGCCATTGCCAATAATAGTAATTGATGAACTTAATTTCTTGGATAACAATGATGCACATTCAACCGAGTTGTTGAGTGGAACTAAATCCACCAAGCTTGATGTGAACATATAGGTAATTACATATCTTCAACCCTTTCCTCTTTGATGCATCTTGAACTTAGCATCTGCAGTTGTACATCATTGTTAAATTACATTTGTAATATTTCTTTTGCTAGGAAAAATTGTTTTTATTCCTTTATGCAGCATTACGACTAAACCAGAACTATAGTTGATATTATGTTTTTTTCCAATTCTTATTATTTTTTGTAAGTTTTTGATTTTCAATTTTGCTCACAAGTCAGATTGCTCAGCTGAAGCATGAAAATTTATTACTCCACAAAATTAATATGAAGGTATATTATCTTTGTAGTAGGTAAACAATGGCAATGTCTACTTTTACCCATTGAAGATTTATTTATTTATTTACTTACTTATTGATATTCATCCTTTCCTCTGTGAACAGTCATGGGTACTCCAAATGAAGATTCATGGCTTGGAGTAACCTCCAGCCTGACTTTAAATTTGCATTTCCAAAATGGCTCTCAAAGGTGATAAGACTGCATTTTTTTCATCAATATATATATATATTTTTGTTCTCATCTATAATTTTTTATATCATTCTCGTTAATAAGAATATTAATGCTTCATGTGAACTTTTGCAGGCATATATTAAAATAGCTCAAGCTATCACATCCAGAGCTGTAAGTGAAGCTCCTTGGCTTAACCGACTACATTTTTTCTTTAGTTTTAACTGAAATAGTATGCCTTGAAGTTGTATCTTCGTAATGATAATACCATATACAAATATACAATTGGAAAAAGAGAATAAACTTCTACTTCTTTTGCCTGCAGTTGGCTTTGGTATGACAAAAATTATCCATATGAGGTGATCAATTTGAGTTGGAATATGATAGGCCGTGGATTTATACAAATAGAAAGGGAACCACTGTGGGGAAAACGTTGTTCTCATCTTATATTCAATTCCAGTTCCCATTTTGAATGTTAACTAATTCCTGGTGAAATTTTTCTGCTTGGCAAGATATATTTTTCCTTTTTCTATATTATTGTACCAGTACAAAGATTCCCACTCAAATTCTTATTTATCTGAGCATGTCAAGAGCATCAATGGATTTGTTTAGTAAATGCAACAATATTTATTTGATACAAACTTTAATTGATTAATTTTCCCAAGAGACAAACTTTACACAAAATTGAAACTTTCTTTCTTGTGGGCTGATGAAAAAAAAAAAAAAGGTTTGATTAAGACACCAAAAGATTCAAAAGATACCTAAAGCATGCTCCTGTAGTTTAGAAATTCTTGGACGAGCTTGTGAAGATTGGTATTTTTTTTTTTTTTTTTTGATTTTGAATATTGAACTTCTAATATATAGGTATATGTATATAGAATTTCCTGGAGCGAAAGCTGTGGCGGAACCGCGGAAGCATCTACAAAGTTGGGATCGCCGGCAATTTGATGTCGCGGCTGGTAAGTTTTTTTTTTTTTTTTTTCTTCTCACGACAATTTTACCATTTTCTTTAATTATACATTTTTAGGTTTTTACTGTCAAAAGAATTTATTATTTTTTAATAAAAAAATTTGAGATTTTTAAAAATTTTTTTTAAAAAGAATTAAAATTAAAATTATCAAAAATAAATTTATTTGAGACTAAACTTACATATTATTCATAATATTTAATATAATTAATTATAATACTATAATATATATACATATATATATATATATATATATATATTTTTTTTTTTAAGAAAATAGAGAAATTGAGATGTTGGCTACTCTAACTTGTAGTAGCATACGAATTGTACGCTACCGCTTCCTTCCTCCGCCGCCTGCCTCAATTCCGGCAACGTCTGTGGCTCCTTCTCCCCTATCTTGTTTGCTCACAATCTTTGGCGCTTTTAGCTTCCCTCCTACCATGGAATCTAACTACACCTCCTCTTCTTCTTCATTCTCAACTTTTTCTCATTCCTCTCCAAGGTAATTTCCTTCGCAAATTCTCGTCGCTTATTTTTATTTATTTATTTATTTTGTATATATATATATTTACTGATTTCTTCAACGATAGTGGCGATCAACGAGGACAAGGATCGGAGATGAAGGATTACAGTAGAGAAAGGCCCAAAGGCCGTGGTGGTGGCAGCGTTGGCGGTGGAAAAGACAAAATAGATGCCCTTGGACGACTATTGTATGTGAACAAATTTCTGTTTTAGTTTTATTTATTTATTATTGTTATTTTAAAATTAGAATCAAAACTAGAAGTTGGAAATTAACCTTGTTGTTAATCTATAAAATTGTTTACAGATCGCGAATATTGAGGCATATGGCTTCTGAATTAAACTTGAATATGAGGAGTGATGGATTTGTAAAGGTTGAAGATTTGTTGAAGCTAAATATTAAAACATTTGCAAACATTCCATTACGATCGCATACAGTTGATGATATAAAAGAGGTTCGTAGTTGCACTTATAGAATTTCATATCAATGTTATTTACAGAATCTTTTTGTTTCCTTCGCATTGATATTTTATTTAATTTTTTGCAATTTTTGTTGATTTTCTGTGGTTAAACCCAAGTATTGTGCTTCTACTATTCTTCTTCCATCCAGGCAGTCAAGAAAGATAATAAGCAAAGATTTAGCCTTGTGGAAGAAAATAGAAAGTTTTGGATACGTGCGAACCAAGGTCACTCAATAACGGTAATATCTTTTGAAGGATCAAACCCCATGTCTTTTACCTTTTAAAAGAAAATATTTTGACAGTAGAAACTTGTTCTTCTGAGAAATTGTATCATAATCTTTAGCTGCAACACTGGATTATTATAATTATTTTTTTCTTTTAATTCTAGAGGTTTTTACGACATTATGTTTATAGTTGTGTGATTTTCTTCTCCTCTCTGTGATATAGACAGTTGAAACAGAACATTTGTTAAAGCCTATTCTTTCAGCTGAAGAAGTTCCAAGTAAGCTCAGATTCTTATATACTTTGGCTTAAACTAAATGGTTATCACTCAATTTTCTTTATCTTTAATTATGGTTTATTACTTGATGGGATGCAGTTTGTGTGCATGGGACCTATAAAAAGTACTTGCCATCAATTTTGGAGCAAGGCCTCAAACGTATGAAAAGATTGCACGTGCATTTTTCTTGTGGTTTGCCTATGGATGGTGAAGTAATAAGTGGTAAGATTATTTCACATTGACTTCTGCATTAAGGCTTTGTTCAAGATGTGTACTTGACATATAATGTTTTATGCAACTTGACTTTTCATTGGTTTTTTTGGCCTTTGTTTCTCCTGAATTACTAGGATGAGAAACTATGTAATCTGTATTTGGACTAGAGTGGTTTGTTTTTGTTTTGTTTAGTTGTTTTCTTTTTGGGCCAATAATGGGTTTAGTTTCCGAGATTAATTCTAATAATTATTAAATTCTTAGTCTTTTCTAGGCATACCAACACAATCTATAATCTATGCACCTTGTTAGGTTATGTGAACTCAAATGTTTTCTTCTACCAATCATCAAGTAACTGTTTCCTTTTCTAAACCAGTGATTCCTTATAGTTTGGTTCAAATTTTTCTTTAACCTCATTTTTGCAGGCATGAGACGGGATGTAAATGTTTTAATATTTCTTGATGTTGCCAGAGCTTTAGAAGGTTAGTGTTGTTAACTTCTGGTGTGAAATTTTCTTTTCCTTTTCTTTTCTGTGGGGGGTGCGGGGGTGTGGGGGTGTGAAGGCATGTTTTTTCTTTCTGTTTTTTACCTGATTTTTCTCTGGCCACTTGTTTGCTCAGAGGGAATGAAGCTGTATATTTCAGACAACAAGGTGATCTTAACAGATGGTTTTGATGGTGTTATTCCTGTGAAGTATTTCCAAAGGATTGAATCATGGCCTGATAGAAGACCCATCTCCTTTTAATTTCATATGAGAATGGGTAAGGTTTGGGCCATTTTTTTAATCTTGCTATGGCTATATTCAATTATCCTTGAAAAGGATTGTCATGAGCTGAAATTGGAATTCAATATCAATCAGTCTAAGTTAATTATTATGATTATGCAAGTTTCAAGAGCTCCGTATGCTTTTGGCTTCATTGCACTTGTAGTTATAGTTTCCGTAGGAAAATTAACTCTGTTGTTATTCTGAGCTGAACTGATGTGCTTGTGTATATACATTTAATATCTTTCTACCCCCCCTTAATTGCTATTGATGAGGATAAATTTTTGATAGTTTTGGTACTTTAAATTAATCACTTGCCTTTTGGATTTTGTAA
The DNA here is from genome assembly GCA_025388415.1 of Cynanchum wilfordii. NCBI lineage: Eukaryota > Viridiplantae > Streptophyta > Magnoliopsida > Gentianales > Apocynaceae > Cynanchum > Cynanchum wilfordii. Next base: position 22,296 of record JAHSUH010001220.1, on the reverse strand, counting down.
GGCCCTTGCTCCTTTATTTTTCAAGATCTAATATTGGTCACAAATTTGGATATTTTCACTCGAGGAATGACAGATCTTTTTATGTATCTGAGTTGCTCTTGTACTTGTATAGGCACAGGGCTGGATATTGTAACCTTTATAGCTTGAAGGCTTTGAAGCTATTTTACAATACAAATATGTATAATGTATATTTAATGTGCATACTGATTTTAGCTTATTATTGTTAACACTAGTTTATCTATTTGTGAAGAGCAATATGTCTTGCTTCTTGAGATATTAACATGTCTTTGAGCATTTTAGATAGCAGCTGTTTAAAAGGTTCACTCTGTTCAGAATCCGGCTACTGAGTTTTTAACTTGGAGATGGATGCACAGAACAAAAACATAAAAAATGGCCTTTCCTGAAAGAAATGGTGTGAGTGTTGGAACAGAGTGAATCATTTGAGGTAAGTAATTGTTGACATTTTCTGCTCTTATATTAATATGCTGTTGGAATTCTTGTGATTGATTAGGAAATTGTTATGATTTTTGTCATTCAAATCTTGATTTCTTATCTTGTTGGAGTCAACCTCAGATTTTAAGCTTGTTATTCTTTTTCTCTGCAAACATTTCAAAGATGATTCCGTCAATTATGCTCTTCATTTTTGCCAAAATTCTGATTCTGGCAAGATTATTACTGACAGGCAGATTATCTAACAATTCTTAGATGCAAAAATGTGGGAGACTGGCATGTTTAATCCATATACCATTTTCCATTAGTCATTTTGATGCTTGAATCTTTAATTTCGAATTTTTAATTTTAAAAGATAGTTTCATAGGTTTTTTTTTCTACAATCAAAATCATTTTCCTTTATCTTTATTGATCAATTTTAAAACTTATTTCTCTTGATCTCTTTTAATAATTCTCTTCATAATTTCAAACTTATTTCCCTCCATCTCTCCTTGCATTTTGATCAGCTAAAAATTGTATTAATCATGTAATTCTATAGTCATAAAAGATATATGTGATTTTTATTTATTTTTTTACCAATTTTATAAATAGTGTTTTACATTAATTGTGTCATTCAAAGCGTATGTATAAAAGAATCAATGGAAAGATTGCAGGAAAATTACATACAAATTTAACAAAAATGAAAAAAAGAAGGTTCAATATTTGCCATTAATGAGAAAAGGGAATTGTATAAAAAAAAAGGGCAAAAACTCACCATGGTTGCAAAAAGAGATGAAAAAAAGATAAATAGGATGTGTTTGGGTGAATTTAAATATGAAATATCGAATTTGTAAGGAAAATTTGTTTTTAAAAAAATAATAACTAAATAAAATTGTCAAAAAAATTTGACTTGAAGGACTATTTTCTAAATTTAAAAATAGTATAGGAATGATAAAACAAAAAAAAAAAAATTATTTAAGATCAAAATAGCTAGTTGAAAATAGCATTCGGACTAAAAATAGTATATGAGATATTTGAATTTGATTTTATTAATTTTTGAGTATATTTGAGTAGAATTTATTAATATTTTGATCATGAAATCTTGTTCTATTATTTGTTCATATAATTTAAAAAATTTTCATATTCCACTCGTTTAACTCTTAATTTAATTTGAATTTAAATTATATTTAAATATATATATATATAATGAATTAATTTATAATAATTTTTATATAATATAAATATTATAATTTGTTGGTGAACTGATTTATTATATTTCAAAATAATAATTAAGTTTGTTCGAATAATATTTAAGCATAAAAAAAATTATTTGTTTGATTATTAAACTATCTTTAATTAAAAATAAATTAAATCAAATACTGTTTGATTTATTAAAAACCTTAGCTACACAATGGATCCTTGAACAGTTCAGACATTTTTATTTATATACATAGTACATTTACGTTAAATTTTTATATATATAAAGATACATTAATTTAAAACATAATTAAAATAAGTATTGATGAAAAATCAACAAATGTTTAATATATAAATATAAATAAAAAATGTTGGACCCGTTGGGGGTCTATGCGCACAAAAAAAACAACGTTTTATTTTCCTTATCTTGGAGAAAATTTAAACAATATCAAAGTGGCCTCACTATGACCTGGATTTTAGATTTTATTATTATATCCTTTAAATTGTGTTGTATTCTTTGGTTGTTTTACTTTCTCTATTCTCATTCCCCATTGATTTATTGAATCCCTTTACATTACAATAATAATATATATTTATTTTTATATTTATATTGATCTTATTTCCTTCAAAATATCAATGTGGGACTATAGTCATTTCCAACTCCTACAACTTACATTTGGAAATAAAATAAGAGGGCAGAAAAAAACAAAAAGAGAGATGGAGGACGTTAATTACAGATGAAAAGCGAGAATAAAAGAGGAAAGAGAAAAGGAGGAGATTGAAATTTTTTTTTTTTTTTGGTCAGTGAGACCCAATAAGACTTATTTTGTGAATAAGTCAAAGCTAATTTAAGAAATAATTTTAAAAACAGAACCAAATAAGGAGCAATTTAAAAAAGTATAGCCATTTTGGGAAAAAACTCTAATTTATGACATGAGAAGCCATCAATAGATTTAGTTCCCTGGCCCCAAAACATATGGTTTTTCAATTCTTTGCACACATACATCAGTAAATCTACTCTCAAGATACCTATTATACCTATATAATCACTCTCAATTTACAACACAAATATGCATACATAAGTATTTAAAATAAAACATAGAATCTAAAAGGAACTCACTATTCTGCTTCTTTTCACCTCCTAAACAACTTCTCAACAACCTGTAGAAGACTAGAAGATGAGTCAAATGATAAACAAATATTTTGAAAATGGAAAACACTTGTCAAGAACCTCTTCCCCCTCTTCTCAAGCTTGTCAAATGCGCTACTACTCTAAACATACATCTTCCATTGACTAATAGTTAACCGTTAATTAAATTAATCCCAAAATATAATTAAGTTGGTAAGGAGCTTTTCTAACTTAAGTGAGGTTGGGGGTTCAAACATCTACTCATATATGCCGCTGTTTAAAATTTGGAGTCGGAGCTTCCTCCCGCAAGGGACCAACCTGGTTCGAATGGGGATTAGTCTAGATATAAATTTGGCTTAAAAGTGCTCTCCCATAGCTTAGAACTCATCTAAGACACCTCGTGTCGAAAAAAAAAATCGTCAATTAAATTGACATTAAGGAAATTATCAAAATTATAAAAATAAATATGAAATCATATAAAAATTTTAAAGAGAAATGATATTACAAAAATTATATAAGAATGAAATTTGACAATTTGCCAAATTTTTACATAGTATGTATATAAATCTTATATATTTATACAAGATTTTAATAGCATTAAAGTAATTAAGTTAAATTCTTAAAATTTTATTCATTTAATCTTAATTAATGCTTAATGACTTTTAATTTTTAAATTTTTTAATTTTTTAATTTTTTTTATTTATTGACTTTTTACTTCTATTTTTTAATCTCAATTTTATATTTTTAATATTATTTTTAACCATTTCAATTTTGAATTTATTTGTTATTTTAATCTTGATTTTAGATTAATTATTATCATTATTATTTCTTATATATATAAGTTTTTTTTAAAAAAAAAATTCTAATGTCATTATTGTAATTTGTTCTGTTATGTCTCATTCTATGCTTAGACTTTGAGTTTTTAAAAAAAAGACTTTGAGTTTTTATTATATTATATACTTTTCATTTTTCTTTATTTATTTCAATTTATATTAAATTTTTTATGCTTCATTTTATACTTAATAAAAAACATTTTTTGACTTTTTCACTTCCTCTTTATACTTAATAAGATTTTGGTCATTCAATATACAGTGCCTTGTATATAATTTAACCTTTGATAAAATATGTAGGCATATAGTTCATACTTATTAAATTTAATTGATAATTATATTAATTACTTTAAAATTAGGATGGAATATTTAATTGATAATTAAATATTTATACTTAAACATATTCAACCCTTTAATATTTAGACTAAATCCACTAATCTCTCTTTTGTTTCTCCTTAACAAATAAATTAATTACATTAAAATAATAATAATAATAAAATCCCATGAATATTTTTGCTTTAGGCCCGACACAGTAACATGTTTCAATTTTCTCCTGCTGTCCAATTTATTTATATATGTTTATATATGAATCCAACTTGTTTTGTGGCTATTAACGTTGTAAAACTGTCAAGAAGATGTAGCTTATATGGTAGTAGTCTCACATTGTGAGTTCGATACACAATAAAAAGGCAAAAATGCCTCAATTTTTTTTTTTTTTAAAAAAAAAAACTTTGGAAAACCAGATTATCAAATCTAGTGATCAACAAAATAAAAAATAATTGTAATAATAGTTTTTACCAACCTTTCAAGAGTTAATGTCCTAATTCTAGTTTTTCTGTTATATAAAGAAAATTAATTAAGTTCATCTTTCTACTTCCTCCCATCCCAAAATTTCTCCAATGCTCCAAATGCCCTTTTCCATGCGTCTCTCTCTCTATAAATATATATATAGATATATGCACCTAGACATCCTCTCCTCCTCCAGCTGTTCTTAAACAATGTCTTCCTCATTCAAGTAGAATCTTCAATTGTTACTATTACTCTCACTTTACTTGTTCCTCGTCCATGTCCATGGCTACGACTAGGCCAATGATTAGCACAAAATCAAGTCTACTAAATTCGGCTAAAACTAGAAGAAGGAATGGTGTCGTCTTGCTAGGATTCTTTTTCAAACTTCAATCGTGCACCGGCGAAGTAGTTCTCTTCTTCTTTAATGGAGAAACATATTTTCGTCCCAACTGTTGTCAAGTCATAAAAACCATACAAAATCATTGTTGGCCTTCACTGCTCAGTTTTATTGGTATCTATAATTAAAAAAGCGATATTCTTCTAGGTTATTGTGATGTTGTTGCTGCTAGCAATAACTCCGGCTCCCCTCCACAGCCACCACAGCCAACGGTGGTATGGGTTGATTCAATCAACGTGGCCAAAAAAACTACCTAGTTTGTAAAAACTCTATCTATGTAGGATGATGCTCTACTGCAATCTATCAAAAGGTTGCATGTGATACAACTATGGACCAAACCAATAAATAAAATACAAGTGTCTTTTGATAACCTTGCAATAGTATGTGGTTTTATCCGATATTTGTCGAAGCCAACTGTACAACCATATATGTGACGAGACTCATGCTCGGACGTTGTGGAGCAAGTTAGAGGACTTATATTCCTCTAAAACCAGCAACAACAAGTTATTCCGCCTAATAAAGCTTATCCAACTAAAATACTAAGAAGGTGCATCAATGACAGGTCAATTGAATGACCTTCAAAGTATTATGCAACAATTTTTAGGCATGGACGTAAAGTTTGATGACGAGTTACTCACTCTTATTGTACTATACTCCCTACCGGAGTATTGGGAGACTTTGAAGATCTCACTCACAAATTATGTACCAAATGTGGTATTGAGTATAGAATTTGAGAAGAGTTAGGTATTAAATGAAGAAATGATCACGAAGATCACAAGATGTTCTTCATCGCAACTAGATGTTCTTGTTGCAAAATCCAGAGGGAGGAATCAGTCCTGTAGTCCAAAACCAAGGGACAAGAGCCAAGGAAAGTCAAACAAGTATGCAAACGTGGAGTGTTATCACTACAAGAAGAGAGGATACATCAAAAGGTTCTATCGGAAGTTAAAACAAGAACAACAAAACAAAGGCAAAGAATGTCAAAGCAGTGATGATGAAGAAGCCAAAATTGTCGAAGAGTTCAACATCGTTTGTGACAATGAAGAGTCTGTCAGTCTTACAACCCATGAGACTAATTGGGTTATTGACAATGTTGCTACCACTCACGTCACGCCTTGGAAGGAGTTCTTCTCATCTTACACACCTGGAATTTTGGTGTTGTAAAGATGGGAAATGACAATCTCAAAAGTTGTATGCATTGGAGACATCTATTTGGAGACAAAACAATGGTACAAGACTAATCCTAAAGGATATCCGGTATGTTCCGGACATGCGCCTAAATCTAATCTCAACGGGCAAGTTGGATGATGAGTGTTTTTGTAACACCTTCATGAATGGCCAATGGAAACTCACCAAGGGATCATTGGTGGTGGCCAAAGGAAAGAACTCAAAGTTGTACACTATGCAAGCAAAGCTCTTCCAGGATGTTGTCAACGTTGTGGAGAATGACAGTACATTTGAGTTATGGCACAAGCGGCTAAGTCATATGAGCAAGAAAAGTCTAATGTCGAAGACATCGCACGTGAATGGTTTAGCCGAGAGGATAAACAGAACTTTGATGGAAAGAGTAAGGTGTTTACAACCCATGAGACTAGCTAGGTTATTGACAGTGTTGCTACCACTCACGTCACATCTTGAAAGGAGTTCTTCTCATCTTGGGACTCCTAATGCTTCCTCCAGGGCGAATGGTCGAGGGTTCGAATCCCCCGGGGTGGTTAGCGCCATGTTAAAAGCTCTGGGTCGGACCCTAACCCTCGAGTAAGAGTTGAACTTTGCGAGCGCTCCGCAATCTGAGTCCGAATTAGTCTCACCGAAAAGGTGAGGACACCGAACGCCCCAAGTGGGTACCAAAAAAAAAATTCTAACACATTAACACAAACAACCGAACCAAGAGTCATTTTTCAACAATGTGGTCATTTCACAAAAGGAATATATTATATATTATATTGCTAGTCTATATTTGGATTCAAAAATTTCAACATAACTCTACATAATATACAAATCTATCATAAAATATCAAATTATTTTATTATCGTTACACACTTATAAAATATAATTACTTTTCTCAAAATAAAACACGTTAATTATAACAACCTTTTACCAAACAACATTAAAATATATATATATATATATATATATATATATATATATATATATATATCTATTATGGTATGATCACTTCACAAAAGGAATACCAGAAGGAACCGTCCTAGCATATTCCTCGTACCTTAACCCAAAAAACTTCCTCAAAAAATGTTCTTCATATACTATCCTTTCAGCAAAAAATCTCCAAACCATCAATGCAAACACAACTGCAGATACAGGATTACAAACCATAATCTGTGCACCCACACACCAGATCAAGCATCCGGTATAGCTCGGATGGCGGACGAATCGATATATTCCACGTGTCACTAATTTATGCCGATCCTCTTCGTGACGAATTCTAATGGTAATAGTAAAAGCAGTGCCGGCAGTGATTATAGCTAATTTTCTAATGATTTCACCAACCACAACTAATGCAAGCCCAGTGTTGCTTATAATCCACTGCTCTTTTAGTTGAGGGAAGAAGTGAATTTCTACTATGTATTCTACCAATGAACAAAATATTTCAAGAACGTATCTTTTGTCGATCACCAGAGAATCCTTTACCGTTACTTTATCTTTCCCGTGAATGGCGACTGATAGTATGAGTTCGGATATATGAAAGAACAATTCTGCGAAAAGGAATCGCGATAATTGTTTACGTGCTGTGTTAGTCATGAAAATAATTTCTTTCACCATTTGCAATTTTACCTCCAAGAAGACGACCTGAGATTCAGAAAATGACGACACCAGTTTAATTTGTTACATACAATTTTTTCTTAAAAAAAAAAAAAAAAAAAGAAAGAAATTATTAAAATACTCTATATGCATGTAATATATACATACCTGAAACTTAATTCTACTGCTTCTGGGAGGAATAGGGAAAGGATAAGAAAAGCTTATCTTGGAGTTGGTTGAAGAGATGGGGGGAAAACAACAGAAACATAATATATATATATATATATATATATAAAAGACTGTTGAGGCATGGGTAAGGGATTGATGAGTCTGCTGGTTTACTCAAGTCAAGACCCAAACCCGGAAAGCTTTTTGTTGCGATTATAGATCTTATAGTACTCATAATTAATTATTTAATATTATTCTTATTGTATTAAAAAAATATTTCGCTATTAATATATAGATTTATTATATATTTTATAATATAAATTCTTAATTAATACTACCATGGGTTTTGCGTGTGTTGTCACAATCAATAAGAGGTAGTAGCACTACAAAATAAATATATATATATATATATATTAAATATTTATTAAAATAATTTCCAAAGCGTAATTGAATTTGATAAGAAATTTCTTTGAAGTTGGAAAGTCGAATTTAAATTTGATGTTAAAACTTATTCCAATTAAAAACCAATTCAATTCTAATAGAGATTACTAAACATCTTATGACACTCTACCACATTTAACAAAATTATTTGATGGTTAAAAAAAAAAAAAAAAAAAATAGAAAATTATAATAAAATTAAACAGAATTTTATTTTTTTTTTTTAGGAAAAATAAACAGAAATTAAGTGTAAGGAAATATATATATATATATATATATATATATATTAATATAATTTATAATAAATTTTATATCTATCGTTCCGTTAATTCAATCCTCATTTTTTACATGAAACAATATTGATTTTAATCGTTTCCGAATTCCTACAATTTTGACTTATTCTTGGAACAGCTAAAGTATTATACAAACAACTTTAGCTTTATTCTCTTCTTTTTTTTTTTTTTGGTAAACTAAAGTACCTTTATTCTCTTTTTTTTTTTTTTTTTTTTTTTTATAGCTACAGGACCTTTATTCTTAATTGATTACTTTTTTCTTTAATTTTTTTTTCCTTATCGCACGGGTGTCCTCGGTAGATCTCGTCACTAAGGGGCAACACTTTCAAGTCATTCCACGCCTAGACTAATCTCACTTGCTGATTTGTAGGCACCTTATTGGGTGAGACATCTAGCTAGAAGATTTAGCCAAGATTTGAAATCCGGATCATTAGTTAAGGAAGAAGGAGCCTCTACCGCTCCACCATATATCTCTGACTACTTTTGTTCTTTAATTATTATTTTGATTCATTATTGAAAAACTTTTTTCAATAATTGAAAATTTTGTTTCAATAATTGAAAAACTTGATTTTTCATCAATACATGTTGGTTGAATAATTGACAAACTTTTTTCAATAATTGAAAAATTTGTTTCAATAATTGAAAAACTTGATTTTTCATCAATACATGTTGGTTGAATAATTGACAAACTTTTTTCAATAATTGAAAATTTTGTTTCAATAATTGAAAAACTTGATTTTTCATCAATACATGTTGGTTGAATAATTGACAAACTTTTTTCAATAATTGAAAAACTTTATTTTGCACGAATATATGTTGAATGTTGAAATTAGGCAGTGAGTTTCGAGATCTAAAATTATTCCAAAAGAAATAAATGCAAAAATATGGTACAAGCTTTACCTTTTTTTTTTTGTTGAGTTGTTGGACTTTACTCTTTATTTTGCTCTACTTTAAGAAATTTATTATTACCCATATGTAATGATTAAAAAGATAAAATTTAGGTCCTTAATTTATATATATATATATATATTATTATTTTATCCTTTAACTTAATAATTTAATAATTTCATTCCTTAAATTAATAATTTGTTAAGTTACATCTTTAATTTATATAATTTTTGGAATATGATCGTTAATAATACATTTACTATTTATAAATTTACAAATGTATTATAAAATATTTTTGATAATATACAAATTTTTTTTACTAAATATAAATTTACGATAGTAAATTAAAAGATTTTGTATTAAATTTACATTTTTACCCCTTTAATTTTTATTATTATTATTTTAATTCTACGTTAAGGGATGAAATTTACCAATTATTAATTTAAGAGATGAAATTTACCAAATTATATAAGTTAAGATATCAAATTTACCAAATTATTAAGTTAAAGAATGAAATTTACCAAATTATTAAGTTAAGTGATGAAATTTACTAAATTATTAAGTTAAGGGGTCAAATTTACCAAATTATTAAGTTAAGGGATGAAATTTACCATATTATTAAGTTAAGGGATGAAATTTACTAAATTATTAAGTTAATGGATCAAATTTACCAAATTATTAAGTTAAGGGATGAAATTTACCAAATTATTAAGTTAAAGGATGAAATTTATCACATTATTAAGTTAAGGGATGAAATTTACCAAATTATATAAGTTATAAGGGATCAAATTTACCAAATTATTAAGTTAAGAGATGAAATTTACCATATTATTAAGTTAAGGGATGAAATTTACTAAATTATCAAGTTAATGAATCAAATTTACTAAATTATTAAGTTAAGGGATAAAATTTACCAAATTATTAAGTTAAATGATGAAATAATACAAAAAAAAATAAAATATGGATGAAATAAAAAAAATTATATAAATTAAATGACCAAATTAATTTTCCAATTTGCCTATTAAAAACCATAGCATAACTTTCAATTTCACATTAATTAAGATGATTAGGAAATCAAACATATTATAAATGAGAAAAGGGTCCAAATGAAGTGAATATGTGATAATTAGTTGGTTCGACTTTCCTTATTTAAATGAGAGACCGCAATATTTTAGCTATATTATAGTCTTGAGATCTCTTCCATAGCTAGGTCACCAAAAAAAAAAATGGTCCAAATGAACTATTTATTAAGAGTGTATTTTGAAAAACATTTTTTATTTGAGTTTGAAAAAAGTGGATTTTTTTTTTGTTTCCCTATGAAAAATAATTTTTTTTAATGTATATAATTGAATAATTGATCCATCAATGTATTTTATAAAGTAATATTTAAAAGTGGTGGAATATGAAATTTTTGTAATGTAAATATTAGTCGATAAAATATTCAAAAGTTACTTAATTTTCTCATTCTTCTAGCATATCTATCAATAGTTTTACTTTTTTTGTCTCAATTTAAAGAATAACTTAGACACTATAATTGTCATAGTTGGCCAAACACAACATTAAACTTAAGTTAAAATACTATTTTTTCCATTCAAAACAAAATCATATGTTAGAGACATAATACTGGATTAATAGGTTCCATGATTAATATCTATGTGAAGTGCAATATGTAAAGCTCTCTGGAGAAAAACAAAAGTCAACTCAATCATGTGTTGGGATCAAAATATAAACAAAAGCAATAACAAAAGTAAATAAAAAAAAAAAAAACCACGATATTTATATGGTTCGGTCGAAAATATGTACATTCATGGCTGCACTAGAATTATATTTTTTACACTCATAATTAAGATTTACAAATTATATGAATAATAATAAAAAAGTCAATAAGTGGGCCAAATGTTATATAAGTGTTAGGCCCTAAAAGTAGTATAGCAAGACCTCCAACGAGGCGCTTGCGCTCTCAAACTCGTGCAAGGATGGATCATGACAACCAAGAATTCCTCACAATTATGAGACTCCACATATTCAACCTTATGGATAATAAAATTATTGCTTCAATAAGAATAATTATTCTCTCTTCTTTGATATCTATCAAAAAAAAAAAAAAAAAATTCTCTTCTCTTTGGTAAAAATAATTATTCTCTCTTTTTTGATATTTTAGTATTTTATCTCCCAAAAAAAAATACTTTTAATTTCTTTTAATCTAAACTTTTAATTTTTCTTAATTTAAACTTTATGTAATAAATATATCAAATAAATAATAGTAAAGCAATATTGTGATAAATTAAAAAAAATAAAATTATACTATATGCATCCCATACTTGGGGCCAATCTATATCTAGTATATATGTAAGATTTTAAATTTTTATGGCACAATTTCGTTGAACTTTTTGGACTTTGTTGTCTTTTTCTTAAAAAAAAAAATTATTATAATGACATTATTGCATTAATCTTCTTTGGTTTTAAGCTCATTTTAATCTTCATTTGATTTTGATTTTCCTATAAAAATTCTAGCAATTCTTTATTTCTTTATTTTTTATATATTATTATTATTATTTTTCTTTTTTGCCTTTTTCATCTACTTTCTTCTTAAAATTTTGAATAATTGGTGAGTTTAGTCTCACATAAATTTACTTTTGGCAAGCTCACTCCCAAATTTTTTTTTTAACTTTTAAAGTCCCAAACTTTTTTATTAGAGAAAAATAAGGTCCTTCTTAACGGATTCTATCAAAAAATTTAAAAACTTAACAATTTATATTATTTTAATTAATTAAAGGAAAAGTTAAAAACGTCAATATATGAAAAAAAAAAAAAAAAAAAAAAAAAAACCGAGAAGAAGAAGAAATGGCAAAAGAAGAAAGAAGGAATGAGAGAGATTTGGGCAAATTATGTTGGGATTGGTGTGTCAACCCAAGTCCTACATCGGAAGATTAGGCAAGAGTTGCCTAGTATATAAGGAGTTCCACCTACTCCATTAGTATGAGGCCTTTTGTGAAAGTCCCAAGAACAAACCTGTGATGGCCCCAAAGCAGACAATATCGATACTAATATCGGTTAAATAAGATTTTATTTTTCTCTAATAAAAAAATTTGGAACTTTTTTTATTTTAAAAAAAAATATTTTAGGATTAAACTTGCCAAAATAAATTTGTTTAGAACGAAACTCACCAATTATTCTAAAATTTTTTGTCCAATCTCTTTTTTTCCTTTTTTTTTTTTGGAAATTTTTTTCTCTCTCCTAATTTGTGTCTGATTTTTATTTAAGTTTTGCACCTAAATTTATGTTTTGTAATGCACTCCAACCATTAAAAGTTTTTTTAGAAAGGCAATACCATTCATCATTCAGATGTAGTCTAAACTAAATAACATTGTTTCAACATTCATGATGGTATCTAGAAACCCTCAAAGAACATAACCAAAATCTTCATACATATCCAGGAAGATGGCAGAAACCCCTCATTTAAGAGGAATGAACCTTGAAGAGTGGGTAGCACCAATACCAGGCCTACCGTGCTTGAGTCAAGGTTCGCAATATCCGGAACGGCATCTTCCGTTACAAAAACGACACCAATTTTCATTTCGTTACAATATCGTTTCGATTTTGCCCGGTTTTTTCCGATATCGGCCGAAAGACCGATAATTGCCGATATTCACCGATATCGGCGATATCATGAACAGTGTATATATAAAAACAAAATTGATGAAAAATTGGTTAATAATTGGTGAAAAAAAAATAAAATTTTAACTATAAATACACCCCCATTTCATATCATTCAATTGCCATTACATTCTCACAATCTTACCCGGGAAGAGAGAAATCGAAGCAAGAGCAGATCAGCAGAAAATAGGCTGAGGAGAAGAAAGAAACAAAAAAAAACAGAGAGAGGAAGAGAGGAGCCGACTGCCGAAGAGAGGAAGAAAATCAGAAGCCCGAGGAGGAAAAGAAAAAAAAAAATTAACAGAGAGGAAGAGAGAACAGAGCAGCCGGAGAAGAAGGAGAAGAAGAAGAAGAAGAATTAAAAAGAAAGAGAGAGAGAAGGAAGGTATACATATATTATATGTACATATATATATATATATATTTATATATACATACATTATATATACATATATTATATATACATACATTATATATATATATATATATTATATATATACATTAATATATTATATTATTATTATATGTGTGGTGACACCAATATTGTCGGCCATTATGTATTTAAAAGCTTTTTTTTTTTCTTAAGTTTTTTAAAAGAATGTAATCAAAAGACTTCAACCGGATTTAGACTCACAAGTACATGCTATTAATGAGGTAAAACACATAATTTATTTTTATTAAGGTGCCTTGATATTTTTGTATACTTTAACCATATATATTATATTAAAATATACATTCATCAATAAATTTATTTTCTTAGATTAAGTTATTTGTTGAAAGAAGAGGTGAATTCGGAACTCCATTGGCACAAAAAGTAATATCTCAATCACTTCCGGGTATGAATATATTTATTTATATTTAACTTCTTATTTTCAAATTGTTCTTACTTTTGACTTATTATTATTATTTTTATATGTTAGCTGATTGGTGGGATCATTATGGTGAAGATGCTCCAAACCTTCGGAAAATGGCCATTAAAGTTTTAAGCCAAACTTGTTCATCCTCCGGTTGCGAAAAGAAATTGGAGTACATGGTCTTTAATTCACACAAAAATTCGCAATCGGTTGGCTGTTGCTAAATTGCATAAGTTGGTATATGTTCATTATAATTTGCGAATAAGAATGAAAAACTTAATGCCTCGTAACCATGGTGATTCTTACTATAATCCAATTGATTTGAATCACATATTTCATGAAGATGACATTCTAGAAGAATGGGTTAGAGAAAATGAACCACCAACTTTGGATGAAAATGACTTATCTTGGCTAGATAAAAGCACTCACCGTAATGAACAAGATGCATGAGATGAAGATGAAGATATTAGTAATATTCCTCTATCTCAATTTATAAATCCAAAGAAATCCATTGGAGAGACATCCAAACAGAAAGGAAGAGATGGAGAGAAAAATGTAAATAAATTGAAAGACAAGTTTTTATCATTTTCAAGGGGTAAGAATGACAAATGCAAGAAAATAAGTGGTAATTGCGAAAGTAGTAGCCCCGAAGAAGATGAAGAAAGACCGGAGTAATAATAAGTAGTAGTGGACATGGTGGTAGTGGTAATGTTACAAATAATCAACCTATTGCTTTGGTATGACATGGGGCCAAGGAAATGAAAACTATTATGCTACTCAAGATACTCATCATGGCTACCGTCAAGGAATTGAAACCGGCGTCCAAATTTTTGGATAATTTGCAAGATTCTGCTGGTAACAATCAAGATTCTTATCAAGGGTTTAGGAGGCATAATGAAGTTTCTCAACAATTGCAAGATTTACAATTGGATCCCAGATTTGGATCTTACTACTCAAATGAAAATGTTGGATCAATTGGACATTACCATAATTATGATCAAAATTATGGATATGGACTATTTGACTCACAATCCTATGGTGAGAGTACTAGTAGTACTAATGACTCCTATGGACAATCACTAGGAAGACATAGTGTTTCATCTTGTAATCCTAGTGATGATGTTCATTATCGAGGTTTTGGGGTACAACACGCAAAGGGAAGAATCATTTTATGCCAACAATCGGATATCGATTCAGGAAGATGATTTTGAGCATCCTCGTCATTCGACTTGGTACTAAAAGATATGTATGTCATATTTTTATTTTTATTTTTTTCAATTATGTTTATATACATCTAGTTTAAATTTTTTTTAAATTTTTTTTTTTAAAAATATACATTTATGTATTTTTTTAATATTACATGTTGATTATTTATGATAATTAGAAATATGGATAAATTTAAAAAGTTTATGTTGCATGTTATTATATATATGTTATTACATGTAAATATTGATATATTATATTAATACTTTAAAAATATTATATAAAAATTATTGTAATTTTTATATTTTTTTAATATTTATTATAATATTATAATAATAAATTATATATATTTTTTATAGTCCGATATATTCCGTATCGTCCGATATTTGATCGATATTCCGAGACCGATATGGAACGGTGCCCTCCGATACCACGACGGCGAACCATGTGCTTGACATGCTTGTATGAAATTGAGAACTCAGTAAGATAGTGACCAATCATCTCTGGCTTGATTTCAATGGTATTGAATGACTTACCATTGTAAACACCAATTACACTGCCATCATGTTTCTGAGGTTCATCAGTGGACATGTCGAGAAGAGCATCGAGATCCACTCCTCTGAAGCTGAACTTCTTAAACGTCCTCTTCTTTGTCTGTCCGGTGGTAACATCCACATCCACATCCGCCATGGTGATTGAGAACGAAGCCGCTGATGAACCCTAGATTCGAGGGAGTAGAAGAGCTGCAGCTTAAAGGCTTCTGCGGAAGACGGTCAAAAGTTGTTTGATAATTTCGTAATACTTTAGTTTTGGTCCAAAATTTTGGGAGAAAAAAAAAAAAAAACCTTAATTCAATGGTTCTCTCTTCTTTTTCTTCTTCTTCCAAATAGTTCTTTCTGAAAACCCATTGAATTAGGTTTTTCTTTTTATTTGAATAAAAGGAAACGCTGCTGGATTACTAAACCAGAGTACGCGACGGGAAAGAGGGGAAATAGAACTGCAGTCTTGCGAACTGCGAACCCCTCTTTAACCGTCAGCTTCCTTCCATCACCGCCGCCACTGCCACCGCTACCACCACAGTTGCAATTGCTGTTTCCATTGATTTTATTTCTGCTGCCCAATTGAAGCCCATTTTAATTTAGTGTTAAGGGTAATGTTATTGGTATTCCTGGTGATCTGTGTGGTGTATAATGCTCGTAATTATTTAAATTACTAACAAAAATTAAATTCTTTGCATTGAAGTTCGAAGGTGTTCTTTACAGGTTAAATTGTGCCACCTTGATACTAGTTGAAATTGAAGAGATAGAAAGGCTATGGAGGTGCCTTGTGTAAATGACTGCAGAGCACTATTATCAGATATAAAGAAGCAAGATAAGTTGCTCAAACTCAAAAGAAGGTCAGTTATGTTTGGTATTCTTATGCAACAATTTTCTAGTCTAATTTAAATCATATGAGAAGTTTTTTTTGGATAATCAATGGAATTTTTTCTTTTATTGTGTTTGTTTCTTCTTTAGTATAGTGGTGGCTGCTATTTATTTTGGTTAAGAGTATATGTAATTAACTAGAATGGAGATTTCCAACACCTTGGAATGGTAATGTATACGTTGATTAATATAGATGTTTCTTGTCTGAGGTTTTGAGTATGTGGTGTAATCATGGTTCGGCGGGCGGGGTGTCCCGGGGCGTGTTAGGGGGCCCCGTTTTTATATCGGTCTTGGAATATCGGTCAAATATCGAACGATACGGAATATATTGGACGATAAAAAAATATAATTTATTATTATAATATTATAATAAATATTAAAAAATATTAAAATTACAATAATTTTTATATAATACTTTTAAAGTATTAATACAATATATCAATATTTACATATAATAACATATTTAATAACATGCAACATAAACTTTTTAAATTTATCTATATTTCCAATTATCATAAATAATCAACATGTAATATAAAAAAATACATAAATATATAAAACACAAATATAATATATATATAATATAATATATATAAACAAAACAAATATATATAATATATATAATATATATATATATAATTAATATAAATATATAAATATAACACATATATAATATAATAATATAATATGTAATATATCTATATATATGGAAACACCGATAAATATGAAAAACAAGGTAAACAAAACAAACATAATACAAATTCAAATCTGGAGGCTCAGCCTTCTATTAAAGACAGAAATTAAAATTTAAACTTAAGAGACTTAGTCTTATTAAACTGAATATAAATATCTAACACAAATATAATATATATTATTAATATAAATATTAATGGGTTGCTTTTAAAACTTACAAAAAAAAAAAAAAGTTGCTTTGAAAAATAAAATGACAGACAATAATGATGTAAAGTAGGTAAGTGTACACATATAATAGTAATATAATATATTTAATTATATATATATATATATATATACATATTATATATGTATATCTAATACTAACCTATTCTTCCTTCGCTCTCTCTTGTTTTTATTATTCGTTCTTCTTCTCTCCTCTGTTCTCTCTCCCTATTTATTTATTTTTTTAATTTTTTTTTTCTTTCTCCTCCTCAGTCTCGGGCTTCTGCCGATCTGCTCCTTCTTCGACTTCTCCCTTCCCAAATCTAACTAAGATTGTGAGAATGAAAGAACAGTAATGACAATTGAATAGTATGTAATGGAGTGTATTTATAGTTGAAATTTACTATTTTTTTCAACAATTTTTAACCAATTTTTGCACCAATTTAATGTTTTTATATATATGTACTGTTGATATCGGTGAATATTGGTCGTTTCGGCTGATATTGGGTAAATATCGGTTAGATCGGGACGATATGATAATAAGATGAAAATTTGTATCATTTTTGTATTGGAGGAAGCCGTTCCGGATACGAATCTGCCGATTCGTGTCGGAACCCGGCCGATATTGCGTGTAATGGGAGACAGTGAAGGACTTTTTTTACAAATGAATTCTTATCCTATTAAAGAACTTCTGCTCCTATGAAATTGGAGATAATACCTACATTTGAGTAGCTTTAGAGTCTGCAAGAATTATTTGTTTTAGTGTCTTTACTATTTTCTCTCCCTCATAGCTATCTTGGGAGTACAGTAGAAGGGAAGTTCTCTTTTGTCTGGGTGGTACTTTTTAGGGAGTAAAGAAAGGAAAAGAAAGAGGTATTTAAAAAAAGGCCTTTTTTTCCACACAATTTAAGTGAAACAGATAGGAAACTTGGTTCTGGTTCTAAGTAGAGTTTTGAACATGCTATTTTTCACCTTTTGGAATTTTTTGTAGTGTATTTTATGTACCGCCTTTTTATTACAGTAAAAACTCTTTATTTTCTTTTATCTCCAAACATCCAAACAAGAGATTTTTTTTTTTTTTTTTTTTTCCCTAAATTTCCAAACAAATTTATTTTCTTTTCTTTCCCAACTTAAACTTTCCTTTTCTTTATCTTTTTGTCCCCTAAACTCCCAAACACTGCATTAGGGTCATTGGATGATTTGAAATACAAGCTTGGAGATAAAGTAGCTGGTAAAAAATTGTAACATAATGAACCCCCTTTTATGGCATGGGTTAAAAATGTAGTTCTGTCTTTTGCAAGCAGGATTGTAAGTCTAATATCTTGATCATTGATTTGTCTACAAGAAAGAAAGGAGCTTATTTGTGACAAATTTATGGTTCTTTATATCCTATGTATATTGTGGTATGGTACACTTCGCACTGCGACGAAATGTTACCACTAGTATATATATAAAGAGTTTGTACATATGTTGTTTTTCTTTGTTTTATTTTAACTTATTTATGTATTCCATACAAGTTAGTTAATGTTATGATCTGATTTTTTAAGTTATGGTTTAAAATATTATTTAAGAAAATAATTAATATAAGAAGATATGTATAATTTTAATTAACCTGAAAATGAATCTTGTTTATTTTCATTAAATTAATCTTTATAATTTTTATAATTTTTTTTTATATTTGTGAAAATTATTTTTAATTATTGTAAGTGATGAGAAATATATTTTGGTTGTGTATCAAATTGGAGTGAAATACATTTTTTTTTATTTTTGTAAGATTAGAAATCAAAGTGCATTTCTTAAAATATTAATTTTAGGGTAATAGAGGAAAAAATATTAATACATATACTTTAATTTTTATTCCTAATATAATAAATAAAAAATTTTCCAGTAAAAAAATAGAGAGTAATTATTTTTATAGAAAAAATTAAAATATTTTAAAAACCCATGGATTTTAAGCCAATTACTAAACCGTTGTTCCTGAATGACCAACTTCTTGTGGGTGATTTAATTGATCATGACACATGAAATACGCAGTTGATTGATCTTTTATTCGCTCCTTGGGATCGGGGTTATATTTATTCTACGCCGCTTAGTCCTAACGGTGGACAAGATCAACTACTATGGCACTATATCCTGTCTGGGAGATTCACGGTGGCTTCAACATATGCTTTGGGCATGACGGTGTTAAATAGACTGCAACATGAGGGTTCCGCCTAAAGTCGGACATTTTATATGGTGTCTTTGTCATCAATCACTTCCGGTTAATGTCAATTTACAATGGAGGGTGGTTGTTGAGAGACCACAGTGTATACGTTGTGGACATGTACTTGAAACAGAGAGTCACAACTTTTTTACATGTTCGTATGCGAAAAGGGTATGGAATACATCGGGTCTAGCCCCTGCTATCATTTACCTCAAGGCGAGTTCGTGGATTGACTATCTCCATTTGGTTTATGAATATGAAATGATTGAGGTGGGGATTACTGCTAAGATGGTGATACTGTTGTGGGAAATTTGGAATGCTCGTAATGCACTAATCTTCCAGGGTAAGGATACAGACCCCTCCCAACTTGTTTCGAGGGGAATGAATTTCTTATCGGAATTTTCTAACTGTCAAAAAGAGGTCCCTTCGATCCCAAAAGAGATTGTTGTTGTGGGTAGGAGATGGCAGCCTCCTGAAGGAGGGTGGATGAAGTTAAATGCTGATGCAGCATTTGCTAATGGCAAGGTTGGGTTTGGCTTTGTACTTAGAGATGATGGTGGCAAGCTCATTCTAGCTGGTGAAGGGATTCTGCCTTTTGTATCTTCAACGGCGCATGCAGAACTCATGTCGCTTTGGAGGAGTTTTTGTATTGCTCAAAATCGGTTGAGTGGTGGAATTCATTTGGAATCTGACTGTCAGGTGATTGTAAATTTGCTGACGAGTGAGGAACATGACTTCTCTCCATTGGGAGCTATTGTGGCTGGGTTCAAACAGCTTCTACGGGTCTTTTCTTTTAAGATTACATTTTGCCATCGAATTGCTAATAGAGCAGCTTATTTATTAGCACACTTCAATAAGACTTTAAATTCTGATGTATGTTGGGATGGTACTGCCCCCTCAGATGTACTTTCGGTACTACAATCCGAATGATGTTCTATTTGAAGTAATGAAATTATTCCTTTTTCAAAAAAAAAAAAAACTAAAAACTAAAAACTAAAAATACATTACTTTTTGAATATTTTGATTTATTATAATTTTTTTTTAGAAAAATAAGAAAATAATTAGGATAAGTGAATCATTAAATTTTATCATTTGACGTTGATTTTTTTTTTGCTGACATTTATTTTCTTCGATATTTAAAAATTTCAGGGAGGGAGAGAATTGGAACGTAAAAATATTTTTTACATTTTTTTTTATAAATAGAAAAAATGGAAACTACAAAAAAAAAAAAAATTGTTGGAACCCGCAAAGGCTCCGGAATCCAGACCGGGTGCTTATAAATATAATCATTTTAACACGCTTTATTCCACTTTCTTTCTGCTTCTTCTCCTCCTTTTCTTCTTTCTTCTTTCTTCTTCTTCTCTTTTTTTTCTTTCGGTTTGCAATTATGTCCGTAACTTCTTTATTTTTTTGCTGTTTTAAGTATGGATGGTGTTTTTACTGTTTTGCAATTGTTTCCTTTTCTTTTTCGATTTTTCTGTGAGGTTTGAACAGGTTCTGTTTTCTTTACTGATTTTCTTTCATTTCTTCAAATTGGTGTTGCAATTATGTTGTGATGATTTCTTGATTTTTGTTTAAACTATGGACAGAATGGGTTTTGTTTTCGTTACTGTATTTTTCGTTTTTCTTTCATTTATTCAAATTTGTGTTGCAATTGTGTTGTGATTTCTTGAATTTTGTTTGAACTATGGACTCAGTGGGTTTTGTGAATGGGTTTTGTTTTCGTTGCTGTATTTTTCGATTTTCTTTCATTTCTTCAAATTTGTGTTGCAATTGTGATGTGATTTCTTGAATTTTGTTTGAACTATGGACTGAGTGGGTTTTGTGAATGGGTTTTGTTTTCGTTACTGTTTTTTCGATTTTCTTTCATTTCTTCAAATTTGTGTTGCAATTGTGCATTTGTGCTGTGATTTCTTGAATTTTGTTTGAACTATGGACTGAATTGGTTTTGTTTTCTTTACTGTATTACTTGATTTTCTTTTCTTTATTTCTTTCCTTTCTTTAAATTTGTGGGTTGCAATTTTGCCCGTGAGGACAGAAACTAGAAACTGTTTGGTTTGATTTTTATAGAATCCTTGATGCCGAGGCGCATTTCCTCAGTGATGGGCTTATGAAGCTAAGGTTTCCAGGCCGCCGCAGACAGATTCTTCAAGCAAAAGTCTAGAGGACGATGAAAAAGTCTAGAGGATGATGAATTTGATACCATTCACACTCAAGTACCCTGGGAGAAGGTAAAAATCTGAATCCTACTTTTCAAGCAATTAACTATTAGGCATTATGTGTAGTTAATTAACTTGGTGAGTACATTTTCAGACAGACAACAGTTTCTTTCTTCTGAGTTTTTTTTCAGACAAGCAACTGTTTTTATGACTACATGTAACATTATTAAGCAGAAAGCCTAATACAAAGGTTACCAGTCCATGTGCTGGGTTAAAGTGGTAATAAATTCAAGATCTGATAGCATAAGACAGACAAGTATTTTGGACATGTGCCATTTGTGACTAGATGCTAATACTTGTATTGAATATTTTGACTTTTTGTCATTAATGCTAATGTCTTTAGTGGAAACTATGTATTCACTTAAAATTTCCTTGCTATGACATTTACCAGGTCATGCTATAGTGGCAAGCTTCTTGTTTGATAAGCGACCATCCTTTCTGGATGATATTTTTGATGAAATGAGCTTTAACTCAACCAAAGTATTTCCTCTCTTTGTCTTGTTTGATCATATTTTGGA
>JAHSUH010001219.1:0-10573 GCA_025388415.1 Cynanchum wilfordii | reverse complement strand
ATATAAAAGAAGAGAACAATAGAAAAAGAACAGAAGAAAAACCCAGTTTATAAAGAACACAGAAAGGATATAAGAAGATAAAAGCATATGATTCCTGAATTTATTGAGTTATCATTACCCCTCTTTCCCGGAGGGGTTTTAAGCTATCATTCTAATAAGAATACGATTAACAAAAATAATACAAACTTACAATCTTTATTGATATATTGCAGAAACAAAAGCAAACTTAGCACACTTCAAGCTTTCTCACACTATCTTCTCTGCCTTCTCTCTATACTTGGTGGTTCGTGTATATTGCTTTGTGTTCGTGTGTGTTTTTGAATTACAAAGGAAAGCCATATATATAGGCAAATGAGGAAAGCAAAACAAATAAAATAAGCAAGCACTAACAACAGTGAAACTGTCATTACAAGATAAGATCACACAAAAAGCAAAAAAAGATTACACACAAAGCTGTAAAGAGGCACACTTACACGCAAAGCTGAAAAATGTCACGCGTAAAGCAGTAAAATGGCACACAGTAAAGATGTCGGCCATATCGGACTGAGTGGAGTGGTGTATCCCACCACTAAGTAGTGCGTAGAGCACTCAAATTAAACATCCAGTATCATGTTATTTTCTTCTTGTCGGGCATCAAATTCTGTCAGATCAAGTCCTGCAGGAGCATGTCCAGGTGGAATTTCAGTGACTTGTGTGTCGAGATAATCTCCATAATTCCGAGCAACTTGATATTGATGAATGGATTGAACATGAAACATTTGTGGAACATCTTCCGTAACATGATTGAGGAAGGGAACGTCATAAGTCCTTTTGTGCAGGTATGGACTTCCAAAAACTTTCATATTTTTCTCTTCAGTGAAAAGTTGAACATCATACCGGGGAATATGTGAAATCAGCGGTTGTGCTGCCTGAAGATATACTCTAGCAAGAGTATATTGTTCTTCTTCATGCCCTTTGAGGAGTGAATAGCTAAATTCCAAAGGTTGCTGAATTGGGATTTTGTAGTCATGTGTAGTGAGCAGAATAGTGTGTCGAGCAGCATCGGGAAAGGTCAAGGACTGTGGGACTGTCTCAAATTCAAGATTTATGTATCCATTACGGGTAACATCTGTCTTGAGTATTTGTTGGAGGATGTAGGCAAGTCTCCACGAGACAGGTTCTATGTATTCAATTACTTGCCTAGGAGTAGTAACCATGGCTCTTCTTATCATTCCAGTGGTAAACAAGTTTTTGAATGATAGAAAAGAATCAATGTCCTTCCAAGTTCGCAGATCTATTGATGCTTGGACAAAATGAAAACCTTTGTCACACTTGCAATATTGTTGAGGGTGTTTGTTCTCTTTAAAAGCAAGCACACAGAGTGTTAACCCTCCGGAAGGATCTTCTTTGGTTTCTGCCATTGCTCGTAACCTTTGCTGGGTTGCAAGAATATTTTGTTTAGTATCACGAAGAACAATCTCTCCGATTTTCTCCTTAACTTCATCAAGTTTTTCTGGAAATACTTCCAAAAATTCTTGCTTTTGATTCCATTCGTTCTCCCATTCTTTTTTAAGCAAATTGAGTTCGGATGTTGTCTTTGTTAGCTCTTCGTCCATGTTTTTCAATTTTGCTTCCAATTCGGCAATCCTTTTTGCTTTATTACCATTTTCGACTATCGGTAAACGTTCCTTTTCACGCCATGAAAGTAAGTATGGGTTCATAGGGGTCATCCAGTGAGTGTTTTTGAGAACAAAGAATTTGACCATTGAGATTAGTCGGGTGTCCGACTAAAGCATGAATAATAGTAAGAAATTGGGTTGTTTTGGGTTGGTTGAACAGATTATCAACCGGACATTGTTGTTCAGGAAGAAGTGGGAATTGAGATCGGAAAGCATGTTTCTGGGGGAAAGTTGGAAAACTATAAGGACCGAACTTAAACTGACTAGGAATGTTGTTGGCTGCCATCCGCAATAACAAAATATGGTTAAGTAAAAAGAAATATAGGTCTTATTTATAAATCTATTCCCAAATGTCGCAGGCTCCGAAAGAAGAACAGGTACTGGATTAAGAATGAATCTTAAACTATATCCCGGGAAATTAATATATCTAACTACGAACTTTAGTAACTAACTATGGACTCCAGTATTGAACGGGTATCCATAACAGCTTTGAATCTTTGTTTTACAATAATTTGTATCGATAACTATGGTGGTTTTTCAAGAACTTGTTGATCAAAAAGAAGAAATCTAGATAATTTATCGGCTAAATAATTATCGGTTCCTTTAATATGCTCAAATTTAATTCTATAATTGGAATTAATAATACTATCTTTAAAAACAAGTCATCTTCTTTGGCTAATCCTTTTACTATTTTTATTTTCAAAGAATTTAACAATAGCTTCACAATCTGTTCTAACTAAGATTTCAGGTTTATTTATAAAAAATAATCTAAAGGCTAAGAGAACATATTTTCTTGCTAGTATTTCTTGATCGATACTACTAAGATTCTTTTCTCTATATTGTCCACTAGAATATCTACAAAGTTCTTCACTAGATTTAGGACTATATTTATTGGGTTTATTTTTTAAAATACCACCCCATCCTTGTTCACATCCGTCTGTTTCAACTATCATATAATCACTATCTAATGGTAATTTAAGATTTGGCAATATGTTAACAGCTTTTTTAATTTGGTCAATTTGTTTATAATCTTCTATATTAAATATTTTCATTCCTGTACTTCCTATTTTACCATATAAAGGTCCAACCATTTTTCCTAAATTATGGATAAAGGGTCTTGCATAATTAACTAATCCTAAAAAGGCTTGTAATTCTTTAATAGTTTTAATAGGAGGAAATTCTAATACTTTTTTAGCAATATGTGGTTGCAATTTTATTCTTCCATTTCCTAATTCAATACCTAAGAATTCTATATTATTCTTAAAAAATTGTGCTTTTTTGCTACTGATTACTATACCATTTTTATCAAATTCACATAAAACCTTTTTTAAATGTTCTACATGATCTACCTTATTCTTGCTGAAAACAAGAATATCATCTATATAAACTGCTACAAAGTTTCTATATTTTCCAAAAATATCATCCATTTTTCTTTGAAATATACTAGGTGCATTTTTCAAACCAAACGACATAACTAACCATTCAAAGTGTCCTAGAGGACAAGTAAAAGTTGTCCATTCTATACTATCATGATGCATTTTTATTTGCCAAAAACCGGATTTACAATCAAATTTACTAAATATAAAATTATTTTGTATTCTATTTATTAATTCTACTTTATCGGGAATATCATAAGCATCATCTATAGTATTATCATTTAATCTTCTATAATCTATAACCATTCTACTTTTTCCTCTAACTATTTCACTATGTTTGTTAACAATAAAAGCAGGAGATCTATGAGGACTAGTACTTCTTCTAATTACTTGTAATCTTTGCAAATCGTTTATATGCATTTCAAATTCTTTAAGATTCTCATTCATTGCTTCTATTTTCTTAGAAACTATTCTAAACTGAGGATCTTTCAATTCTAATTTACAATAAAGAGAATTTCTTGTCCAATGACTCCGAGGATTTTCTCCGAAAATATTATCTTTTTCTAATTGACTAATGATATTATCTATATCATAATGTCCTGTACTAAGGAAATTAAATAAACAAGAGTAGTTAAGATAAGGAGTTATAGCTATAGAATCTATATCTATAAAATCATTATTTTGATCTAAATCTACTAGTTCAGTTTTAGGTTTGCAATCACCTGGGGTTTTACATTGACATTCTTCTTCGTCATTTGGCAATTGGTGTTCTATATGTTCATTAGTATAAGGTATAGGTGGTGTTTCTAATAAACTAAGATTGTTTTTATTTAAAATTATTCCATAATAATGGTTTAAGACAAAATTTAATCCTATTATAAATTTAACATGACTGAGAGAGAAATCTCTAAGGCATATTCTACTAGGATTTACATAAGGGTTTGTATATCCTTTTTCGGTGTAATAAGCTATTTTATATTTATTTAATTGTCTATCATACTTATAAAGTTGTCCATCCATTTGTTCCGCATGAAATTGCTGATCTAAAGGAATAATACTCCGATATTTTAAAGGAACTAGCTTATTATCTAGAATAGTATTACTACAACCTGAGTCTAACATTCCGATTACTTCTAAATTCCAATTATCTATGTAAATTTTACATTTTATTTTAACAGCATATATCCTAGGATGTTTAGTTGATAAATAGTTAAGAGCAATATACTTATTGTTAGGAGATGTAATTTCTAATTTTTCTAAACATATTCTATTTTCCTTAAACTTCCTTTGTATTTTGGTTGCTGCTAAATTATACTTAATTGTCTCTAATTTTATATATCTTTGAATCGTATGAGCATTTTCATAATCTTCTATACCTAAATATTGATTTAATTGGATTCCATAGATATCTAACCTATCCATTTCTTTATTTTTAATTCTATACTAGATAGTCTTTCTTGTAATTCCTGAAGTATATTTTCAATATGTAATATCCTAAGTTCTATAGTATCATGTTTTTGCTTATCATTGAGTTGTTGTTTTGGTATAGGGTCTAATGGAATATTTAAATGTTTTAGACAAAAAACACAAGCTTCTTTATGGCATAAATCACATTTATATCTAAGATGTAAAACAGGATACTTAAAACAATATATACAGGGTTTATCATTACTACCTCTATTTCCTATCCAATTATGAGAACAATTTATAGACATAATTAGTTTTCTTTAGGGAAACACAAATCATCAAGCCACGGATTTAAAGACTGAGCTAAGGTCATAGATATATTATGTTGTCCAGATGTAGATGGTGCTGATGTATCAAGAGGAGGAATGTCTACGATAGAAGAGGGTATGTTTTTATTTTATTCTATAAATTCTAAGTTTAGATTTATAAATGGATCACAATTTATAAAAGGATCAAGATTTAATGGTTGAGGTATTTGACTAGGTTCTATTTGTTTACTCGTAGTAGTTTCATTCTCTACTATTTTGTCTAAGGGCCATATATTTGGGCAATTACTAAGTTTTGGAATTGTGCTTATATCACTTCCTACAATTCTTTTAAATCTATCTAAATTATGTTTTAATTTAAACTGATTTTTATGTAAATCTAATCTTTCAATATTTTTTGCAGCTTGGATTAAACGACTATGTCTTTTCAATAAATTAGATTTAATCTGTGTTAAGCTATATAACATATAACTCCTATTATGACTAGGTTCAAATGATTTTTTAATACTTTTAGAAACAGCCTCTATAGCTAAGCTAAGATGATAACCATCCGGTTCACGATTTTTACATTCACGATTTGTAGTCATTCTAAATGAAATACTTTAAAATGCTCATGGATATCTTTATAATGGGCTTTTAGTACTAATCTTTT
The DNA here is from genome assembly GCA_025388415.1 of Cynanchum wilfordii. Classification (NCBI taxonomy): domain Eukaryota; kingdom Viridiplantae; phylum Streptophyta; class Magnoliopsida; order Gentianales; family Apocynaceae; genus Cynanchum; species Cynanchum wilfordii. The sequence continues at coordinate 5,154 of JAHSUH010001219.1, read as the reverse complement.
TCTTAAAATAAGTATTCTCATATCTAAAATGTTATGTCTATGTGTAAGACTATTATTACTTAGAGCTCGCATCTCTTCTAATTTAATTATATGACTATCAATATCTACTTTAAGATGGTCTAAATATTCTTTAAACATAAGACAACATTCACATTGAGCATTACATGTCCATGTTAATAAACTTTCTATAAATCTTGCCATTTGTTCACTACGGTCTTGGTCATTATCTTGTTCATTTTCTGGTTGTATATCGGGTTCTAAATTAGAAGGTACTTCATTTTCAGGTACTGGCAAGTTTTCACTAATATTATCACTAATTATATTCTGTCTACCGGGCATTATGAACAATTATTCTCACAAGGTTCTAATATATCATCTAAATTTATTAACATAAGTTCTTCTAACTGGTCTATTTTATTTTTATATAAATTATCGGTTCCTATTAACTTTTGTGCAAAACCTAAGTTTTCTTCTTCAATGTCCGGGGAATAAATCATGTCATCTATGCTTATAATACTGAAAATACTTTCGTATCGGATAAAGTTTCATCTATATGAAGTAAATCTTCATTTACACATTCAATTAATATTGCCTCTTTGTTCCTATTATTATATTTTCTATCACATTCTCTAGCTAAATGATCGGGACTTCCACAAGTAAAACAACTAAGTCTATTTTTATAATTCCGTTTTCTATCAAATCTTCTAACATGTTTATCTTTACTAAGATAAGGTTTTCTTGCATTACTTTTTCTTAAATAATATTTCTTCTTATTTTTATATTTTATATAGTTCCTAGGTTTAGACTGTTTACTAGGCTTATCATATACCCGAGGAGTATAAATATTTTTACAAAAACTTTACTCTACTTTTAATTGTTTACTAATTGTTATATCAGTACACTTGTTCTACTAATTTATCTATAACAAATTTAATTTTTGTGCTGATATTATCTAAAACAGGAATATACTTACCTTCAGTAATAGCCTTCTGTTTTTCTTCTAGATATTGCCTAAAAATTTTTGTACCTAATGGATCGGGTAGTTTTAAAAATAATTTTTCTCCTATTGTTTGATTATGATAACATCCAACTACTTGTACTATGGTGCATAAAATCTAAAAAGAAAGGCTTACAAAATTCCCATTTTCTAAGTTGTAACATTTCTAGTTGTTTCAATGCTATTTCTTGTTTTTTATCATAACCAGTATTAGGTTGTTCACCAAGAACTAAAAGAGTTACTTTATTCGTAAAGTTATAAGGATTATCTCCTAATTCTATATCTCTAGCGAACTCTAAAGGGTAATTTGCTTTATAGCTTTCCCATAATGCTCTAGCTGTTTCACCTAAAAAATTTTCTAAATAATTATACATTCCTACAACATCAAAAGTAAAATCTTCTTTAGTATATTCTCTACCAACTATTTGAGACCATGTTTCTAACAATGTTGGCCATATTTGGGGATCATGTGCAGTTAAATTTAGTATTTTACCATTATTTATTAAAAGATTACTATCTAATGTTTCTAAAGGAAGTCTACGTCCTTTACTTTGGAATATCCTACCTTCATTCCTATCATTATATGCTGAGTAAGGTGTTCCGGGTGGTTGTCCTATAGCATAGTTACGTTGGGCTGCATATGATTGTGCAGGAGCATTACTAGATGTGCTAGGATTTTGATTAAGTGGTGAACTTGTTGATTCCATATATTCTTTATCTTGATTTTCATAGGTTACGCTATATCCATTAGATGTTTTATTGAGGTAATCGGTTTCTAATAATTGGCCTAAATTTATCATTTCTATTTCTAAAGATAAAACTTCATCAGAAGATAAATCTATTCCAGATCCTATTATAATTTTTCCTCCAGGAAACCTATTCATTGTTCTTCAATTTCTTCTACTTCGAATTATTTTGAATTTGTTCCGTATAATTACTAAATCTTAAAGAGTAAGATCCATCACGATTTTTAAACATATCATGTGATTCAGGAGTACTAATAATATCTTTATCTATCGTATTTTTTCCCAAATTCCATTCAGATCCTTCTAAACTACTAGAAGTTATTTTCATAGGTTCTAAAAATTTTATTCCTTTTGATATTATAGGTTTCATTATACCATCAATATTTAATTTACTCTGGATACAACTACTATTAGTAAGTTTTCCTAAGACTCCTATATTTACTAATAAATTTCCATCATTTCTAATAAATCCTTCATATCCTTTAGCTTGTAATCCTATTACTATTTTATCTAAATCATTTATAGAAAGTAATAAATCGGGGCTACAATAAAATAAGGCTTCGTTTTTACTCATATCTAATTCCATTGTTGCTAAAGTGGCTTTTTGAGCATCTTTTTGCCAACTTTCATCTAAAAGTACTACTAAAACTTTTGCTCCTATATATTTTCTAGTCATGCCTTTAATTGCTACCATAATTAAACCAAGATGAGCTAGTCTTTTACCCGATTTTTTAATCTTTTGTATAGATTCTTTGCTAATAATTTCTAAATTAACAGCATTAGTTGTTACTTGTACTTGTTCTTCTCTACTTATTTGTAACAAGCTAGTTGAAAGATTTAAGGGGCCTGTTCTATATAAGACACGAGGATTTAATAATTTAACTTGGTCATATCTGTAAAGGTCTAAATTTGATTCTAAGTCTCTATAACTTGTTCTAAGGCTCGTATAGGTTCCGAGTTATTACTACTAGAAGTACTTCCGCGACTTAATAGTCTTCCTAAAAAGGTACCATTATTTATACTAATCTGATTATTTTGTCCTGTAGGTGCTAATGTTCTACTAGATCCAGAAAAAGAATGTCTTGCTAGATTCATTTTGCAGTTCCAAATGCAGGATTTTTATCTTTAAAGTGTCTATCCTTTTTTATTGTCTTCCCATTTATATCTAATTTTGATAACTTATCTACGATACTTTCAAGTTCTTTGTTTTGAGAAGATCCTTCCGGTTTAGTTGGAGGTACATATTTAGATACTATATTTTCTAAATTTAAAATCCTACAATGTATTATTTCTAAGAGACTCAATATAGTATTATTTTGTCTTATGGAGTGCTTATCCGTAACATTGGCAGGAACATGAGTAGTATATCCTACGGGATCACTAAAATATTGTTTAGTCAATTCTAAAGCTTCTTGATATGCTCTGGAATTCATGCTAGTATTTTCCTTTTTATTTCTTCTAATATTTTTTGTAGGGTATCTATTCGAAGAATTAATGGTTCTATTAATTTTTGAGAAGTAACTGTTGAACTAGAATTTAACTTATCTTTGGATATAAGTTCTTTTACTTTTGCAAATATATCATTATTTTGGGATCGTACATACTCTATATTACCTAATTTATCTATTACACTAGTTTCTATCTTAATTAATTTATTTTTGATATTACCAAGTAATTGGTCATTCCGGTTATTAGTTTCTTCTAATTTACTTCCTAGACTAACTAATAAATCAACTAAAGTATTTAAAACAGGTTGGTCACAATGGAAATCATGACTGATGGGTTGATGATCAGTTTGAAAGTGACATTTTAACTTTGAGTTTTTACTTAATTTACGTATAATTTTATTATATGTTTCTATTTCTAAGTCTAAATATTCAATTCTTTTTACATTCATGTCCATGTCGAGGGAATATAAGTTTTCTTTTTCCTTTAGGATCATCTAATTTTATTGTTGGTATTTTAGAATTCTTAATTAATTCTGAAATCTTTGTATCGGCCCAATTATATACTATTTGTAATAGATCTTCATTTTGATTTTTAGCCATAATCCTATCATTAAGATATCTCTGTAATTCATATCATATCACATTTACATCTTACCTTATTACAATATGCAGAATAATTATAAGATTGTTATTAATAGTAGTTCCGAAAAACAAGACCCCATTGCTATTAATAGTAGTTCCGAAACTCACATTTATTCCTCCCTTCTGCCCCACTCCAACTAAATCAAAGGAAACAAAACATCCGTCAACAATGCAAAGGAACAACCAAAGCCCTACCTGCTAGACCAACATAAGAAGGTGATACCACCCATCAACATCCACATGTCCCCACAACAACCCCTTTCCCCACTTTCTCCACAACAACTTCTCAAACCACTATCTCCACAACCCCTATTCTCTCCTCTCTCCCCAAAAATACAACCCCAAAATCAACTCGAAGAAGACCTATTCCTATTACTTCCTTAGGCCCAAAACTTCTCTCCAACATCACTAATGGAATGGGGCCTCTTGGGCCTAAATCCGAACTTAAACTTTCAAGTGAACAACAGATGTGTATCCATCAATATACATGATCCACAATATATGAGCCAAATAGTGGAGGAAGCACTCAAAATATGCATGGAAAGCCTCATGTAATGTTCTTGTGTCAATTTAAACCCTACAGTTCCTTGGAGTGTTCTTTTCCCTTTCGCCTGTTGGCATTTATGGCTTGAACGAAACTCCAAGAAATTTGAAAAAAGGGATGTTGATAAGAACAAACCTTCAATCAACCCCACCACCGTTTACAGCTTTGTCATAGAATTCCTACACATAGGGCTAGGATTAGATGCAAACTATCCCAAAACCATAGAACTAATTATATCAAATAGAATCCTCCCCCACCCCCTTTTGTAAAGCTTAACACGGATGGATCCATACAACCAAACCCTGGACAAGGAGGTATAGGTGGTGTGTTTAGGGATCACAAAGGATCATAGCTGGTTATGCAAAACATGTACTGTTTACTACAATCCTACATGCAGAGATTTTAGCAACACTACTAGAAAATTTCAGTTTCGCGAGGGCCAAATCCGTTGCAAATAGCGATTTGCGACGGATTTGACTGTCGCAAAAAACCCATCTCTATTTGCGATGGATCAAAAATCTGTCACTATTTGCGATGGATTTGCGACGGAAACAAAGCCGTCGCTATTTGCGATGGATTTGCAAAGGCCAAAAGCCTTCGCTATTTGCGACCGATTTGGACCGTCGCTATTTGCGACCGATTTGCAACGGCTAAAAGCTGTCGCTATTTGCGACAATCCTGACCGTCGCTATTTTTTATATCAAATTTTAATAAATTCATTTTTAATTTAATAATTTTATAAAATTATTTATTAAATACCTGCAAATTTATTTAAAT
>JAHSUH010001215.1:0-11643 GCA_025388415.1 Cynanchum wilfordii | reverse complement strand
AATTCTCGCTGGCCCCGCCCTATAGGAATCATCGAATCAATAGCAATAAGTCCGGTTTGAAGAGGCTCGTATACGGAACGCCGCGAAATAATACCCGGGGCAGGAGATTCAATTAATCGAGATTCAGAAGCTGAAATTTCGCCCCTACCATCAATAGGTTTAGCTAGGGCGTTTATAACACGCCCTAAGTAGGCGTCACTCACTGGAATCTGAGCAATTCTTCCTGTTGCTTTTACCGAACTTCCTTCTTGTATCATCAAACCATCACCCATTAATACAACCCCAACATTATTTGATTCTAAATTCAAAGCAATACCTACCGTTCCCTCTTCAAATTCGACCAATTCTCCCGCCATTACTTCATCAAGACCATGAATACGAGCAATGCCGTCGCCTACTTGAAGTACGCTACCAGTATTTACAATCTTTACTTCTCTATTATATTGTTCAATCCGTTCACGAATAATATTACTAATTTCGTCAGCTCGAATGGTTACCATGAGTATTTCTTAATTCTTTTTTTGAAATTTGAAAAAAAAAAAAAAAAAATAATGCCTACAGTACAAAAGACTAATCAGTTATTTTTTTCATTGATCCTAACATGCCAATATTGGCACTAATCATACGTAAATGTAACTCGTTATTTAAACAACTATTCAGAGTTCCTAAGGCTCCCCGTAAGGCTTGTTGGAAAACCCGCTGTCGGACTTGATTAATCGCCCTTTGTTGTTCAAATTGAATAGTTTCATTTTTGTAATTTTCTAATTGTTCTAAAGTCTTAGAAGTTGAATTAATTAAATTCAACTTTTCTCGCTCTATCTCAGAGTATCCATTTACTCGAAACCGATCTGCTTCCATTTCCACTTTCCGTAAGCGAGCCCGGGCTTTTTCCAGCTGTTCAATGGCGCCTCCACGGAGTTCTTCTGAGTTTCGAATAGTATTCAAGATTCTCTGTTTTCGATTATCTAATAAATCGCTTAATGAAAGTGGATTATCTTTCCATTTATTCCAAAGCTTCCATAATCCCTTCCCGAACCAAACATGAATCTTTCGACTCATTTGGCTCTCCTACTCAATTACTTAAGAAAAATTAGAATATCTTTTTATAAATGTAATGAGCCTATCCTCTCTTCTTTGCTCTCTTCTTTGTTTGTTCATATTTTCATATCCAAAAAAAATATAAACTAATGCCAAATCAAAATATTCAGAGGACTCTTCTGACAAAAATATGTAATTGTCAACAAAGTTGTTTCTTTTTTTATTTTTCTTCAAATCCAAAAAACTCTTCTTACTTCTACATAGGTCGTCGATTCAGCATTGGATAAAAAGGGAAATACCCATTTTTACAATAACCATAAGGGTTCAAAACCTATGAATAGGAGTGTTCTCTATCCATAAAATATTGATTTTGAACCATCTCTATATTAACATAGAGGGTGAAAGAGTACCGGGCTGCGTCTAGACTTCAAACAGTTTGCTTTAACCATATTCATATTAATGGCCACACATTATTGGTTGATAGAGAATCAAAAAAAATTACCAATGGATCACGAAATGCTATGGTTCTTATCCATAATCTCTTAATTTATTCCGAAGTCATTCGTGGGATCGTGCACCTTTTTTCTAGTTATAACGAAAAAAAGTACAGCTGGTTGGACCCAGCATATTCTTGAAATAAACAACCCGCACACACTCCCTTTCCAAAAAGATCAATACAACAAGCACTACACTTAGATTTATTAGATTTGTTGAAAAAATATCGGTATTAAACCCGAAACTCCCGGCGGATGGCCAATGGCCCAAAGAAACGAAAGAATCGGTTACATTTTTTCATACGATCTCCTATAGACTAAATAGATAGACTAAAAAATCGAATAGAGTTCTTTTTGTATCACTTCGCCCCTCTTTTTTTTTTTTCTATTTTATTTTTTAAATAAAAAAAAAGTATTTGATTTATGTGAACTATCCCCCTTGTGTCAATCCTTTGGACTTGGACTCCGAAGGGGAAGGATGAAAGGGAATGGGTATACTAATCTCTCATCCACAAATCAAACCTTCCCACAGGTTATTTTGTCAACGAATAAGTAATTGTAGGAGTGAAATCTTAATAGAATTCGAAAAAGGAAAGAATTAGTTCAAGGCAAAAAAATAGGGATTTTTCATATTAAACAAAAGGATTCGCAAACAAAAGTGCTAATGCTACAACCAGTCCATAAATTGTTAAAGCTTCCATAAAAGCTAAACTAAGCAATAGAGTACCTCGTATTTTTCCCTCTGCCTCAGGCTGTCTGGCAATACCCTCTACAGCTTGACCTGCAGCAGTCCCTTGGCCAACTCCGGGTCCAATAGAAGCAAGCCCTACAGCCAACCCAGCAGCAATAACGGAAGCGGCAGAAATCAGTGGATTCATGATAAGTTCCCTCGTACCAAAAAAAAAATGGTTAATGATACAATCAACCAACGAATTATGACTTAATAATTCCGTCGCGAGCATTTCGAAGTAACTAAGAACTTCGAGTTAAATTATGAAGTAATAGTATTAGTGAATAATTCGAGCTATTTTTTTAGTTTCTGTTTCTATCCACAGAGTCTTTGTGAATCCATACGACTTTCGATCTTCCATTTCTTGGTTCCGAACTCTTATTTTCGTCCACCCTTTTCTGAATTTCATCTGTTTATTTAGTCAATTCACAGTCCCAGGGGAGACGGAAAGGGAAAGGCTTGTATTGGTATTAGAATCCCTGCCAAAATTCATAGGAGTCGGGTGGCAAATAAACTATCTCTTTAGTTCATATAGAATCAGTCAATATCTAATATCACATATACGTGTCTTTCTTCCATAACGTAAACCAAGCATTCATCTTAGATTCAATCGGATTGGAGAATCAATTATCAAAATATCTACAAGAGTTTACTTATTTATAGTTTATAGCCATTCAATTACATATACCTACCCTCCCCCAACCAACCCATTTTTTTATCAATTAGGTTTTTGTGTAAATTCTTTTTTTTTTTTTAATTCTTTTATTTAATTTATTTAATATTAATATTTAATCACACGTCCTAAATACAGGCCTTCATATTGAATATTCGAATTCTTTTTTTATTTGAATATTGATATTGAACTTGAACTATTGAATAATGAGATAGAAATCGAATATTCGTTGAGGAGAGGTATGATATTAAGTGGACGAAAGAGAACTTTAGGAAAAAGATCTTTTCGATCTCTTTCCTTTTTTACACCTATCTAATATCGTAATTTTTTTGCTATTATTCTATATCGTATATGGCCTAGTTGTATATTCCCTAAATCAATTTTATTGAACCAAAGAAAAAGACCCGTTAGTTTGAAAAAACTATTTCAATGATGACCCTCCATGGATTCCCCGATATAAGCCGCGGCTAAAGTTGCAAAAATAAGAGCTTGAATACCACTTGTAAATAACCCAAGGAACATAACAGGTATAGGAACCACTGAAGGTACTAAAGAAACTAGAACCACAACGACTAATTCATCAGCTAAGATATTCCCGAAAAGCCGAAAACTTAGTGATAGGGGTTTTGTAAAATCTTCTAAGATGTTAATGGGTAAAAAGGATTGGAGTTGGTTGAATATATTTCCCAAAATAACCTAATCCTTTTTTTGTAAGACCCGCATAGAAATAAGCCACTGACGTGAGTAAAGCCAAAGCAACAGTAGTATTTATATCATTCGTGGGTGCGGCTAACTCGCCATGAGGTAATTGTATGATTTTCCAAGGTAAAAAGAGCTCCCGACCAATTAGAAACAAAAATAAATAGAAACATAGTTCCAATAAAAGGAACCCAAGGGCCATATTTCTTCCAATTTGCGTTTTACTAACATCTCGAATGAATTCAAGAACATATTCGAAGAAATTCTGACCCCCACTCGGAATGGTTTGCGGATTCCGAACAGCTATGGCGGCCGAACCTAATAAGATAGCAATTACAACCCAAGAAGTAATAAGTACTTGGCCGTGGACTTGGAAGCCCCTATTTGCCAATAGAAATGCTGGCCTACTTCCACACCAGATACATCATATAACCCCTTTAGTGTGTTTGCTAGAACATTCATATTGCCCTCGGAAAAAAAAAGCGAACTTAAAATTTGATTCAACCATCTCTTTGCCTACTTGAATCGGATATTTTGAATACCAACTAATAGTACAATTTTGAATAATAACTAATCACATGGTCTGCCCAGTTTTTTTATCTCTTTTTTTATTTTCATGAAATTCAGAAACAGTAGTCGAGTCCCTAAATCTATGAGATTTTTCGAAGTCAATTATTTATCTTATTATTAATCAAGGATTTCGTATATAGCTAGAACGACCCTCACAAATTGCAAACACTAATTTGTTAAGAATTAATCGGATTGAAGATATAGCGTCATCGTTAGCTGGAATCGAAAGATCTGCTAGATCGGGGTCACAATTTGTATCGATTAAACAAATTGTTGGAATTCCCAAAGTGATACACTCTCGTAGCGCCGTATAGTCTTCGTGCTGATCGACGATGATTACAATATCGGGTAACTCTGTCATATATTTAATCCCGCCCAGATATGTTTGCAAACGGGATAATTGTCTTTTCAACACAGCTGCATCTCTTTTTGGAAGACGGTTGAGTCTTCCTGTTTTTTGTTCCATTCGCAAGTCCCTGAACCTATGAAGTCTCGTTTCTGTAGTGGACCAATTCGTTAACATGCCGCCGAGCCACTTTTTTATTAACATAATGACACCGGGCCTTTTTTGCAGCCCATGCTACTGAATCAGCTGCTTTATTGTTGGTACCAATAATTAAGAATTGTTTTCCTCTACTTGCTGCATCAAAAACCAAATCACAAGCTTCTGATAAAAAACGAGCAGTTCGAATAAGATTTGTAATATGAATACCTTTACGCCTTGCAAAGATATAAGGTCCCATTTTAGGATTCCATTTCCTAGTACCATGGCCAAAAAGAACTCCCGCCTTCATCATTTCTTCTAAATTTATGTTCCAATATCTTCTTGTCATTTCTCCCCCCCCCCCTTTGCCTTAAAAAAAAGAGAGGAGGAGCCTTGAACTGAAATATAAAATCGTTCCAACGGAACCTTCTGCTCTACCGTAGATTGGCTATAACCCAAGCCATTATTCTTTTCTATTCATTAGTCTTTTTTTTACTAAATCAAATGACTGCACCAAATCAAAGAAAAAAGGAAAGTAGTGAAAGGAATGACTCCCTTCTTCCCCGAAAGCCTAGAAGTAAGCCATAACTCTTAACGATGTAAGGAACAGCTAGCGTTTTGTTCCCAAGTCCAAGCACGGGATGAGACTTACCAACAGATCCTAGTGGATCTGGGTCAGGTCACGAACGAATAGGGTAATACTTCATTAGCAGAAAGAGGTCTACCACTATAAACTAAACCAATGGAGCTACTTATAAATGAAAACCTATCAAAGCTTTTCGGCAAGAACAATTCCTGTTGTAAGAAGTTCCGCTGATCTGGATGAAAGCGAAAAAGAATACTCATATTTATGTTTATGTCATTTGATTGATGCTTTTTTAAATCAATTAAATGCTTTGGGAATTCTATATTCTATAAAAGGATCTTTCATCTGATAAATATATGGATTACAGAAAGAATGTCTCAATTTACGAAATAGATTTATAACTTTAGCATGATAGGGCTTTATTTTAGTATTATTAGAAGAAGACGAAACGGTAAGATTATCCTGGGAATATGTCAGTTTATCCTGCAAAGTTTAAGTTTGATCATCGAAGTCTTTAGATAGAGAGAAGATCTGTTGTTTTTCAATCTCAGATAAATATTTAATATTTAAACCAAGCCTTGTTTTCCATTTTTTTTTTTTTAGATTATCTATTCATTAGAGATACCCTATCATAATATGAAAACGAAGGTATCTACACAAATTGGACGGTCATTTTTATTCTAATATATTATTTTTGAATTTTTGTGGTACTCTTGTCATGTATATGAGTATTCTTGTCATGTATATGAGTATCACCGCCTCCATCCATACCATGATTTATACACTCTCCAGCTTCGTATAAAAGGAAAAACACTAATTCATTCTATATGTGTTCGACAGAGGGATATTTCAATCACCAGAATCACTCTAGATTACTAACTTTACTTTACAAGCCTCTATGATCAACTTTATTAGGTCAGTATACATAAGTTAGTAATCTAGAGTGATTCTGGTGATTGAAATATCCCTCTGTCGAACACATATAGAATGAATTAGTGTTTTTCCTTTATACGAAGCTGGAGAGTGTATAAATCATGGTATGGATGGAGGCGGTGATACTCATATACATGACAAGAATACTCATATACATGACAAGAGTACCACAAAAATTCAAAAATAATATATTAGAATAAAAATGACCGTCCAATTTGTGTAGATACCTTCGTTTTCATATTATGATAGGGTATCTCTAATGAATAGATAATCTAAATGAAAAAAAAATGGAAAACAAGGCTTGGTTTAAATATTAAATATTTATCTGAGATTGAAAAACAACAGATCTTCTCTCTATCTAAAGACTTCGATGATCAAACTTAAACTTTGCAGGATAAACTGACATATTCCCAGGATAATCTTACCGTTTCGTCTTCTTCTAATAATACTAAAATAAAGCCCTATCATGCTAAAGTTATAAATCTATTTCGTAAATTGAGACATTCTTTCTGTAATCCATATATTTATCAGATGAAAGATCCTTTTATAGAATATAGAATTCCCAAAGCATTTAATTGATTTAAAAAAGCATCAATCAAATGACATAAACATAAATATGAGTATTCTTTTTCGCTTTCATCCAGATCAGCGGAACTTCTTACAACAGGAATTGTTCTTGCCGAAAAGCTTTGATAGGTTTTCATTTATAAGTAGCTCCATTGGTTTAGTTTATAGTGGTAGACCTCTTTCTGCTAATGAAGTATTACCCTATTCGTTCGTGACCTGACCCAGATCCACTAGGATCTGTTGGTAAGTCTCATCCCGTGCTTGGACTTGGGAACAAAACGCTAGCTGTTCCTTACATCGTTAAGAGTTATGGCTTACTTCTAGGCTTTCGGGGAAGAAGGGAGTCATTCCTTTCACTACTTTCTTTTTCTTTTGATTTGGTGCAGTCATTTGATTTAGTAATAAAAAGACTAATGAATAGAAAAGAATAATGGCTTGGGTTATAGCCAATCTACGGTAGAGCAGAAGGTTCCGTTGGAACGATTTTATATTTCAGTTCAAGGCTCCTCCTCTCTTTTTTTTAAGGCAAAGGGGGGGGGGGGGAAAAATGACAAGAAGATATTGGAACATAAATTTAGAAGAAATGATGAAGGCGGGAGTTCTTTTTGGCCATGGTACTAGGAAATGGAATCCTAAAATGGGACCTTATATCTTTGCAAGGCGTAAAGGTATTCATATTACAAATCTTATTCGAACTGCTCGTTTTTTATCAGAAGCTTGTGATTTGGTTTTTGATGCAGCAAGTAGAGGAAAACAATTCTTAATTATTGGTACCAACAATAAAGCAGCTGATTCAGTAGCATGGGCTGCAAAAAGGCCCGGTGTCATTATGTTAATAAAAAGTGGCTCGGCGGCATGTTAACGAATTGGTCCACTACAGAAACGAGACTTCATAGGTTCAGGGACTTGCGAATGGAACAAAAAACCAGGAAGACTCAACCGTCTTCCAAAAAGAGATGCAGCTGTGTTGAAAAGACAATTATCCCGTTTGCAAACATATCTGGGCGGGATTAAATATATGACAGAGTTACCCGATATTGTAATCATCGTCGATCAGCACGAAGACTATACGGCGCTACGAGAGTGTATCACTTTGGGAATTCCAACAATTTGTTTAATCGATACAAATTGTGACCCCGATCTAGCAGATCTTTCGATTCCAGCTAACGATGACGCTATATCTTCAATCCGATTAATTCTTAACAAATTAGTGTTTGCAATTTGTGAGGGTCGTTCTAGCTATATACGAAATCCTTGATTAATAATAAGATAAATAATTGACTTCGAAAATCTCATAGATTTAGGGACTCGACTACTGTTTCTGAATTTCATGAAAATAAAAAAAGAGATAAAAAAAAACTGGGCAGACCATGTGATTAGTTATTATTCAAAATTGTACTATTAGTTGGTATTCAAAATATCCGATTCAAGTAGGCAAAGAGATGGTTGAATCAAATTTTAAGTTCGATTTTTTTTCCGAGGGCAATATGAATGTTCTAGCAAACACACTAAAGGGGTTATATGATGTATCTGGTGTGGAAGTAGGCCAGCATTTCTATTGGCAAATAGGGGGCTTCCAAGTCCACGGCCAAGTACTTATTACTTCTTGGGTTGTAATTGCTATCTTATTAGGTTCGGCCGCCATAGCTGTTCGGAATCCGCAAACCATTCCGAGTGGGGGTCAGAATTTCTTCGAATATGTTCTTGAATTCATTCGAGATGTTAGTAAAACGCAAATTGAGAAGAATATGGCCCTTGGGTTCCTTTTATTGGAACTATGTTTCTATTTATTTTTGTTTCTAATTGGTCGGGAGCTCTTTTACCTTGGAAAATCATACAATTACCTCATGGCGAGTTAGCCGCACCCACGAATGATATAAATACTACTGTTGCTTTGGCTTTACTCACGTCAGTGGCTTATTTCTATGCGGGTCTTACAAAAAAAGGATTAGGTTATTTTGGGAAATATATTCAACCAACTCCAATCCTTTTACCCATTAACATCTTAGAAGATTTTACAAAACCCCTATCACTAAGTTTTCGGCTTTTCGGGAATATCTTAGCTGATGAATTAGTCGTTGTGGTTCTAGTTTCTTTAGTACCTTCAGTGGTTCCTATACCTGTTATGTTCCTTGGGTTATTTACAAGTGGTATTCAAGCTCTTATTTTTGCAACTTTAGCCGCGGCTTATATCGGGGGAATCCATGGAGGGTCATCATTGAAATAGTTTTTTCAAACTAACGGGTCTTTTTCTTTGGTTCAATAAAATTGATTTAGGGAATATACAACTAGGCCATATACGATATAGAATAATAGCAAAAAAATTACGATATTAGATAGGTGTAAAAAAGGAAAGAGATCGAAAAGATCTTTTTCCTAAAGTTCTCTTTCGTCCACTTAATATCATACCTCTCCTCAACGAATATTCGATTTCTATCTCATTATTCAATAGTTCAAGTTCAATATCAATATTCAAATAAAAAAGAATTCGAATATTCAATATGAAGGCCTGTATTTAGGACGTGTGATTAAATATTAATATTAAATAAATTAAATAAAAGAATTAAATAAAAAAAAAAATTTACACAAAAAACTAATTGATAAAAAAATGGGTTGGTTGGGGGAGGGTAGGTATATGTAATTGAATGGCTATAAACTATAAATAAGTAAACTCTTGTAGATATTTTGATAATTGATTCTCCAATCCGATTGAATCTAAGATGAATGCTTGGTTTACGTTATGGAAGAAAGACACGTATATGTGATATTAGATATTGACTGATTCTATATGAACTAAAGAGATAGTTTATTTGCCACCCGACTCCTATGAATTTTGGCAGGGATTCTAATACCAATACAAGCCTTTCCCTTTCCGTCTCCCTGGGACTGTGAATTGACTAAATAAACAAGATGAAATAGAAGAAAGGGGGAAAATGGGAAGAGGGGGGAAATGGAAGAGCGGAAAGGCGGGGATGGGAAGTTCACAGAGACTCGGTGGATGGGGACGGAAAAAAAAAATAGCCGGGAATATTCACTAATATAATTATTCATTATTTCACACGGATTTTTCGAGTTCTTCGAAATGTCGCGGACACGGAATTATTAAGTCATAATTCGTTGGTTGATTGTATCATTAACCATTTCTTTTTTGGTACGAGGGAACTTATCATGAATCCACTGATTTCTGCCGCTTCCGTTATTGCTGCTGGGTTGGCTGTAGGGCTTGCTTCTATTGGACCCGGAGTTGGCCAAGGGACTGCTGCAGGTCAAGCTGTAGAGGGTATTGCCAGACAGCCTGAGGCAGAGGGAAAAATACGAGGTACTCTATTGCTTAGTTTAGCTTTTATGGAAGCTTTAACAATTTATGGACTGGTTGTAGCATTAGCACTTTTGTTTGCGAATCCTTTTGTTTAATATGAAAAATCCCTATTTTTTTGCCTTGAACTAATTCTTTCCTTTTTCGAATTCTATTAAGATTTCACTCTACAATTACTTATTCGTTGACAAAATAACCTGTGGGGAAGGTTTGATTTGTGGATGAGAGATTAGTATACCCATTCCCTTTCATCATCCCCTTCGAGTCCAAGTCCAAAGGATTGACACAAGGGGGATAGTTCACATAAATCAAATACTTTTTTTTTTTAAAAATAAAAAAGGGAAAAAAAAAAGGGGGCGAAGTGATACAAAAAGAACTCTATTCGATTTTTTAGTCTATCTATTTAGTCTATAGGAGATCGTATGAAAAATGTAACCGATTCTTTCGTTTCTTTGGGCCATTGGCCATCCGCCGGGAGTTTCGGGTTTAATACCGATATTTTTTCAACAAATCTAATAAATCTAAGTGTAGTGCTTGTTGTATTGATCTTTTTTGGAAAGGGAGTGTGTGCGGGTTTTTTATTTCAAGAATATGCTGGGTCCAACCAGCTGTACCTTTTCGTTATAACTAGAAAAAGGTGCACGATCCCACGAATGACTTCGGAATAAATTAAGAGATTATGGATAAGAACCATAGCATTTCGTGATCCATTGGTAATTTTTGATTCTCTATCAACCAATAATGTGTGGCCATTAATATGAATATGGTTAAAGACAAACTGTTTGAAGTCTAGACGCAGCCCGGTACTCTTTCACCCTCTATGTTAATATAGAGATGGTTCAAAATCAATATTTTATGGATAGAGGACACTCCTATTCATAGGTTTTGAACCCTTATGGTTATTGTAAAAATAGGATTTCCCTTTTATCCAATGCTGAATCGACGACCTATGTAGAAGTAAGAAGAGTTTTTTTGAATTTGAAGAAAAAAAAAAAGAAACAACTTTGTTGACAATTACATATTTTTTGTCAGAAGAGTCCTCTGAATATTTTGATTTGGCATTAGTTTATATATTTTTTGGATATGAAAATATGAACAAACAAAGAAGAGAGCAAAGAAGAGAGGATAGGCTCATTACATTTATAAAAAGATATTCTAATTTTTCTTAAGTAATTGAGTAGGAGAGCCAAATGAGTCGAAAGATTCATGTTTGGTTCGGGAAGGATTATGGAAGCTTTGGAATAAATGGAAGATAATCCACTTTCGTTAAGCGATTTATTAGATAATCGAAAACAAGAGAATCTTGAATACTATTCCGAAACTCAAGAAGAACTCCGTGGGCGCCATTGAACAGCTGGAAAAAGCCCGGGCTCGCTTGCCCCCACGGAAAGTGGAAAAATGGAAGCAGATCGGTTTCGAGTAAATGGATACTCTGAGATAGAGCGAGAAAAGTTGAATTTAATTAATTCCAACTTCTAAGACTTTAGAACAATTAGAAAATTACAAAAATGAAACTATTCAATTTGAACAACAAGGGCGATTAATCAAGTCCG
>JAHSUH010001214.1:0-16365 GCA_025388415.1 Cynanchum wilfordii | reverse complement strand
ACTTTATGTTCAAAATAGGTTAAACAAGTTCTATATGTCCATGCTACTAATCCGTCTAGGAATTGATAAGTTTGTTCTTGTCTAAATTGTTCATTTTCTTCAATATTGGGAGTTTCTATAGGTGTTTCCTGTGGTGGTATGGGAGTTTCCTGTGATTCGATTGTTTCATCAAGATGCATTAATTCTTCAGTAAGGTATTCTAACTGATCTATCTTGTTCCGGTATAAGTTATGTGGTCCTATAAGGTCTTGTGCTAATCCTAAGTCTTCGGTTTCATGTTCTTGATAAATAGTGTCTTCTATGCTCATAATACTAAATATACTTTCCGTATCGGATAAAGTTTCATCTATATGTAATAAATCTTCATTTACACATTCTATGAGAACTGCTTCTTTATTTCTATTATTATATCTCCTATCACATTCTCTAGCTAAATGATCCGGACTACCGCAAGTAAAACAATTTAATCTATTTTTATAATTTCTTTTCCTATCAAATCTCCTAACATGTCTATCTTTATTGAGATAAGGTTTTCTAGCATTACTCTTTCGTAAATAATATCTCTTTTTACTACCTTTAAATTTATTTTTCCTAAATTTAGGTTTTTTATCAACTTTATCATATGTCCGAGGAATATAAAGAGAGTTTTCACCTTGATAGTCAACCATGCTTACGAGTATTTTCGAAATTCGAGTTCTAATAGACCAAGAGATACCTAAAATTTTCATCCCAAATATTCATCGAGATTTAGGCATTTGTTCAAGTGTTTGAGTGCCAATATAGTTAGAGAAACCTAATAAATAGAGTTTTTACCTAAATCTTATGCCCTACACCATATACCCTAAACCTTAAAAACTTCAACTATTTGAAATGGAAAATATTAGTCATCCAATAAAATTGAAGATTTAAAAATAAAAAAGAAGAATAATTTTAAACTATTAAGTCCTGCTTTGGTAAATAAAAACAATTAGACTTACTCATGACAATAGAGGGTGTCAGCATAAGCAAATTGTGGATTTAGTTGAACTGCTTGATCTTTTTGCAATTGTGTGTTTTTGTATCCGTATTGCTATTAGTGAAAATATAGAAACGAAAAAAATATAGAAAGACAAAAAAGAAGCATCACTCAAAACTGTAGCAACATCTTAAGCAACACCTGTAGAAGGAAAACAATGAGAAATATTTGCATCAATCATCAATTAAGAAGTTGTATTACTTGCAACCAATAATTTCTCTAAACATCTAGAGAATTAAATATAATAATAATTACAATTTATAACTTATCTTGTATTGATATATTGATATGTTAACAGATGAATTTCTTACAAAAGAATGTCAAGAGCTAGCTGAAAATTTCTAGTTAAGTGCCTAATAGAATGAAGGGGGTGGGCAGAACTCAAGATAATGTTAAAAGACAAAGAAAGAATCAAAATGTGGAGAAAATCTTAAAGATCAATAATGAGCAAGAACTCTCCAGGTTAGCTATGAGAAGTATAACTAATAAAAACAAAGGAGAAAAAATAGATGAAAATAGCTAAAAGTAGGTTTGACAACAAAAATCAAGGATCAAACATTTGCATAATAACTAGAAATAATTTAACAACATAACCATAACCACCGGACATATTGTGGCTTGTAGTGGAAATTGCTCAATACTTTTGACTAAGAATGCGGACATATTCCAAACACTTAGTATCATAACCACCAAACAGATCAACCTAAATCATGCATAGAAATCATCAGCTAAAATGTTAGAAACTCAATAACCAGTTGCACAATCACTCATAATAGACAGCACATAGGCAAAAGGTATGCTCCAAAATAAATGCAGTGTGTATTCATTCCGAGTTACCCAGAAAAGTGTGTTTGTGTGTTTTGGGTATTCTTTGATCCTACAAACCTTAAACTCTAAAGTGTATACCTTAAACCCTACAACCAATGCACTAAGTCCTACGCCCTAAGCCATATGCTCTAAGCACTAACCCCTGTGACCTAAGGTAAAATAACTTCAAAATAGCATTAAACCTACCGAGTTCCCCGATTTCAAAATGATCCACCACAACATCATAGTCCAAGAGGCCAAGTTTAGCAATATTTATCAGCACAAAATCTTGAAACATGGTATAAAATTCAATAGAGCAATAATAATATATTCAGAATTTGTTGTCCTCACAAGATTCAACAACTAAAGGTAAACCAAATCAAGGATTGCAAATGCAATTTTCAGTGTGATAAAAGAAATAAAGACTCCTACCTAATTTGACTCTCAATATATTATCCAAATAAATCCTTGATTTTCAGTATAAATTCATAGCAATGTTGAATTTCCTCACACTGAAACCTGTTGCTTACCCGATAAAGTTTCCAAAATGTCTATTAGCATACTCTTCCTTAGGCATCCTTTGACCTTTGTATACACTTACAAGAGGATTGCAAACCTGCAAAGAAAGCAAGAACATAAAGACAGTTTAATTAATTCACTTCACATAAGGAAAAAGTTAGCACATGGACCAATTGATTTGCGATTTCTGCTCATCCTAAAGGTTAATTCCTTCAAAAAAAAAAAATTGTAGCAGTATAAGCACAATGCTTTCTCATGTGTCCTTCAAAAACCACTTGATAAATTGAAATGTTCTGCAAAATATTAATTAGACATTATAATTGAAATTTTCGCCTCTTGTTTATGTTGAAAATCATCTGCAGTTGATGGGTGGAATACATGACACGATCTCTTCCTTTGAGAATACTCTCACAATATCTACTTGATTAAAAGTCAAATAATCAAAATTGAACATTCTCTCGTTAGTATAGTTTTCACAAGAAACACAACAGATTCCAATGTCAAACTTTGCAATGAATCAAGATATGGCAATTAATTAAAAGGCTATATAGCTTCAAAAATTCAGTTAATAAAGACTTCTAGCTAAGTTGACTCTCAAAATATTATTCAAATAAATCCTAAATTTTCAGCAAAAATTCATAGCTATGTTGAATTTTCTCATACTGAAACACAAGACAAACCTGAACTTCAAATGAATCACTGGATTCCATAAGGCGTTCGTAAGCTCCATAAGCAATTAGACAATCTCGTTCCATTTCTCCTCCCCTTACTCCTAGAGAATTGAAGAATTGTAAAATACATCAACAAGTAATAGTGAAAGATAATACAACATATCGGTTGAGGAACTTCGTACCTCTATTTCTACTTCTTCCTTCAGTGGGCTGCCTGGCAATCATTGCACGTGGACTAGTACCTCGAGCATGCATTTTATCTAAGACCAAGACCTAGTAAATCAGAAATAACGCAACACGAAGTAGATTAAACATTGAGATGTATAATGCTCAATTTCATAAAATACCTTACCCCGATGAAACTAATTGTTCACAAAGACAACTAGATGGATATATAAAAAGGCAAACATGAAGCTTGAGCACACACAGTGATCCAAATTAGGTACCGTCCAAAGTTATAAGCATATGACTTAATAATATCACATACCATTTGCTTCCAATAGTTGTCTACATTTCACTAGGAAAAATACTTTAGGAGCAATTATTTTAAATTACTTTCGGGGTAGAGAATCACATGAAATGTTTAAAAATCGTGATGGATCATATTCTTTAAGATTTAGTGATTATACTGAGTAGACTCAAAATGACTTAGATATTGAAGAAATAAAAGATAATGACTAGAATTCTTGAAGGACAAATCATAATAGGTAAAGGTATAGATTTGACAATAGATGAAGTCTTAGCCTTAGAAATAGAAATGGTTGAATTGGGACATTTATTAGAAACAGATTTTCTTAAAAAGACACCAAATGGATACCAAGTAATATATGCAGATATTAATTATGACCTAATGGAATCATCTAATGTACCCGAAAACATATAGTCAAGGCCCTAGTACGTCTAGTAATACACCTGCACAAACCTATGCAAGTCACCGTAATTACAATATAGGACAACCGCCTAGAAACGCTTATTCAGCATATGACGATAGAAATGAAGGTAGAATTTATCAAAGTAGAGGACGAAGACTTCCTTTAGAAACATTAGACAGTAGTCTTTTGATAGATAATGGGAAAATATTAAATTTAACTGCACATGACCCCCAAATATGGCCAACACTATTAGAAACATGGTCCCAAATAGTTGGTAGAGAGTATACTAGAGAAGATTTTACTTTTGATGCTTTGTAGGAATGTATAATTATTTAGAAATTTTTTTAGGAGAAACAGCTAGAGCACTATGGGAAAGCTACAAAGCAAATTTCCCTTCGAATTTGCTAGAGATATAGAATTAGGTGATAATCCTTATAATTTTACAAATAAGGTAACTCTTTTAGTTCTTGGTGAACAACCAAATACTGGTTATGACAAGAAACAAGAAATAGCATTAAAACAATTAGAAATGCTACAACTTAGAAAATGGGAATTCTGTAAACCTTTCTTTTTAGATTTTATGCATCATAGTACTGTAGCAGGGATGTTATCATAATCAAACGATAGGAGAAAAATTATTTTTAAAACTTCCTGATCCCTTAGGAACAAAAATTTTTTAGACAATATTTAGAAGAAAAACAAAAATCTATAGTGAAGGAAAGTATATTCCTGTTTTAGATAATGTAGGAACTAAAATCAAATTTGTTATTGAAAAATTAGTAGAAAAATGTACTGATATAACAATTAGTAAACAGTTAAAAGGAGAATATAGTTTTTGTAAAAATATTTACACTCCTCAAGTGTATGACAAACCCGATAAAAAACCTAAGCCTAAGAAGAAATATCAAAGTAGTAAAAAGAGATATTATTTAAGAAAGAGTAATGCTAGGAAACCTTATCTTAATAAAGATAGACATGTTAGACGATTTGATAGAAAAAGAAATTATAAAAATAAACTTAATTGTTTTACTTGTGGTAGTCCAGATCATTTAGCTAGAGAATGTAATAGAAGGTATAATAATAGAAATAAAGAAGCAGTATTAATAGAATGTGTAAATGAAGACTTATTACATGTAGATGAAACCTTATCCGATACAGAAAGCATATTTAGTATTATGAGCATAGACGACACTATTTATCCTCAAGAACATGAAGTAGAAGATTTAGGATTAACACGTGATCTTATGGGAACACATAACTTATATCAAAATAAGATAGATCAATTAGAATACCTTACTGATGAATTAGTGAACTTAGATGAAACTATTGAATTATAAAAATGCCCGGTATTAGAAATCAAGTACCTCCCCTAGATAACCCTCCTCAAGAAACTCCCGTAGAATTTCCTAATCTTTTAGAACTTGAAGATGAACAAACAAGAAGAGAAAGAACATATCAATTTTTAGAAGGATTAATAGCATGGACATATAGGACTTGTTTAAACTGTTTTGAATACAAAGTAGCTGTAGCTCAATGCAAAGCAAGAATTGTTACACTTAGGAATGGCTTAGCACATATGCAAACTTTCAATACTCATCAAGGTAGTATAAGAAATATGCAGACACAAATAGAAACTCATGAACAAGTATTAAAAGATCATTATAAAGACTTACATGATCATTTGTTAGTATGTCACATAGAATAACCAAAGGAAAAGGTACTTTAGAATATAGGTTAGATGGAGAATGTCTTAATTTAATCTTAGAAGATGTCTCTGATTGCATAAAGAAATCTTTTGATTTTAGTAATAATAGAACTTATATTTTAAGGCAGTTGACGCAAATAAAATATAATATTCAAAGAAGGCATGAAAGCATGGTAAATCGTAGAGGACATAATTTCCAAAGACAACAGGAAAAAGCACATCTTAATTTAGAAAAATTTTATGAACTCATAGGAAAAGATAGAAGTATTATGCCTAGCACTAGCCAAAGCCCTAAATTAGAATTATCTTTAGAATCTAAACAACCTATAGATATACTTAGTCCTAATCAAAATCACCTAGTAATGGATAAAGATGATTTAAATTCTTGGATAGATGAGTTATTATATTGTTCAGAAAACATAGATGACATAATGAAAAGCCCTTCACAAAAAGATGAATTAGAAATAGAAATAGAACAATGGATAGAAGATTTTATTGATTTGCCTATAGATAAACCATAATGACAACAATCTGCTCTCATAATTGGATAGGACATAGAGGTAGTAATGATAAACCATGTATTTACTGTTTTAAATATCCTGTCTTACATCTTCGATATCAATGTGATAAATGTCATAAAGAAGCATGCACTTTCTGTCTTAAAGATTTGAATATTTCCTTACCTCCTATTCAGAAACAACCTATAAATAATAATTCCAAGTATGAAACAGTAGAACTTAGAATTTTACATTTAGAAAATCTTCTTAATGAAATCCAAAAGAAACTTGAGTTATCAGAATTACAATTAAAAAGATATGGATAGATTAAATATTTATGGTATACAATTAAATCAATACTTAGGTATAGAAGATTATGATAGTGCTTGTATAATCCAAAGGTATATTAAATTAGAAACTATTAAGTATAATTTAGCAGCAACTAAAATCCAAAGACAATTTAGGAGAATTAGGTTAAACTTAGAAAAATTAGAAGTCATGACTAATGAAGACATAGAATATTTATCAACAAAGCATTCTAGGATATATTCCGTAAAAATTAAATGTAGAATAACTATAGACAATTGGAACTTAGAAGTAATAGGTATGTTAGACTCCGGTTGTACACTGTTCTTGATAGTAAACTTGTCCCTTTAAAATACCAAAGTCCCATTCCCTTAGATAAACAGTTTTCTGCAGAGCAAATGGATGGTCAACTTTTTAAATATGATAGACAGTTAAATAAGTATAAAATAGCATTTTACACCGAGAAAGGATACACAAACCCTTATGTTAGTCCTAGTAGAATATGTCTTAGAGATTTCTCCCTTAGTAAAGTAAAATTTATTATAGGATTAAATATAGTATTGAATCACTATTACGGTATGATTTTACATAAAAATAACCTTAGTTTATTAGAAACACCATCTATCCCTTACACTACTGAAATAATAAATCATCGGATCATAAATGAAGAAGTAGGATGCCAATGCACCACTCCTGGTGAGTGTAAAAAAGAATTTTTAGATATAGAAGAAAATCTAATAGATATAGAATATATAGATATTACCCCTTATTTAAATTATTCTTGTCTTTATAATTTGCTTAGTACAGGACATTATGAAATTGATAATATTATTAGTAGACTAGAAAAAGATAATATATTTGGTGAAAATCCACAAAGTCACTGGTCAAGAAATTCTCTTTATTGTAAATTAGAATTAAAAGATCCTCACTTTAGAATAGTCTCTAAGAAAATAGAAGCAACAAATGAAAACCTTAAAGAATTTGAAATGCATATAAATGATTTACTGAAATTACAAGTTATTAGAAGAAGTACTAGTCCTCATAGATCTCCTGCTTTTATTGTTAACAAACATGTGAGATAGTTAGAGGAAAAAGTAGAATGGTTATAGATTACAGAAGATTAAATGATAATACAATTGATGATGCTTATGATATTCCCGATAAAGTAGAATTAATAAATAGAATACAAAACAATTTTATTTTCAGTAAATTTGATTGTAAATCGGCTTTTATTTCTTATATCTTGACTAAACGATCAAGAAGAATATCTTGATGAATTGATCAAGAAGGGTAAGTATTCTTCAACTGATCCACCTCACCAAGACACGTACTATTGTTTGTGATTGTGAAAACCAGTTATCTTGGGCACAAGGTATACATGGCACGGGGCGGCATGTAGTGTTTTAGCTGCCAGAAGCAACTTGATCCCTCACCGATGATAAACAAGCACTCAAAGATAATGACAAAATATATATATATATAAAAAAAAATCTCATGCCATAAACCTCGGGTTCTATAATTTCTTCTTGAATAAAATTATAATGCAAAGACTGGAAAAGAAGGTAAGATATGGCATTTAAAAGGCTATATAGCTTCAAAAATTCAGTTAATATTGTTAAGCATGGAACTTGATATTTCACATCCAGAAGCAGGAAGGCTGCATGCATACAAATAAATACCTTAGTTGATTCGAATTAGCAATTAATAAGGAAACCACATAGACAAATTCTACCTGAAAAAAGAGAAAATTTTATATCATTATAAAAGCAAAAATTGGAATGCACAATGATGATGCTGCTTTCATAATGTTGCTTTGTTATGAAAACAACATCATGAGAAACATTTTGTTGATCACCCAAGCAAATTAAAACACTGCAACAATAAAGTGTCTTCCATACTAATACAACTAGCATGCGATACTAATCCAACAACAGCAAGCCAGGTCGCCTCAATAACCCATAATTCCTAAATTGGAAGAGTTGTCGAAAGCAACATCGAACAGTAAATGGCAATCATAAATTGCATCCAGAATACAATAACAAACACAAAACAAAAACTAGATTTGGAATCATAAAGAGGAAAAAAATTAGTATGTTTGACTTTCTTTGTACAAATTGTGGTATCTGCAAAGCCAAAATCGAAAGCATAAGAGAATTATTTTTAGATGTTATTCACCATTAAAGAAAGCTGAAAAAGAAATTCAAATCATTTTGTATCAGTAACTTAGTAAAATACTTAGATAAAGTATGACTACCTACCTTTCATTTTAAATCGGCTAAAGTAATCTGTGAAAGTCATTGACATCATTGAAAACTTCACAACTGTCATCCTCAATGATAAATTTGCAACTTTTCAATCCTAAGCTTTCCTATAAAAGAAAATGATTGAATTCCTCGAGTTAAGGATACCAAAACAAGAACATTAAGAGAATATCTTTAGTGGCCCTATCCCTATCCCTGTTCAAAAAGGCAAAGGACAACAAGCGTTATTAAAGAAACAACAGAAAGTCGGCTGAGAAACCTGTATTGTGACACCAATGGAACACAACGTGTAAAATTTTGAGACAATTTTAAAAAACATACATCAATTCACCAATTACCAATTAGTACTGGAAGTAGCTATTACTTCATGACAGCCCTTTGATCTAAGAAACCTCTACAAAAACGAAGTATAACAACATAAGCAACAAACATACTTGAGTTATACATTATTTCATACAAAATCTAGGGCATCGTGTTGTGTATCTACATATGCTTTTACACAATCCCGAGATGGATGAGACAGGAAGAGCATAATCAAAACTCTAGAAGACTTGTAATAAGCAATAAAATGCATAAACAAACTGAATTCCGAGATGAAAATGCTAAGTTAAAAGGTAAGAAGTAGAGCATATGTTGGAACACAAAATATGAGATTCTAATTTATATGTTAAAGAGCTAGAGTGAAGGACAGAAGATTTCTTATGGCACGAGCAGAAATTTGTTAAACAAAAGAATATCATTACACCAATACAATTGATCGTGAATCGAGAAAGCATAGGGAATGTCAAAGATTTCGGGTATCTAAATGTAAAGGACCTAAAATCAGTATCATGTGTTAAATTCCATACAAAAGTGGCATTTCCTTATAACAAGCCAACCAAAATGGCTACTAGCTAAGTCAAGAATGCACGTAAAACTTACAGAATTTGTGCGGTCCCAAATCTTGGTGGGTTTCTTGTTACGAAAGTGACAAAAAGGCAAAAAAAGGGAAAAAACAAGGACAATATAAAGAAAAAGAAACATGCATCATATTAACGATCATTTGAAAAATAAAAGGAAAAGAAAACATTGACTTAAAAGGACAAGGGATGACGAAATACTCAAGGATTGAGTAGAAGAATGTTAACAAATAAAAAAAGTAATCATATAAAAAAAGATTTGTACCTCCATTGGCATTGGCAACCATGACAATGTTGCTTCCAATGAACATTACAAGTTGTTTATTTTCATGTTGACAAGCCAGCACCAATTCGAACTCTAATTCAAACATTCAACCCATTGCCACCACTCATACTAGAGATTTAGATGTCTCTTCAAAGTCAGAGTTCAAGTTGAGCTAGGGATACTTGTACATCTCAATTTATCGAGGTTTAGGCATCTATTCATGGACACCTACTAGAGAGTTTTCAGTTCAGATTCAACACCAATTAGAACTATAGACACCTACTAGAGAGTTTTCATCTTGACACTTATTGAGATTTAGGCATCTCTTCAAAGTCGGAGTTCAAGTTGAGATAGAGATACCTCGTAGAGAGAGTTTTCATCTCAAGTTATCAAAGTTTAGGGATTTGTTTGAAGTTTTCAAACTTCACTAGGACTACAGAAACCAATTAGAGAGTTTTCATTTCAAACTCATCAAGATTTTGGCAACTTTGATATCATAGTTGGAGTTCACGAGAGAGTTTTCATCTTAGTTTATCGAGATGAAGCTGTTCATTCGAAGTTCAACCCTAAGTACAACTACAGACACCTAGTAGAGAGTATATCAAACTTATCATGATTTAGGCATTTTTTCAAAGTTGAAGTTCGAGTACAATTATAGATACCTAGTAAAGAGAGTTTTCACCTTGATAGTCATCCATGCTTACGAGTATTTTCAAAATTCGAGTTCTAATAGAGCAAGAGATACCTAAAATTTTCATCTTAAATATTCATTGAGATTTAGGCATTTGTTCAAGCGTTTGAGTTCCAATATAGTTAGAGAAACCTAATAAATAGAGTTTTTACTAAATCTTATGCCCTAAACCATATACCCTAAACCTTAAAAACTTCAACTATTTGAAATGGAAAATATTAGTCATCCAATAAAATTGAAGATTTAAAAATAAAAAAGAAGAATAATTTTAAACTATTAAGTCCTTCTTTGGTAAATAAAAACAATTAGACATACTCATGACAATAGAGGGTGTCAGCATAAGTAAATTGTGGATTTAGTTGAACTGCTTGATCTTTTTGCAATTGTGTGTTTTTGTACCTTATGGCTATTAGTGAAAATATAGAAAGGAACAAAATATAGAAAGACAAAAAAGAAGCATCGCCCAAAACTGTAGCAGCATCTTAAGCAACACCTGTAGAAGGAAAACAATGAGAAATATTTGCATCAATCATCAATTAAGAAGTTGTATTACTTGCAACCAATAATTTCTCTAAACATCTAGGGAATTAAATATAATAATAATTACAATTATAACTTATCTTGTATTGATATATTGATATGTTAATAGATGAACTTCTTACAAAAGAATGTCAAGAACTGGCTGAAAATTTCTGGTTAAGTGCAGAATGAAGGGGTGTGTTTTGGGTATTCTTGTTAAGTACCCAGAAAAGTGTGTTTGTGTGTTTTGGATATTCTTTTATTCTACAAACCTTAAACTCTAAAGTGTATATCTTAAACCCTACAACCAATGCACTAAGTCCTACGCCCTAAGCCATATGCTCTAAGCACTAACCCCTGTGACCTAAGGTACAATAACTGTAGAATAGCATTAAACCTACCGAGATCCCTGATTTCAAAATGATCCACAACATCATAGTCCAAGAGGCCAAGTTTAGCAATATTTATCAGCACAAAATCTTGAAACCTGGTATAAAATTCTATAGAGAAATAATAATATATTCAGAATTTGTTGTCCTCACAAGATTCAACAACTAAAGGTAAATCAAATCAAGGATTGCAAATGCAATTTTCAGTGTGATAAAAGAAATAAAGACTCCTAGCTAAGTTGACTCTCAATATATTATTCAAATAAATCCTTGATTTTCAGTATAAATTCATAGCAATGTTGAATTTCCTCATAATGAAATATGTTGCTTACCTGATAAAGTTTCCAAAACGTCTATTAGCATACTCTTCCTTAGGCATTCTTTGACCTTTGTATACACTTACAAGAGGATTGTAAACCTGCAAAGAAAGCAAGAACAAAAAGACAGTTTAATTAATTCACTTCACATAAGGAAAAAGTTAGCACATGGACCAATTGATTTGCGATTTCTGCTCATCCTAAAGGTTAACTCCTTCAAAAGATAAAACTGTAGCAGTATAAGCACAATGCTTTCTCATGTGTCCTTCAAAAACCACTTGATAAATTGAAATGTTCTGCAAAATATTAATTAGACATTATAATTGAAATTTTCGCCTCTTGTTTATGTTGAGAATCAGCTGCAGTTGATGGGTGGAATACATGACACGATCTCTTCCTTTGAGGATACTCTCAAAATATCTACTTGATTAAAAGTCACAATATCTACTTGATTAAAAGTCAAATAATCAAAATTGAACATTCTCTCGTTAGTATAGTTTTCACATGAAACACAACAGATTCCAATGTCAAACTTTGCAATGAATCTTTTACGGATGTTTGATGCCATTAGAAAAATTTTAGCTGTCAGAAGCAACTTGATCCCCCACCGATGATAGACAAGCATAATGACAATATATATATAAAATATAAAAATCTCATGCAATAAACCTCGGGTTCTATAATTTCTTCTTGAATAAAATTATAATACGAAGACTGGAAAAGAAGGTAAGATATGGCAATTAAAAGGCTATATAGCTTCAAAAATTCAGTTAATAAAGACTCCTAGCTAAGTTGACTCTCAATATATTATTCAAATAAATCCTTAATTTTCAACATAAATTCATAGCTATGTTGAATTTTCTCATACTGAAACACAAGATAAACCTGAACTTCAAATGAATCACTGGATTCCATAAGGCGTTCGTATATCAACATACTAGCTCCATAAGCAATTAGACAATCTCATTCCATTTCTCCTACCCTCATTCCTAGAGAATCGAAGAATTGGTACACACATCAACAAGTAATAGTGAAAGATAATACAACATATCAGTTGAGGAACTTCGTACCTCTATTTCTACTTCTTCCTTCAGTGGGCTGCCTGGTAATCATTGCACGTGGACCAGTACCCCGAGCATACCTAGTAAAACATAAATAATGCAACATGAAGTAGATTAAACATTGAGATGTATAAAGCTCAATTTCATAAAATACCTTACCCTGATGAAACTAATTGTTCACAAAGACAAGTAGATGGATATATAAAAAGGCAAACATGAAGCTTGAACACACACATGATCAAGATTAGGTACCGTCCAAAGTTATAAGCATGACTTAATAATATCACATACCATTTGCTTCCAATAGTTGTCTACATTTCACTAGGAAAAATACTTTAGGAGCAATTTCATCAAATAATATTGCATACATAAACTTATGCTAATTTGGTACCATTTTAAATTACCCGATATGCTAATTTTCTTTTAGCTTTCTCTTTGTAACTTGTTTTCATATAGTATAATTCAATTCCTCCCACAATGTTGTTTAGAGGGGTTTGTTAGCAGTTCATCTATTGACATGTCTATATATCGATATCAAGATAAGTCATAAATTATCATAATTAATATGCTTAATTCCCTAGATGTTGAGAGAATTTCTTGGTTGCAGGTAGTACAACTTTTAACAGGGGGGTTTTTACAGATGAATAAACACACTACATGCCTGGATAACTGGATTTTTAGAGTACGTGTTTTGACGAGGTGAAATTCAAGCCGAAGCTTATCGAATTTCTTTAGACAAGATATAGAGAATAAATCTCTTATTCTTTTCTTTCCTCCAAACAATATACTTTTTTTTTATTTTATTTTATTTTAAAACAACTTCTTATGATTTCACCTTAACCTTGCGGCTAATAGGCATCCAGAATAAATCAAAGGCCAAACACGGGCTTCTTCCCTAACCGGCCACTCACAATTCCTTAAGCCTAACCAGAGTCTATTAATCATAAGAAAACATAAAGGCAAACAAACAGACATCCTTAGATCTCACATTAACCTTTCGGCTAATAAGCATCCAAGATATTCACGGATATCTCTTAAGCTTAACCAGAGTCTTTTGAACAAAGGACAACACATATAAAAGAAGAGAACAATAGAAAAAGAACAAAAGGAAAACCCAGTTTATAAAGAACACATAAAGGATATAAGAAGATAAAAACATATGATTCCTGAATTTATTGAGTTATCATACCTCTCTTTCCCAGAGGGGTTTTAAGCTATCATTCTAATAAAGTAATATTAATACAAACTTACAATCTTTATTGATATATTGCAGAAATACTTGTACAAAAGCAAACTTAGCACACTTCAAGCTTTCTCACACTAGCTGCTCTGCCTTCTCTCTATACTGGTGTTTAGTGTATATTGCTGTGTTCCTTCCTTTTGTTTTACAAAGAAAAGCCATATATATAGGCGATTGAGAAAAGCAAAACAAATAAAATAAGCAAGCACTAACAGCAGTGAAGTTGTCATTACAAGATAAGATCACTCAAAAGCAAGAAAAGGTTACACGTAAAGCTGTAAAGGAGCACACTTACACGCAAAGCTGAAAAATGTCACGCGTAAAGCAGAAACTGGCACACAGTAAAGATGTCGGCCATATTGGACTGAGTGGAGTGGTGTGTCCCACCACTAAGTAGTGCGTAGAGCACTCAGATTAAACTTCCATTATCATGTTATTCTCTTCTTGTCGGGCATCAAATTCTGTCAAATCAAGTCCTGCAGGAGCATGTCCAGGTGGAATTTCAGTGACTTGTGTGTCGAGATAATCTCCATAATTCCGAGCAACTTGATACTGATGAATGGATTGCACATGAAACATTTGTGGAACATCTTCCGTGACATGATTGAGGAAGGGAACATCATAAGTCCTTTTGTGCAGGTATGGGCTTCCAAAAACTTTCATATTTTTCTCTTCAGTGAAAAGTTGAACATCATACCGGGGAATATGTGAAATCAGCGGTTGTGCTGCCTGAAGATATACTCGAGCAAGAGTATATTGTTCTTCTTCATGCCCTTTGAGGAGTGAATAGCTAAATTCCAAAGGTTGCTGAATTAGGATTTTGTAGTCATGTGTAGTAAGCAGAATAGTGTGTCGAGCGGCATCGAGAAAAAGTTAAAGACTGTGGAACTGTCTCAAATTCAAGATTTATGTATCCATTACGGGTAACGTCTGTCTTGAGTATTTGTTGGAGGATGTAGGCAAGTCTCCATGAGACGGGTTCTATGTATTCAATTACTTGCCTAGGAGTAGTCACCATGGCTCTTCTTATCATTCCAGTGGTAAACAAGTTTTTGAATGATAGAAAAGAATCAATGTCCTTCCAAGTTCGCAGATCTATTGATGCTTGGACAAAATGAAAACCTTTGTCACACTTGCAATATTGTTGGGGATGTTTGTTTTCTTTGAAAGCAAGCACACAAAGGGCTAATCCATTAGATGGATCTTCCTTGGTTTCTGCCATTGCTCGTAACTTTTGCTGGGTTGCAAGAATATTCTGTTTAGTATCACGAAGAACAATCTCTCCGATTTTCTCCTTAACTTCATCAAGTTTTTTTGGAAATACTTCCAAAAATTCTTGCTTATGATCCCACTCTTTTTCCCATTCAGTCTTGAGCAGATTGAGTTCGGATGTTGTCTTCGTTAGCTCTTCGTCCATGTTTTTCAATTTTGCTTCCAATTCGGCAATCCGTTTTGCTTTATTACCATTTTCGACTAAACGTTCCTTTTCACGCCATGCTGGTGAAAGTATGGGTTCAGTAGGGTCATCTAGTGAGTGTTTTTGAGAACAAAGAATTTGGCCATTGAGATTAGTCGGGTGTCCGACTAACGCATGAATAATAGTAAGAAATTGGGTTGTTTTGGGTTGGTTGAACAGATTATCAACCAGAAATTGTTGTTCAGGAAGAAGTGGGAATTGAGATCGGAAAGCATGTTTCTGGGGGAAAGTTGGAAAACTATAGGGACCGAACTTAAACTGACTTGGAATGTTGTTGGCAACCATCCGCAATAACAAAATATGGTTAAATAAAAAAAATTATAGATCTAATTTATAATGAAACGGTACCTGGATTAAGAATGAATCTTAAACTATATCCGGGAAATAAATATATCTAACTACGGACTTTAGTAACTAACTATGGACTCCAGTATTGAAACGGTATCCATAACAGCTTTGAATGCTGTTTTACAGTAATTTGTATTAGATAACTATGGTGGTTTTTCAAGAACTTGTTGATCAAAAAGAAGAAATCTAGATAATTTATCAGCTAAATAATTATCAGTTCCTTTAATGTGCTCAAATTTAATTCTATAATTGGAATTAATAATACTATCTTTAAAAACAAGCCATCTTCTTTGGCTAATCCTTTTAGTATTTTTATTTTCAAAGAATTTAACAATAGCTTCACAATCGGTTCTAACTAAAATTTCAGGTTTATTTATCAAAAATAATCTAAAACTGTCAAGAGCATATTTTACTGCTAGTATTTCTTGATCTATACTACTAAGATTCTTTTCTCTATATTGTCCACTAGAATATCTACAAAGTTCTTCAATAGATTTAGGACTATA
>JAHSUH010001212.1:0-165610 GCA_025388415.1 Cynanchum wilfordii | reverse complement strand
TCAACAGACTTGCCGTTTAAAATTTAAAGAGACTAAGCGTTGTTTCATACACAAAAGATCTAAAAGATAAGTGTAAACCAAAAGCAACTTATCAAAGAAAACCAACCAAAGCATAGTCGGGATGATCGGTAGTCATGGCAGCCGCAGTCTGAGCAGCTAACACATCAATTTGGTTAGTGGTAATACCCTTGCACATACCAGCACAGACTTTCTGTGCCACCATGACAGGGTCACAGTGATCACTGTTGAGTCCATAACTCAATTTCTCCAATCGAGCAGTAATCTTATCGAAGTGCACAGGTTCTTGGCGTCCATCTCTCTTCACCACGTACATCTTTCTCCTTCTTTTTTTTTGTGTTTTTCTTTTTGAACAAAAAAAATTTCAGTTCTCGAAGGAAATTTATAGAACAGGTTTTAGGGTTATGAAAATAAAGGTTTGAAATTTTCCCGCCTCTTCTTGGATTGGTGGCGCGCAATGACAAGAGAATATAAAATTAATTTAATTATTTGAAAGATGAGAAATATATTTTAAATGCACTTAATAATATTTTTATTAGAGAAATCTAATATTAGATATATATTTGATATTATTCTTCTCAAAAAATAAAAGATTTGATATTATTAAGATTATTATCTTTTCTTTTCCTTTTGAAAGGAAGATAATATCTTTAGATTTAAATATGTATATATATTATTTTAAATTAGGTAATATTACCCTTTATATATATTTGATAAATAACGCCCCAATATTTCTATCAATTTTCAAAGCATTTTGTATGTAATTTTATTACATGTTGCCTTAATATTTTATTCCTCCCAAAATTTCAGCCAATTTTTTTAAACTTATAAAACTATCAAAACACAAACAATATTTATCAAAATTTAAAATAATAATAAAAAAAATTAGCTAAATTGACTTTAAGTGATCTAAAAGCCAATGCAGGCCAATCAATGATAAAGACGAGATTTTTTGCCCGCAAGGGGTGACCAAGTTGGTGTGGTGGGTTGTTTGGGACCTGTCAAATGTCCCAGGTTCGAATCCTGTCAAACGCCTTCTTTGGTCGAGCTTTGTTACACAAGGTTTACCTAGTGTAGTTTACTTGGTTGGCGTAGTTTGCGGCTACTGCCGGGGGTTTACCCAGAGCGCACTCAAAAAGTAGCGGATGCGGGTTCCGTCAAAAAAAAAAAAAAAAAAAAAAAAAAAAGATGATAAAGACGAGATTTACACGACCTACGTGACAATTTTGCATTAAAAGGTGAGAAATCCATTGTGTCGTCATTATATCCCTACACACAATGATTTGTGCAAAAAAAAATAATAATAATTTTGCTTCTTTCTTTAATTTTTATTTGTCCTGTGAAATTATTTCATCTAATAATTCAAGCTCATCATTTCAATCATCAGGTTTAGATAGGCTGACTGAATCTGACGTGTCGTACTTTGATTCGGCAGTCTAATACTGCAAATTTAGACACTGCCACTCTCCAGCATTTCCTGAGGGTGAGGGGGAAATAGAAATTAAGAAATGTCAAAACCTAACCCTAATTGAGCAAGTGTATCATGTATGAGCTACTCTATTTGAAATTCAAGGACAAAAAGAAATATCAACATCGAATCCTTCAAAGCACTTTTAAGACCATCAAAAACAGCCCCCCGGTGAAGAGAAATCCCAAGAGTTATTACCTCAAAAGTCGATCTTTTTTCTTATAGCCCTTTATAGAAAATTGAAAGAAGTTTTACAAATTTTTTGTTTTCTTCATTGTAATAGTAGCAGTAGGTTAATTATTCAATTAGTTTGTGATTTACGAAGAACAGAGCTATCATTAGCGGCAGTGAATTTGGGAGTGCTGGCAGAAACAAGAAAAGGTTGGGGGTTTGGAGTGGGAATTGTTAATTCTTGATTGGAAAAAGGTCCACAGAAAAAGACGGCTTTTAGATAAGCCATTGGTCTTCTTCTTGTGCATTTTTGTTTTGCTTGTGAGCTTAGTTTTAGGCACCTTCTTTTGGATGGTTTCTTCCACACTCCAATAATAGTTAGAAATTTAAAAATAATTCCACACATTAAACGACGAATTTTTTTGGCACACACAAATCTTTCAGTGGATTTGGGGATAATTTGAGAAGTTTAGATTATTTTCCTCAAGAGGGTTCTTCCATCTTTTTTCGATCGGATCTGATAATGACTCCAAAATTTACATCCCAATACAAAGTTCCTTCACTTTCTCCTCAGAGTTCCTGGAAGGGTTCTCTCACTTTCATTCCTTTCAATAGCCATGAGAGACTGTCCTCTCATCTGCATTCTCTGATCATCAGGTATTACCATGATTCTCCTCTTTTGTTGGTTGCTTCGTCAGTCCAGCTTAGGTTTTGTTCTTCTTAATGGAAATCTTTTGTGTTAGCAATCAAAGCTTCTTTTTTTTTTCCCCGATGATTTCCCGTGAACACTGTATGTTGTTGAAATCCAATTTTCACCCCTCAAAATTACTTCCTGTGATTGTTTCCTTGGATTCTAATTGAGAAAGTTGTTCATTTTCTTAATGGGTTGTTATGAAACCCTCTCTCTGTGTAACTTTTTGCAAACTGGGAATATTTCTGTGTAATTCTCTTAGTTTCGGGTTGAAATTTCAACCCTCTACTGTGCTTTTCCTAGAAATCAGTTGTTATAAACAAGAACTTGTTGCTTCTATCTTTGCAGGTTCAGTATATTCTGCAAGTTGCCAATTGGTTATTTTTAGTGCATTTTGTTCATTTGATTTACTTTGACTGTTATTTGTGATCTATTGTGATAGGTGGCAATGCCATTGATTTGATTTGTTGTGGCAATGGACCAATTTTAAGTGATAGATGCCCTTTTTCTTTGGCTCATTTGAATAATTTCTTCAGTACACCATGACAGGATAACATCTGCTTTCAATTTCTGTCATGGAATCACTTATAGATGGAGTTAGTTCTTTGCCAAGGGGTCTTACTTCTGTTACCACTGGAGGCTATAGCTTATACTCTGCTACTTAATTCACAGAAGTCAGTGAATGTGCAAGCAGGGTTGAGAAATCAATTGGCAACTTCTATGATTTTGTCGAGAGTAGGAAAATGAGCATTTACAGAGCCAGTACTGGCAGTGATATCAGTGATAAAAACAGCTTCAGCTATTTTAGCAGTGCATTATACAAACCACACGAGGCAAATGATACAAGATGGGAAGCAATCTCGTTATGGAGCATTGGATATGAGACATTTCAGACTTTTGAAGAGATTGAGTTGCGGGGATATTGGAAGTGTCTATCTATCTGAATTGACTGGAACTAGAAATTATTTTGCCATGAAGGTGATGGACAAATCAGTAGGACGAAGCTTGTGAGAGCACAGACAGAAAGAGAGATACTTCAGTCACTTGATCATTCATTTCTTCCCACTCTGTATACACATTTTGAGACAGAAAAGTTTTCTTGCTTGGCGATTGAATTCTGTCCTGGGGGAGATCTGCATGCACTTTTGCAACGACTGCCGGGGAAAATTTTCCCAGAACAATGGTGCCAGGTTAGACTTTACTAGCTGATGGATATGGTTCCCTTTTGGTAAAGCATCTTTTTCATCTTTTATTTATTTATTTTTTTTGTGTGTGTGTGGGTGTTAAATTGATTGTTTGTTGCTGCTTGTGTTAATAGAGGCAATGGCATTTCTCAACCCCAAACTTTAGTTTCTAGTTAGTTCTTACTTCTCTTATGGAATCATTAATTGAACTCTAGGAGGAAGGTGCCTTACAGTGCCACAAACTTTTGTCTTTTTGAACAAATCTAGGTGTTAACTGCCACAGTGATGGTTATTTGAGCTGTTGCCCATATCATCTGTTCCATCTCTTTTGAGGTCATATTGGTTCTTTCTGTTTCAAGTGTTAGGTTTAAGCCTTTGACTTGGCAAAATAAGAAAGTTACATTGTATTGTATTGTGAATGCTATATGAAGTAACCGAGTTCGACATTGGTTGTGAGTGTCATGTAGGAGTTTGGATGAGCTTTTTTTTTTCGAGTAAGAGTTAGACATAGTGGGGGGCAACCCAGACTAAATCTGGTTTGCTTCGAATACTATATAGATTTTGGTTCCTTTATAGGTTGCATGCTACAAATATCTTGATTTGTGCATTCTTTGGTTGATGTCCATCTATAAGGGGAAAATCCTGAATCAACATAACTTGGTCCAGAATATGAGCTAAAAAGGTTTGATTTTCAAAACATGAGTTAAACTACGTAATGACTTTATTATTACTTTCTAGGTTTTATGTGGCAGAAGTTCTGCTTGCTTTAGAGTATCTGCATATGCTGGGCATCATATACAGAGATCTCAAACCAGAGAATGTTTTGGTGCGAGAGGATGGGCATATAATGCTTTCAGATTTTGACCTGTCACTGAGGTGTGCAGTGAGTCCAACATTAGTCAAATCTTCGAGTTCTAGCATGGACTCCAAGAACTCGGGATACTATGCTCAGCCTGCTTGTATCGAGCCATCATGTGTTATTCAACCAGCTTGTATCCAACCTTCATGTTTTGCACCACGTTTCTTGAGGAGCAAGAAAGATAAGAAGTCTAAGCCAAAGACTGAAATATACAACCAAGTGACTCCTCTTCCAGAGCTCATTGTTGAACCAGCAATTGCTCGATCTATGTCATTTGTAGGCACACTCGAGTAACTTGCACCAGAAATCATAAAAGGTGAAGGCCACGGAAGTGCTGTTGATTGGTGGACACTTGGGATATTTCTCAATGAACTATTGTTTGTGTTGAATAAATAAAGTACACAACTCTAAATTATCTTAAGAAGAAAATAAAACACTTTAAAGAGAACTCACAAAACACTAAGGAGCAAAGTTTTTCTTATTTAGCAAATAACTTTGTTTTTCATTTTGATGATTTACAAAGCTTAAGTACTTAGATATTTATAGGAAACTAAATGAGATCTACACCACACAAAAACATTAGGTTTACCAACCTCACCTACCAAGCTCATCTATCAATCTCACCTACCAAGCTCACATAATTTTGCAATTGTAAGTAATTACATCATCAAACTAACTTTGGGCTTGGACAATATTATTTAGCTTTAGATTGGGGTTAGGATTACTTATTATGGGCTGACATTGATTCTCAACACTCCCCCTCAATGTCGGCTCTCATTCTTTGCACTGCCTGAAATGAGCGCGAGAAACATTTTGAATTTTCATATACTCAAACTTTTTATGAATAGGTCCGCAACTTGATCATCGGTCTTGATCTGTCTCATCTCAATTTTTTCTTGCAAAACCTTTTTCTCCGATAAAATGATAGTGCACTTCAACATGCTCAGTTCTAGCATGAAAGATTGGATTCTCTGCCAAACGAATTGTTGATTGATTGTCACAATATAACGGAACAACATAATCTACTGGTTGATGTAGATTATTCATGAGTTGTATCAACCATGTACTCTCTTGAGCCGCCATTGATCTTGCCGATACTTAGCTTCCTGGTTAATAAAGATATTGTCGGTTGTCTCTTGCTACACCAAGAAATTGTTCCAGAACCAAGCTTAAACACATACTCAATTGTTGATCTCCTAGTATCATGATCTCTTGCATAGTCAGCATCACAGTAACCAACTAGCTTGCAATTTTCACCTTTCTTGTACAGAAGACCATATTCAATTGTACTCTTCACATATCTTAGTATACGCCGAACTGCTTCATCACTCCAACTACATAAGAAATGTCGGGTCGAGTCAAAGTTAAGTATATCGGACTACCTACCAATTGTCGATACATCGTCGCATCTTCCAAATCTTTTCCTTCATGTGCACACATTTTGGCATTTGGCTCCATTGGCGTCGAAATCAGCTTGCATTCGAGCATTCCGAATCTCTTCAACAAATCTTTGGCATATTTCCGTTGACAGAGAAATATTTGTTCTTGTGTTCGATCAACCTCTAGACCAAGGAAGTGCTTGAGCTGACCAAGTTCCTTCATCTGGAAACGGACTGATAAATTCTCCTTTGTCTGAAGAATTTCCGCATCATCATCACATGTTATGATTAAGTCATCCACATACACTAGCACGATAACTAGCTTTCCTTCATTGGCCTTGACAAACAAGCTGGAATCTGCAGATGTTACTGAATAGCCACTTTGTGTTAGAAATTCAGCAATCTTACCATATCATGCTCTGGGTGCTTATTTCAATCCGTAGAGTGCTTTTCGCAGCTTACACACATATTCGGGATGATCTTGGCTCTGAAAACCTATTGGTTGGATCATGTAGATCTCTCGATCCAGCTCACCATGAAGAAAAGCATTCTTCACATCCATCTGCCACAAATTCTAGTCTTTGTTGGCTGCAAGTGCAAGTAGGACTTGTACAGTTGTAAGTTTCGCCACTGGACTAAACGTTTCATCATAGTCTAGTCCGTACTTGTTGAGAAAAACCACGAGCTACCAACGGTGCCTTGTACCTTTCGATTGATCCATCTGGACGACGCTTTATCTTGTAAACACACTTGCAGGATATGGGTTTCACACCTCTTGCCTTTGGCACGAGATCCCAAGTCCGATTTTGCTTAAGTGCATCGATCTCTTATTTCATAGCTATCATCCATTCGGAACTATGCGATGCTTCTTCGAATGTCTCAGGCTCTGTTGCTTCTTCACTTATGGCTGCATTGGCGTATTTAGGATTTGGCTT
This sequence comes from Cynanchum wilfordii, assembly GCA_025388415.1. Classification (NCBI taxonomy): domain Eukaryota; kingdom Viridiplantae; phylum Streptophyta; class Magnoliopsida; order Gentianales; family Apocynaceae; genus Cynanchum; species Cynanchum wilfordii. The sequence goes on along the minus strand of JAHSUH010001212.1, from coordinate 158,905 downwards.
TCGTGTTCTTGTTGACCTTCGGAGTTGAGATTGTGGAGTTGATTCTTCCATTTTACTGGGCCCACCTTCTCCGTTTGGTTGCTGATACACGCCAGTTTGCCAAGGATTTTGAGATACTCTTTGCTCGACATCATTGTTGTTTGGATCTTCCGATTCATCTAAACTTGGTTGGAGTTGAACAATATGTTTCTCTATCTTTTGTTGTAGCTTTTTTTCAAATTCTCTAGAGTCCGGTAGCACATCCTTTTCTAAGGACCACCAAGAAGATGCTTCATCAAATACTACATTTCGTGAAGTGTAGCACCTTCCACTCATCGGATCACAACATTTCCACCCCTTTCTTTGGTTGTCGTATCCCACAAAGATACATCTAACAGCTTTCTTGTCAACAATTGCAAGGGGGGTATCTTTGTGGGATACCCCTTGCTCCGATATTGTCCAAGCTCAAGGTTAGTTTAATGATGTAATTGCTTACAATTGCAAAATTATGTGAGATTGGTAGGTGAGATTGGTAGATGAACTTAGTAGGTGAGGTTGGTATACCTAATTTTTTTGTGTGGTGTAGATCTCATTTAGTTTCCGATAAATACCTAAGTACTTAAGCTTTGTAAATCATCAAAATGAAAAACAAAGCTATTTGCTAAATAAGAAAAGTTTTGTTCCTTAGTGTTTTGTGAGTTCTCTTTAGAGTGTTTTATTTTCTTCTTAAAATAATTTAGAGTTGTGTACTCTATTTATTCAACAATTGGTATCAGAGCCCAAGGTTAAGTGGGTTGTATGTTCGGTGTGGAGGAAGCCCTCTCAATGTTGATGCCCAACGATTATGGTGTCTTGTGTGTCGAAAGTCTTCTTGGAAATGTTGAAGGTCAGGCGGCGAGTTCGGAGGTGAGACCACGGGTATGTGGTGGTTCAGCGGTGCAAGATTATTTCGTTGAAGGGGAGGATCACGGGTATGTGGTTTTTGGTTTGACGGGAGGATTGTTGGGGTTGGATTTCAACCCAAAGTCCCACATGGAGAAAATAGGCAAATGATTGCCTACATATAAGTAATTCTCACATACTTCATTAGTAATGAGGCCTTTTGGGAGAGTCCCAAGAACAAAACCGTGAGGGCTTAAGCCTAAAGTGGACAATATCATATTAATGTGAAGTTAGGTGAGGTGGTAGCCCAACCCGATGAAAAACGGGCCAAAACATGTTTTTACATAATGATTCTCACTGACTTAAGATAAAACTATAATCTTGATGAATCAAACTTGTTCATTTTAATAAAAAATCATACGCGTAGTCTGAACGCTCCAGCCATCCTTTCAAAAAATCTTCAATGTTTGAAATGGCTTTCCCCCGGTCCAAGCAATCCACATTCTACCTAAATTCTCAACGCTGATGCGTATTCCTATAAGTATCAAACGCCATCCACTCTCTCTCTTCTCCACTCACATTCTTTTCTCTCGCTTCCCCAACAACAAAAGTCTGTCCTTCTAAACCCTACCTAAGGAAATACCTAGCTTTTGCAATGGCCTCTGAAGGAGGAGATTCGAAGAATATCTCTACAGTAGTAGATAATGATGAGGAGGATGTCCAGTTTGGTTTCAAGCGCTCGGAAATATTGTATTCCAGGTCCAGCAGCACCATTGGACCTCTTTTCGAGCGTGGCGTTTTCGTCAGCTACAAGTCTGATGTGTCCTGGTTTTTTCGCAATGAAGCTTATAAACCCAAACTGTTACCCAAGCTTCTGGCGGAGGCTATTAGGACTCGCGAAGCTGATATGAAAGTCAAGGTTCGTACTCTATCAGTATTCAGTTTCATTTCCAAATTAATTATGTTATTGCTTTGTTCGTTCGTCTTTATTTGAAGCCTTTATCTGGTGTGTTATTTGAATTTGTACTAGTATAGTAAGAAATGTCGGAATTGATATTGAAATTCAGTTGATTTCTATGTGGTAGGTTCGTTTGACTGTTTGCGAGGGAAGTTATGGAGGCAAGATACGTGATGGAGATGTTCTTATTTTCCCCGATATGATCAACTACCGGTAACTTTATATTCAAGAATTTGTGCTGGTGTTATTCGTCACTGGATTGATTTTTGAGTTTCTAACTGTTTTGATTCCTTACTTCTTACAAAATGATATTATTATTGCTATTATTTTATGAATTTTAGAGTCAGCATGCAAATAAATTTCACAAGGAATTGATTTCACACTACATCATATAGTTTCTTAGGTCTTTTATCTACAACTTTAGATTGCTTTAATCACAGAGTAAAGCAAACAATTAATCACAGTCTGTCCATTCCTGTGTGTGTTGTGGAATGGATACATATCTTATGTCTGTTCTTGCATTTTCTACTGAAGGAACATTAAGGAATCAGATGTGGATAGATTTGTGGAGGATGTGCTTGTGAATGGCAACCCTTGGTCATTTGGTAGTAAAGAAATATTGACAGGTTCTTATATATTCGTATATGCTTGTGATCGTTTGGCACCTTTCCTTGTTCATTTATTCAAAAAAGAGATTGAATCCAAGGGTTTGGAGGATAAGGTTTTGGTGACTAATTGTTATGAGATTGGTTGATATAAGTATCTAGGCAATGTAATCATTTTCAGTGAACGTACTGGAGGGACAATTGAACGCCACTGGTAATTTTTGTTGTAATTGATTGTTTTTTAGAAGCTTATTTATTCTGAAAAATGTTTGCTAATTTTATCTTTTGGAAAGATATTATAATTGAATTATTTTGTATTGTTATGCAGGCATGGCTATATCACTACTAAGGATGTCTCAAAATTGCTTGAGTTGCTTCTTGGAAAGGGAGAAATCAGGAAGTGTGTTCTACATATTTGTTATTTATCTATTCTAATTTATGACTATTTTATCTATGTTGTATGATAGTTGCCAATTACGTATATTGGTAGAGTCCCTGTCTTTTTCATTACAATTTGTTTCTTCTCTTAACTTCCCATGCGAGTTGCAGATTTTGATTGTGGAAGTGATGTAGTCCCCAAGTTTAAGGCTATTGAGAAATTCAAGGTTAGTGTATTCATTTTGGTTTTTATATTCCTCGATATTATTGTTGTCTTTCTTAGAATAGATGGAGAATAGATCTTAGAATTTCTTTAAAATGAAAATATTAATTTTTAAGTATAATACAACATTTTAACTATTATATTTAAATTTATTTTTATTTTTTAAAAATATTTTTGACTATGTTTTGGGAGGATATTTTGAGAAAATAGCCTATTAAATAGATAAATATAGGGGTTACTGCAATAATAGAATTTAGCAATAATATTCCATAATTTTTAATAATTATAAAACTTTTTAAATAATTTTTTTAATATAACATATTTTTGACTATGTTTTGGGAGGATATTTTGATAAAATAGCCAAAAATATCAAATAGATAAAAATAGGTGTTGCTGCAATAATAGAATTTAGCAATCAAGTTAAATAATATTGCATAATTTTTAATAATTATAAAAGTTTTTAAATAATTTTTAAATTTAATATAATATTTGTTTAATGTTTTTAAAAATAATATATATATATATATATATATATATATATATATATATATGAAATAGTTAAACTAATACAATTTATTTTTATTAGAAATGTTTTGCATAGGCTAGGAAGGTTCCCTGTGAGTTCCAGGATTGAAAAAGGTAGGAGATGCAGGAGTAAACCATCTTTGGATTTAGAACAAACTAAAACTAAGCCAAGAAATGTATACCTTTTCGGTTGCCACCTCCTTGATCAACATAACGAGCAGTGTCATTAAATACCCGTAGCATTGGCACAATTACATTGGATGTCACATTTGTACCTCGAATATAACTTCCAGTTGGTCGGATGTTGTGAATAATCAAAGTCCCACTATAGATTATCTCAAGATCGAATAACATTTTGAAGCCAAATTAATCATAATCAAGGTTCCAGTAATCATAATTAAGGTCACACTATAGATTATCTCACCATCGAGTAACATTTACTATAAACAAGTAAATATTAAAAAAAAAAATTCACAAAAATAAATATGTAAATATTAAAAGTAATAATCTTTAAAATTCCTTGATATTTGTAGAACCAGTAAGCTAACCACTCAAATACATTGATTCAATTTCAATTGTTGAATAGGTTAATAATATACCTATAACAACACCTAAATAGAAAACAAAACCAAATGACCTTCTTATTCCTTAAGTGTTTTTTTTTTTTATTTATATATATATATTAAAAGACACATTATTTTCTTATTTACAATAAATTTTAAAAAATGGAGGAATTATTTGGTAAAACTTTTAATTAATCAAAATAAAATTTTAAAAAAATTTAAGAAAAAATCAGGTTTCCTTATAAAGAAGACTTGTTTGATCTCCATAGGATCTCTTGACCTATTAGATTTAAAATGTTTTAAAAAAATTAAAAAAATTTAAAATTCATTAAAAACACACACACAAAAAAAAAAAAATTAATATTGTCGTTTGTTTGAATCCATTTTGTATTTCTTTTTGTAATATTTAATTTTGTTCATTTTAATTTTAATTTTTTAAAAAATATTTTGACTATATTTTGGGATATTTTGAGAAAATAGTCAAAAATATCAAAATGATAAAAGTAGGTGTTGATGCAATAATAAAATTTAGCAATCAGGTTAAATTATATTAGATAATTTTAATAATTATTAAAAAAATTTAAATAATTTTAATAATTATTATAATTTTAATAATTAATATATTTGTTTATTTTTAAAAAAATAATATATATGTATAAAGAATTAATGAAACTAATACAATTTATTTTTACTCAATGTTTTGAATAGTAGTAACTACAATCTTGTACATGTTTTTATATTGAATGATTTATAAATCTACTTTTAGAATAAATATATATATATATATATATATATATATATTACATATTTTTTCATATTTTATTTTAAATTTTATCATAGGAAATGATATTTTGAAATATTCATATAAGAGATAAAGGGACAAAAAAAAAAACAATAAAAATAAAAAATAAAAATCACGTCCTAAGTTTTGCAATCAATTCCTCAACAAGACCGAGGTCCATCACAGACCCAGTTCTCTCCCCATTATCAATCTGTCGCATAACATGTTCCAATATTTGGTTCTTGGATTGTTTATCTCTGTTTTGACGCTTAGAACAATCTCTGAGCAGTAACAGCAGAGATTTGGCCTTTTCCCGAGCATTAAATGTCCCGTCCACACTCAACTGAAGCAACCCCGGCATAACTCCTTCCCTCAAAATACTCCCTCTGTATCTCTCTCTACAACTTCGGCAGATTACAAGTAATGTTCCCACAGCATATTCTTTGCACAGTGGCGTACCTTCTTCAATGGCCTCCACCAATACCTGAATCACCACCCCCGGTGTCTCTGTCTCAGCAACCTGCTCCAAATCCAAATCCAATCCCATATCCGATGAAATGATCTTCTCCAGCATCGCCATCGCTTTCTCGACCAACTCGGATGATTTCTCCGAGTTTCGGATTAGTAAAAGCAGAGACTTCACCGCCCCAGATAAAACAATGGTTGGAATAATCTGAGGACAGGTAGAGAGATTGTGTAGCGTAGATAAGATGTCTAGGTTAGCCTGTGTGCTTAGATTCCAGATTTGGCTTTCTTCGGTGGAAAATTGAGCATGGAGGAACTCAACCAGGAGTTGAATAGCGCCAGATGCTGCAATTGGAATCTTGTTTGCCGTGCAAGAAGACAGGATCAAAAGGGCTGTTACTCCCAACTCAATTAATGACCCCTTTTGGCATTGAAGAATCTTGGGTAGTATTTGTATAGCCCCAGATTTTGCAATACGAACCTTATTTCTGCAATGGCGGAAATAAGATTATTGCAATCCCTAACACAAAAAAAAAAAAGGGGGGAATAGAGAGATTGAGAGATATTATTATTATTACCTTTCGCTGCGGAAAGTTAGACTAAGCAGAGCAAGAAGTGCAGCTTCAATGGCTTCGTGATCGTGTCCGTGAAGCATTAAAACCAGAGGAGAAATCACTCCTTTTTCTGCTAATTTGTGTCTTTGTTTGGTTGTAAAGTTGCAAAGTTCTCTGGCGGCAAAAACTTGAGCTTCTCTTTCACCAGATACAAGGGCTTCCACTATCACTTCCTCCATGGAAGCCCTCTCTGATGATTCTAGGTAAGGTAATAATAGGTACTATAATGCACTACTACTTACTATATCATGATATATAGATATGTATGTATCGGTTGCTTCAAGTGAGTGTAAGGTTTGGCTTTTGATTGTTTGGATTAGAAGCAACTTAACTATTCCTCATCCAACTTTGGGAGATATGGAATACTTTAGAACATGTATGTATATATATATATATATATTAATGTAACTTTTTTGACCTTTTTACGTTATGGAAGCAACCGCCCGCCGCAGCTTTATTATAGTAACTTTAACTTCACAAGTGGGGAGATCTCCTCATACCATACACCATATGATCAAAAAACAACTATTAGTTGCCCCGTAAGGGGGGATTGGTGGGGAGGATCTTGGGGGCGGGCCGGGGGGGTTTATCCGGGGCGCACTCAAAGAAGTAGCGGGGGGGGGGGTCATCAAAAAAAAAAAAAAAAAAAAACAACTATTAGTAGTAGTAGTTATCTAACGGTCATTAATATATATATATATATATATATATATATTCTACATTTTCATTGGAATTGTGTTTCTCCGGATTAACATGGCTTCTGTTATACCTCTCTCTCTCTCTCTTCCATGCATAAGTTTTTTTAATTGAATTAATAAGTAAAAGTTTCACCTAGTAAGAATATTAAATATTTGTAACTGAGAAGTTCTGAATTCAGTTCATCTAATCTTGTGTTCGTCTTCTATAGATTTTTGACTTGTAAGGGAGAGATTTAAGTTCAATTTACTCATTTTAAAACCGAGTTTGTTACTTTGTATTGAATCGGATCTTTTGTGAATTTTAAAAAGGTTCAGCTCACTCACTTTAAAAATGACTTTATATAAGAATCGGATCTCTTGTAACTTTTGGAAAAGTTCAATTCACTCACTTTACTCATTTTAAAAATGAATTTGTAACTTTGTATCAAATAGATCTCTTGTGAATTATGAAAAATTCAATTCACTCACTTTAAAAATGACATTATATAAGAAACATGTCTTTTGTAACTTCCGGAAAAGTTCAATCCACTCACTTTAAAAACGAGTTTGTAACTTTATATCCAATCGGATCTCTTATGAATTTCGAAAAAGTTCAATTCACTCACTTTAAAAATGAATTTATACAAGAATTATGTCTCTTGTAACTTATGTAAAAGTTCAATTCACTCATTTTAATAACGACTTTATAATATCTTTTGTGAATTTAGAAAAAGTTCAATTCACTCACTTAAAAAACAATTTTGTATCAGAAGGAAGTAAATCTCGTGTGAATTCCAAGAAAGTTCAATTCATTTCGAAAAAGTTTAATTTACTTACTTTATTTGGAAAAAATTAAATTCCTGTATCTTTACTCACATTAAAAACGATCTTATACTGATGAATTTTTCCGTCTAAATTAGTAGTTGAGGATACATTAGTAGAAAAAACTTTCTAAATTAGTAGAAAAAAAAACTTTCTCGGAGGGAATGAATATTGTTTTTTTTTTTTTTGGTGAATTAGGGAATGAATATTGTTAGTACTGTTAGAGTATATATTAGTTTTATTATTTATTATAAGTATAAGGGTAGTATTGTCTTTTTATCTTTTTCATTATTCCTATATATAGTCTTATTTATCTATTGTAATTAGATTATTCAATTATAATGAAACTCTAGCTATTCTTTTGTCCTCTTTATTTCTTCTTCAATTCTTACATGGTATCGGAGCCAAGTTAGATATTTGATGGTTTATTTTGTTGAAATTTGTTGGTGTGGAATTAGGTTTTGAAATTTGTTAATCAACTTTTGGTGGCTGTCGTGGAATTTTGTTGGTGTGGCTGCTGGAGCTGGAATTCCATTAATTTTGGAATTCATTGAGGGGGAGAAGGTGATTGCAGAGAGAAGGGAAAGTTAGTGCGGTTTGGAAGCTCAAATTTTGTGAGGAAAGTTGAATTTTTTCTTATTCAATTTAATTTAAATTTTCTTGGTTATTGTTTGCCTTCTTTGGAGTTCTATATCTTGATTAAAAGGGTGATAGTTTTTCGGAATTATACAAATTATTCTATATTTGTGTAAGCAATTTGAGAATTTGAGAAATTTGGGGATTTGACAAATTTGAGAATTTGAGAATTTGCACTTGTTTGAGACATTTTAGAATTCTTGTTTGAGACATTTGAGAAATTTGGGAAGCATTTGAGAAATTTGAGAATCTGAGCAATTTGAGAATTTTGAAATTGCACTTGTTTGGAAGTTTTGGTTATTTATGATCTTGAGATCTTTATTTACTTTGCTTGACTTGCATTGATATTTAGAGGATCATTTATTGCTAATGGCTTTTGTAAAGGATGATTCACCTTACGCGATGTCTACTTCATCCGCATTAAATCGAATTTTGCTAATATTGCAAATATACTTTCTTCCTTGTGAGTCTTAGATTCCGGTGCATCTCATCATATGTCACCTTCTTCATCATCCTTTGTATCTATGTCCCAATCTCCTTCCCCTACCATCGTTATGACCGCCTGATGGCACTCACATGCCCTTAGCAGGTGTTGGTTCTATATGCATTCCTCATTTATCTCTCTCTGATGTTTATTGTGTTCCAAAACTTACTATGAATCTTGTATCCGTGAGTCAGCTTTGTGATTCGGGTTATTCTGTTCTTTCTCATCTACTTCTTGTGAGGTACATGATCCTCAATCTCATAGGATGATAGGGAAAGGTCGTAGACAAGGGGGATTATATGTCTTGGACGAGCTACGTGTTCCGGATGTAGCCGCATCGAGTATTGATTTGTCTTCTTTTCGTTTAAATTCTTCTTCTTCTCCCTTTTACTTGTGGCACTCTAGACTTGGTCATGTTTCCGCTTCTCGTCTAAAATATTTAGTTTCACAAGGATCTTTGGGCAATTTAGAAACTTGTGATATTTCGATTGTAGTGGTTGTAAACGCGGCAAAGTTTTCCGCTTTACCTTTTAATCGAAGTGTGTCTTCCTCGGTTGCCCCTTTTGAGTTAATTCATTCGATGTGTGGGGGCCTTCTCCTGTAGACACAAAAGGGGGGTTCCAAATATTATGTTTCTTTTATTGATGATCATACAAGATATTGTTGGGTTTATTTAATGAAACGTAGATCTCGATTTTCTTCATATTTATACATCATTTCGCTCATTAGTTAAAACTCAATACTCTCTTTGTGATAAAATGTTTTCGTTTCGATTTGGGTGGAGAATATACGTCTATAGCATTTTCTGAGCTCCTTCTTTCCGATGGTACTATTCATCAATCCTCTTGTACTGATACCCCACAACAAAATGGAGTAGCTGAAAGAAAACATAGACATATTGTTGAAACATTCCGCTCTCTTCTCTTATCTCTAGTGTCCCAAGTTCTTTTTGGGGTGAAGCTATTCTCACTGTTGTCCACTTAATTAATAGAATTCCTACTATTCACACATCGGGTTTGTCTCCTTATGAAAAATTGCATGGTCATTCTCCTACTTATTCCTCCTTACGTGTGTTTGGTTGTACTTGTTTTGTTCTTCGTCCTAGTGTTGAGATAAATAAGTTGTCTTCACGCCCTGCTTGTGTGTTTTTTGGTTATGGTGCGGGGCAAAAAGGTTATCGTTGTTATGATCCTATTGCTCGGAAATTATATGTCTCTCGTCATGTCTTCTTTCTTGAACACATTCCCTTTTTCTCTATTCCTAAGTCATCCCAACATATCTCTAAGTCCGATCTCATATGCATTGATCCTTTCTTAGATGATCCTCCTAATCTTAGTTCCTCCACCATCGATGTTGTCTCCTCACCTTCTCCTGTAGTCGTCCCTACTCCTCCTCCGATTGTAGATCCTCCACCACGCTATCCACAACGTACTCGTAAGTCCACTCAATTACCCGATTTTGTTTATTCTTGTTTTTCTCCATCCTTTACTTCATTTTTAGTGTCTCTTCACAATCTTTGTGAGCCTACTTCCTATAGAGAAGCCGTTCTTGATCCTAAGTGGCAAAGGCAGATCGAGGAACTTGATGCTTTGAAACGTACCAATACTTGGGATTTGGTACCCCTTCCTCCTGTAAGAGTGCTATTGGTTCTCGTTGGGTTTATAAGATCAAAACTAAGTCGGATGGCTCAGTGGAGCGTTACAAAGCAAGGTTAGTTGCAAAGGGTTTTGCTCAAACGTATGGTATAGACTATGAGGAGACTTTTGCACTGTTGCCAAGATGGCCACTATACGTGCTCTTATTGCCGTGCTTGTTCATATAATGGTCTATTTCTCGGATGGATGTCAAAAATGCCTTTTTGAATGGGAATCTTAAGGAAGAAGTTTATATGGTCCCTCCTCCTGGTGTATCTCATAATCCAAATGAAGTTTGTAAACTTAAAAAGGCATTATATGGTCTTAAACAAGCTCCTCGTGCTTGGTTTGAGAGATTTTCTACTGTGGTTTGTTCTCTTGGATTCACCTCTAGTGCTCATGATTCCGCTTTATTTGTTAAGTCTACATCTGCTGGTCGTATTCTTCTTTCACTTTATGTTGATGACATGATTATTACTGGTGATGATGTTCTTGGTATTGCAAAATTGAAGGTCGAGTTGGCTAATCAGTTTGACATGAAGGATTTAGGTCTTTTGCGTTATTTCTTGGGGATTGAGGTTGCTACTTCTTCAAAAGGTTATTTTTTGTCTCGGTCTAAGTATATAGCAGATATTCTTCATCGCGCCTGGTTGTGATACTCGGCTGTTGATACACCTTTGGAACTTAATGCTCGATATAGTCCTACAGATGGTTCTCTCTTGTCCGATCCTACTTTGTACCGAACTTTGGTTGGTAGCCTAATCTACCTCACTATTACTCGACCGGATATTGCTTATGCCGTCCATATTGTCGGTCAATTTGTTGCATCTCCAACTACGGTTCATTGGGCTGCTTGTTCTTCGTATTTTACGTTATCTTCGTGGTACTATTTCTCATGGTCTTGTGTTTCCGTCCGATTCGTCTTTGAATCTTTCTCGCCTATGTCGATGCCGATTGGGTGGTGATTCGCATGATCGTAAGTCCACTACCGGCTTTTGCATATTCTTAGGTGGTTCTCTTATTTCATGGCGAAGTAAGAAACAACAAGTTGTTTCTCAATCCTCCACAGAGGCCGAGTACCGTGCCATGGCTACTACCACGAATGAGATTGTTTGGCTGCGTTGGCTTTTGGCCGATATGGGAGTTCACATTACTACCCCTACTCCACTTTATTGTGACAACAAGAGTGCTATTCACATTGCTCGTAATTCAGTCTTTCATGAGCGTACTAAACACATTGAAATTGATTGTCATATTACTCGACAGCGCGCTACAACGTGGAACGATTTCATTGCCTTTCGTTTCTTCCACCATGCGGTTAGCTGATTTTTTTTCCAAGTCTCACACGGGCTTTTTCTTTGTTGACAAACTCTCGATGCTCCTTGCGTGCATCATGAGTTTGAGGGGGGATGTTAGAGTATATATTAGTTTTATTATTTATTATAAGTATAAGGGTAGTATTGTCTTTTTATCTTTTTCATTATTCCTATATATAGTCTTATTTATCTATTGTAATTAGATTATTCAATTATAATAAAACTCTAGCTATTCTTTTGTCCTCTTTATTTCTTCTTCAATTCTTACAAGTACTAACAGTTAGCAGTCTGCTTCTCTTCGGCCGTTATACGGCGGCCACAATATATTTAGTATATTTAGTAAAAAGATGTGCAGAGATGTTATAAGAATTTGTTTTTTTTTTTTTTTTGACGAATACTTTGACCCAAAAGCTGGTTTTGATTATCATGCTCTCGTCAAAAAAGGAAACACAAAACCATATACAAAGAATCTCGTTGAGGATATGATAAAAATAGCTAAAATAAGAACAGTTTTTTTTTTTTTTTTTGGATAAGTATTTTATTATAATTTTCTATTTGCAAGGATTAAAAAAATGGGTCCCTTCACTGACAAACACAATCCTAATAAAATATATATATATATATATATATATATATATATATATTTATATATATTTGTGAACTTCCCGATGATGCTTAGCTGATCTCTTTTGGAGATGCATCCCCGGACTCGAGTGCTAAGCAAGATGCAGAAAAACGGCATCGGGAGCTATTAACACCCGATTCAGCGGCGTTTATGATGGAACTCTTTCAGTGCAGACTGTCTGATTATATACTCCAAAACTAAGTAAAGATTCGTGAAGCTTTTGGTTTTGTATAATAGAAAAGCACCTATACTACATAAGTTTAATATAACGTTCTACACTTAAGTGTAAATGTTATACAAAATTATAAATTTATATGTTCAACATGACGTTTTACTCTAGCCATGTAAGAGGCAGAATGAGTGAGATCATCTCTAACCGAATGTATTTAAAATTGAATCTAAATTAGTCGAATTAATAACTTCAAATACTGGATGATCAATTTGTAGGGGAAAACATTATCCTAAAGCAAGTGTTGTCTGCACACTGCATATTCATGATGTCCATACATATGTGCTTTATGGGTTTTTCTTCTTTTCCTTTTTCTTTATTAATATATTATTGGATATCCTCGGATTTCTTGATACAAACATCATGGATAACTTCATCATTGAAAACAGTGCCCAAGTTAACCATGAACCTCATCCTTGCTAATAGCTTCAGATAATACTTTGACCAGACATCTTCTTCAACTGTTTTTGCCTGACAACATTTCTAAGTTCAGCTGCAAAATTCCATTTCCCATCAACAGCATACATATTTGATAACAAAATGTAATAACCAGCATGTTCAGGTTCCAACTGAAACAGATTCTTTGCAGAAATTTCTCCAATCTCCACATTCTGATGAATCCTAGAAGCACCAAGCAATGCTCCCCATACATGAGCCCCAACTGGAGAAGGAATTTGATTAATAATAGCCATGGCTTGTTCCATATCTCCATTCCGGGCAACCAAATCAACCATTATACTGTAATGTTTTGCTTCTGGGGTTAATTCGTAGTCATTTACCATTCGATTAAATAAGTTAATTCCTTCCTCAAGAAGACCTGCATGACTACAAGCTGATAGAATTGAAAGGAAAGTCACATTGTTGGGGAAGATTGTTGAATTCTTGATCATCTGATCAAACAATTCTAATGCTTCTTTTCCTTGTCCATGGTATCCATAACCTGCAAACATAGAGCCCCAAATGACAACATCTCTGTCTTTTATCCCACAAAAAACCTTGACAGCATCGTCTAAGCTACCACATTTTGCATATGATTCAATGAGCGATGCCCCAACAAATGAATTATTGTCAAAGCCACCTCTGATTAGATAACCATGAAGACAATAAGCTTGCTGGAGAATGCCCATTTCTGAACATGCTGTGAGAATTTTCACCATAAGTACATGATCAGGCCGAGTATCATTACAAAGCATGTCCTGAAAGATTCCCATTGAGTTGTATAATGATCCATTCCGGATGTACCCACTTATCATAGCTGACCAAGAAATGGCATCTTTTTCAGGCATGTTTTCAAAGACATGAACAGCTTCATCAGGGGAATTGCAAGTCATGTACATATCTATCAGAGCAGTAGCGACCAACATATCTGACTCGAAATCTTTCCAAACAGCAAGTTTGTGCATTTTCCTACCTACCTCCAAGTTACAAGTAGCTTCGCAAGCATGCAGAGCACTAATAATAATAACAGAGTTTGGTTGAATTCCTCTAACTATCATCTCATCTAAAAGTTCCAAAGCAGCATTTGCAGCCCCATTATGAGCAAAACAAGATATCATACAACCCCATGAAATGATATCCTTTTCCACCATTCCTATAAACAAATTAGCTGCGGCCATAACATAACCTGACTTAGCATACAAATTCAATAAAGAGTTTAAAAGAGACAAATCTCCATCTAGTTCCCTCCTGATCATAAAACCATGGACACTTCTCCCAGAATTTAAATCCAATAACTGTGCATAAGCAGAAACAATGCTGACAAGCGTAATCGAGTCCGGAACAAGACTGCCCTCACACACCATTCTATGAGCTATATGCAATGCTTCTTTAGGCTTACAGTTCTGTTCATAGCCAGTAATCAGGATAGTCCACAAAACAACATCAGGGTTGTCATGATACTCCTCAAAAACACAAAAGGCATCATCCATATATCCACATTTGGAATAAAATTCAATAAGCCCAGATCCCACAAACAAGTTCGAGTTACTGTAATCAGTCTTTGTCACAAATCCATGAACTGCTCTACCGAATTGAAAAGCTCTTGAACCTGAACAAGCCTTAAGCACAATGGGTACAGTAAAACGGTCACAATTTTCAAAAGATAACATAAGTGAAAACAGCCCTAATGCATCTCCGTATTGTTTTTCTTTACAACAGCATTTTAGCATTGAATTCCATGCGTATGCTGTTCTTACAGACATTTCGCCGAACAGTTTCCTGACTGTTCTCAGTGGAGTGTAAATTCCATAAAGATGCAACAGTTTTGCTGAGAAAAATCCGTCCCGAATCAGAGCAGTTTTCAGGAGAATTGTGTGTAGCTGCGCTACTGATTTTCCATTGTTACATGCTTCGAAGAGATTCAACAGTGTTTGCCAGGTTCTCATCTACTCCTTCTCTTGCTTCTCCTTTCCTTGTTTTCTCTATATTCCTCAACAGCCATGTAATAAAATCCTCTATTGAATGCGTTCTTTTCTTAAATTATCGGGTACTCAAATTGAACAATATCATTAAATTTTTTTAGATACATGGGAGGGGACTTGGGTGTCGAACCCCAAAGGGATATCCCATTAAACTATTTAAAGCCCAAAACTCTGTCAAAGAACGGGTATAGAAGCCCAAATCCAACAAAAAAAAAAAAAAAAATAAAGAAGTGGTAAGCACGTCAAGGAATCATTCACCACTTCAGATGATTTTTTTTTTTTTTTTTTGAATATATATATATCAAAAGTTGGAACCGAAAATGCAATGCGCCAATAATTTGAAAGGGAAAAAATCAGAGTCTGCGTACATTATCAGCATAATAATAAATTAAATGACAAAAAACAATGTTTCTTTCTCGCATATAAATATATATATATATATATATGTATGTATACTTTACATTAGAAAAAAAAGTTCAATTAAAAAGAACGCGGAAGTATGGGAGAAATGAAATGAGAACCATTTATTTTTTATTCAAAGTATAGTAAAGCCATAATTGGTGCTTCTTATATGACGAAAAAAAGAAAGAAAGATGCCCTTTGCTTGTGCTTGTGAACGACCAAAATAAAAAACAAAAGCCCAGAAATCTTCTTCTTCTTTTTTCTTAAGCATTCGGTATCTGAACTCATACGGGTCGACTAATCCAGATTCCGTCTGGGATGCACTCGCAGAGTCCAACTCTTACTCGAAAGTGAAGGTTTGATCCAAAGCTTTTTAACGTGATGCTAACCACCTCGGAGGGATTCGAACACTCGACCATCCACCCCAGAGAAAACATTAGGAGTCCGCTTAACAACTCCCCCAAACTGCTGGATTTCCTCTCAAACAAAGATAAGCCAATTAACTATAGAGAAAAATTATAAAAATATGATATTTTAATTAGTTTGATTTATTTTATTAAGTAAAGAACTTGAATTCGATACATGTGAGATATGACTTTATGCAGTAGTTTTGGAGTTTACTTAAACAAATTTCTCCCAAGTGAATGGATAATGATATGGAGTAAAAAAAAAAAAAAACTATAGGGACAAGATTCGAGCCACAAGAGTTGGGTTTAATAACGACTTTTTCACAAAGGTGACGCACATTTATCCAAATTTCAATATCCATCAAATGTGATTCCAGCCCATAATGGCTTTAAAATGTGTGGAGTTCAATAATATTATTATTCTCTTTAATAGTTAAAAATGATAATATTAAACTTGACATAAAATTAGTAAATAAATTCATATTTAGATAAATTAACTTGATAATTTTATAATTGAATTGAAGAAAATTAACACGATTAATTTTTATGTAATTTGATAAATTAAATCTAATTATTTAGAC
The DNA here is from genome assembly GCA_025388415.1 of Cynanchum wilfordii. Taxonomy (NCBI): domain Eukaryota; kingdom Viridiplantae; phylum Streptophyta; class Magnoliopsida; order Gentianales; family Apocynaceae; genus Cynanchum; species Cynanchum wilfordii. The sequence continues at coordinate 142,699 of JAHSUH010001212.1, read as the reverse complement.
TCAACATTACTTCTTTTTTTTTTTTAAAAAAATGTTAATTTGAGAAGTAAATTGGAAAGTAGAAGAAATGCACACATTTTATTGATGACATGGCAGTACAATATACCATTATAATATGGGACCCAAATGGGAAGAGAAACGCCAAAATCAAAAAAGGTTCCGTTTCATGGGCCCACATTCCAATTGGCTAAGCCGAAAAAAGGACGCCAACCAAACCACACAGCTCAACCAATTCCCAGAAGAAAACAAATCAATCCAGTCTCTGAGATTAAGAACACTGATTACCATATTTATATATAAAGATTCTCTCTCTCTCTCTCTCTCTCTCTCTATTATACTCTATATTTATGGATGCGACATGGGGTTTTTCATGAAGAACGGAGTTGGTAGCCTGCTTTCCCCAAACTCGAAGCCGAGATACGCCACAACATAAATCATCAACAACAACACAATTTTTTAATAATTCCTTTTTTTTTGGTTTTCAGACGTAAGCTTGTTATCTCATTTATGATTTCCGGTGGTTGATTATATCTATTAACGCCATTTCGCGATTGCATGAATTGGCTAGGGTTTCTGTTCTGTGAATTCTAGGGTTTCCAGTGTCTCTTCATTCTGATTTCGTTTAATATCTAGTGTTTGTATGTGTAATTATGATGTGTTTTGTGTGTTTCGGTGTAGCTGGAGTGGAGTAAAGGGAAAGTGCATCCGTTTGTGAGCAAATTTAGAGCGAAATTTCAATCTAAAACTATGCCGGTGAATGTAATTACTGACGCCGATGGATCGTCCAAAATCATCTTGACTGAACCTACCGGATCAACAGCCGAGGTTGTTTTCTATGTTTTTTTCTTTTGAAATGCGGTGTTTGTTTACATCTGAAGAAGATATGCATTTGACTGAAGATATTTGTTGAATTTGGTTAACTCAATTAGAATTTGATAACGTTTTCTTCAGAAGCTGGAGTTATCTATTCCATGGCTGTGTAAATAATCTATTTGTAATTCATGTGCCCTTTGTCATTTTTGCTTTTATCAGTTTCGGTAATTTTTCTAGCATCGAGGAATTCTCTCAGAATTCTGTTAGGATTTTACTTCTCTCTCTCCCTTTTTTTTTTTTTTTTTTGGTTTGTGTGGCTTACTGTAGAACTTGCTGAAGTTTCCTCATGTATGCATTTACTGGATGGAATCTCTTTATATAGCTTAAGCACGCGGCTATTTCAATCTTAATGATTTTCTTAATTGGTAAGGTTGGAAGAAACTATTTCTTTTATTTTATTTTATTATTATTTCTTTGCTGAGGGTGCTTGGGTAGGGGAAGAATAAGAACTAGATATGTAATGACTATTGGCATATAACCCTGCATTGGAAACTTCTTCTAATTTGATTGTACTGCCTTGTTGTGGGTAATACCTTCATTGTGAAGCTCACGGTCTTTCTTTTTATCTCCCTTTTTTTCCCCCTTCTCCTTTCTTTCTTTACGCAGGTTCTTCTATTTGGTGGACAAGTGGTTTCATGGAAGAATGAGAAAAGACAAGAGCTGCTCTTTACGAGCAATAAGGTCAAATTATTATGATTATTTCATGAATAGTATTAGCATTATATGCTCTTTATGTTTTTATATTACCTGAGAGCAAAGATCATTAATATTTTTTTTTTTTTTATTAAAAAAAAGCTCCATAAATTTTTTTTAAAAAAATTTGGGTTAATCCATTTTCTTTGTGCCAAGTAACGTCTCATTTGCAAGAAAATTTGGTATACATTTTTCCAATTGTTTGTACTCACTTAACACTGTGATCTCGTGAGATTTTGTGAGATTTTGTCAATTTCATTAATCTACCTCTGCATCTATCGAAAGGCATCCGATCAGCTTGAAAATAAGATCTTCCGCTGGGTTTTTGTTCTATACTGCAGGCTCTCTGGAAACCATCCAAATCCATTAGGGGTGGAATACCCATCTGCTTTCCACAGGTCAGAAAGAACTACTAGAACTTCGAAACATCCCCTTTGATTCTGTACCAAATAGGATTTACATTCTTAGCTACTAATGCATCTTGCAGTTTTCAAATTTTGGTTCACTGGAGCAACATGGATTTGCAAGGAGCAGATTGTGGTCATTGGACCCCTCACCTTCACCATTGCCTCTAATTAATAATCAGTCAACTGTTGATCTCATTTTGAAATCCACAGATGAGGATCTAAAAACTTGGCCGCATAGGTTAGATTTCTAAGACTTGATGCCAACATTTGCAACAGTAGTGCAAGAGTCAGTATTGTGTATCTAAATTTGTTTCTCTCTGCAGATTTGAGTTGCGGCTTCGTGTTTCTCTGGGTGCTGGAAATCTCACTTTGATACCCCGTGTGCGGAATACTGATAATAAGGCTTTCTCGTTTACTTTTGCTCTCCGTAACTACTTCTCTGTCACTGATATCAGGTTCGCTTTGATATCTATTTTTCTACTTAAGAGATGGAGATTGGTTATCATTGGTTATCAAGTTCATGGACAGTGTCTGTGCTTCTGAAAGTTAGCAATTTGATGACGGCTTGCCACTTGATCTTTGATCCATTATCTCTATGTCTGCTGAATACCTTAGTATCGTTCGCAGACACAGGTCACATGACACAGTTTGATTTTGCAGTGAAGTGCGTATTGAGGGATTGGAGACACTTGATTACCTTGATAATTTGTTGCAAAGAGAGAGGTACACTGAGCAGGCAGATGCAATCACATTTGATGGCGAGGTAAGTACTATTGTTTCTAAAAATTGCAGCATCATCATAGGCTTGTTTTAAACTGGGGGCTATGAGTTGGGTATGATTTACTCTCTGCACTAGTTTATCTTTCCACTATTAGCTTATTCTGTGTATTCGTCACAGATTGACCGTATCTACCTTAGCACCCTAACGAAGATTGCCATAATAGACCATGAGAAGAAGAGGACCATTGTACTTCAGAAAGAAGGCATGCCAGATGCAGGTTTATATTGTTATTCCCAATTGCAGTTGTCAGATCTGTTGAATTTGTTGTTATTCAATTCTTGTATTAGGTTCTATGGGGTTATAATGCTGTTGTGCCACGCAGTTGTTTGGAATCCTTGGGACAAAAAGTCAAAAGCTATTCCAGATATGGGTGATGACGATTACAAAACAATGTTATGTGTGGATTCTGCTGCTATTGAAAATCCTATTACCTTAAAACCATTTGAAGAGTGGAAGGGCCGTGAAGAGCTATCAACTGTGTCATCTAGTTATTGCAGTGGGCAGCTGGATCCTCGCAAAGTACTTCATGGTTATAGCTGAAATCTTCCATAGTTTAAGTGAGGTTTGCCTATGATACATTCTGGTTTTTTTAAGCACCAAATTGCATGGGCTTTGCTTATCCATAATTGTCTTGTTCTTTTTAAATACCTACATAATGAGAATGAAACGGAGAGTTCTATGTTATATACAACCATATAGTCCCAGCCACATGTTGTTCAACAACTTCCTCATCATGTATTTTGTAATTGAGAGGAATATTATGTTGTTGTATGCGATTTGGTCAACAAAATATGCTTGTCCTGTTTATATATTTGGCTGGATCTACACTTTGCTATTGCAGTATTTTCTTCATATGTGGATGATATTTTTACTTGATATCTAGGATAAATTTATAAAATGATGAGACAAGTGCACCTTTGTTGAGGGAGAAAATTCAAATAAAATGTCATATTCAACTTCAGCAATAAAGAAACAGAAATTTGCCCCATTCTCATCATAGTGTGCTTATTGAGCAGTTATTCAGCCCCTACGAAATAGGTTAGCTTTTATTTCTCAAGAGTCTAGAACTTTCTTAATAGTCATCTATTAGAACAGTGAAAGCATCGAAGTCCCAAATTTCTCCTTTGCTTCTTTGTCAAAAGGATCATCTCCCAGATATAAGTATATGTAAGCCCTACAGAGCAGTTCACTATCAACCTTGCTGACAATCTCATCCATTACTGCATTAACCAGTGACCAAAATTTTGGTGAGTATTTTCTCTGTGATGACCAATAGCTAAAAAAGGTTCCAGCAGTGCGAGTGATTTTACCTTTTGTTTGCAGAGTGTAACCAGGAAGCTTGGAAATCTCAATCACTGAACCAGATGCAAGCTTGATATCATCTGATGCTTCACCCATGATTCTTCAGTAAAAATTCAGAATGGTTAGGTTTTTTGAAAATGACTTGTATTTAGGGTAATAATCTAGCAGTAGTTCATTTACCTTTTTGTCAATTCATCGTTCTTTGCACCCAGCTTCTTTATTGCAGCTCCTAAACCTTCATCGAAGTTTTTTCGAACCATGCTCATAGTAAGACTAGAAAATACTATTACCATACGCACCACCATTTCAACATCACTATCAATGACCATCTGATACATTTCTTTTGTCGGTTTAGTTGGTGCTTTTCCCATTTTCTCTCTTACCAAAGTTTTCAGTTTCTCATTGTCTGCATATATTCCTGCAATGTGACATAATGTTGGTTAAGATAGTGCAATAGTTTGTAAGGGGTAGCTTGCATTTGTATTATTTAAAGTTGTTTCTCATGCTTTTGTTGGTTCCATGTAATATACAGAGAAAAATGTTCAAGATGTTGGAAAGATTGAGAATTTGATAATGATACCGAAGGCATAAATTTTGATGCCCATGCCAAGCATGCTCTTCTTCCTCAGACCAATAGCTTTCAACTGCTTCCCATCCTCTAACTTAATTGGAAAAGAAACTCCTGTCTTTGGTTCAACCTCAACTGGCACTTCCTGCTTTTCTTTCTCCTCACATTTGGGTTCCTTTTCTTCAATAAGTTTCTTGTTCTTTGGGTTTTTTGTTTCTTCAGCATCTTTTTCTTGCTGAGCTGCGAGCTCTTCCTTTTCAGCATCATTGACAGATCTCATAGGCTCAGTTTCATTTCCCATCTCCTCTTCTTTGCTATTTGGCTCACTGCCATTTTTTGGTTCTATCTCAACCATCCTTGTCTTTGAAATGACGTTATCCACTGTGGTTGGCATTTTCTAGTAATAGCTATGTGAAGGAAAAGGGTGGGTGATTGTATGCAGTGGGTTGTTATGCATCTGATAGCATTGGGTTTTATAGAGAGGATGTGGTGTGGGAAGATGCAAGCCATTTATTTTACCTGCAAAATATGTGTGTCTCTTCACGCTACCTCGGTGTGAGCATTTTGTGATAAAATTGTTGAGTAATTAATTCCTCATCACATTGAATGATAGAGAAACTGTTCACGGTTACCTGTGCACATATTATCATGTTCCTGGCTTGACATGAATGTAGAACTGCTCATTTTTCAAGGACTCTGGACTTTTTGCATGGATTATCTTTTTTTATTAGATTTACATCTAATACATGTTTGATCAACCACAGTAACTGGATTTACAGATCATTACCATTATTACTTAAGTTGCATTGTTTTGGATGTACAGATCATGTGGATTGTCGAGTGCTAAAACAAGTGGGATCTTGATAGTCTTCTTTCTTTCTTTCTTACTTTCTTTTTTTCTTTCCTATCATCCTGTTATAATGTACTGATGCTATTACTAGAATACAACAATGAAAGTTTTGGATTGTAAAATACAGTAGATTCATCATACAACATGGTCTTTAACTGCGTCGTTGATATACTAAGTTGCAGTTGCAAGTTGAAAAGAAAAAGATGTCACTTATCTCACTAATTCTTTTTCTTCATGAAATGGGTATTACTACCACAAATAAAATCTCATCTGTAATGACAGTGTGTCTAGATCATTAAGTTAATTGACAACATTCATAATCTTTATTGGCTTGTTCGATAAAGAAGTCTTTCATTCTCTTCAACGCACCTTCACTTGCGGTAAACTTCTCAATTCTGTCAAGAAATTCCTCCAACAATCAACGTGATGAAGCTATTGTTATAGAAATCTGTTTTCCTTATGTCAATGTGGCTAAACTCTTGATTGACTAATCTCTTTCTTTCCAAAAGTAAACTAAATTCGAGCCAGGTTCTTGACCAATTTTTTTTATTTTTTTTTATTTTTATTTTTTGATGAATGAGCCAGGTCCATGACTAATCTCTTTCTACATAGTTATTCGAATTTGGATGCCCTGAATAAGGGATCAAGTATCTGAAACTCTACGGGCCAATACTATTATGTATCAACTTATTGGGCTTGAATAATAATGGCCCATAATTTTATGATGCAACTCAAAATATTTCTATCTTAGCCCATATTTTATGGGTCGGCATTGTTGTATACTCTTCCTCTCTGAAGTGTGTTTAGGGGAGAACAATGAGGGAGGGGAATTCAGGAGTCGCCGATAACCGTCAACAGACGCGGAAGCGGAAAAGGGAGAAACGGAGCAAACGCCGTCATGATTCCTCCACGGAGCAGACTTCTAATTCAGCTAAGACGAAGCCTTCGATTTCTGCTCCAGCCGAGAAGCTGAGCTCCAAAACGAAGAGAACATCTTCTTCTTTCCTGGACAAGGTCTCCATCTTTCCCTATCACATCTGTGCTTTTTATACATACCTATTGCTCTAAATAAATTTCTCATGAAATTTTTGGATACGGTGTTGCAGATGAGAGCGCGATTATCCGGCGGACACTTCCGTATGTTAAATGAGAAGCTCTATACATGCTCGTAGGTCTTTCTCTTTAGACTAGCAAAAAATTTTCCGAGTTTTCTTCTCCAATTTGTTTAATTATACGTTTTACTTTGAGAATAAGTTTTGTTGAACTTATTATGATCTTGTAACCTACTTAGCGTGAATATTTGCTGAGCATGTTGCGAAAATTTTTTATGAATTTTTTTTTTCTTAAGTAGTCTCTATTAAATGATTATTTGTTTAGTCTCTTTAGTGGTAATGTTTATTTATTATAATTCATTTAATATGTATCCTGTGCTATGAACAATATGTGAAGACTTCTTTTAACTGAATACACAACTGATGAGTAGTCTTTACCATACAATATTTGAGTAGCTTTATAACCAATGAATACTTGACTTCCCTTCCATCTTATAGACAAAGACATAATTTCCTTCCAATTTTACCTCGTTATCATGTTTTGAATCAATTATGCACTTTGATGATCAATCTCTACGTTTTTCTCTCTAAACATGATGATAGTGGAGCGGAGGCACTGGACTATTTCAAAGGAGACCCAGCACTTTTTGATGTGGTAAGAAATGCTCTTGCAAGGGCTCTCTGCTCCATTGTTTAGGATGATTTATTTGATAGAAGTCTCTTCTAAACATAATGTTTGAAAGGCTTTACACGTCAACTCTAGGATATCTTGGCTGGTTAATCTAGTTTTTTTTTTTTTTTTTTTAAGTGGGGTGGGAGGTGGGGAAGTAAAGTTATCAAATACTTTTTTTATTACATCTGCTGCTTCTTTCTCCTGCTCCAGGTCCTCCTATAGGGATCTCTTCAGATTTTTGACTAAAATATTGTATTGAGTTTCTCCATTGTAACTTGTACTTATGTACATGACAGTATCATGCAGGGTACCAAGAGCAAATGATCCATTGGCCTGAACAGCCAGTTAATATAATCACAAAATGGTTAAAGGATCACAGCCCTTCCTTAGTCGTTGCTGATTTTGGCTGTGGTAATGATAACTGAAATAGCTACAGTACCTTCTATTCAATCATCTCTTTGATCCTTTAAGTCAATCAATTTTTTCCCTTTTATTTCAGGTGATGCTCGGCTTTCAAGAAATGTCAAGAACAAAGTTTACTCACTCGATCTCATCTCCAAAGATCCATCAGTTATTGGTTGTGATATGTCAAATGCATGTATCGTGTTCTTTTATTGCTGTTTGGGGTCTTATTAGAATTTGAATTGTTAATCCTGCCTAAATGGAAAATAGAATAATCAAACATGTGTACAACATTTTGAATGGGTTTTTTTTCCTGAAGTCTTCTTGATATTTGCAGACCCCTCTTGACTCATCTTCTGTGGATGTTGCTGTTTTTTGTTTGTCATTGATGGGAACTAACTACTCAAGTTATATTCAGGAAGCTCACAGAGTTCTTAAACCCAGGTTCGCGTGCGATTCTTTTATGTAATTCTGCAAGTTACTGTTGATGTTTACTTATTAAAGGAAGTGAGCTTTGTTTTATTTAGTGGGTGGCTCTTGATAGCTGAAGTGAAGAGCAGATTTGACCCCAGTACTGGTGGAGCAGACTCAAATGAGTTTGTAAAAGCCATATGTACCTTAGGATTTACTTCTGTGTCAAAGGTTAGCTGATATTGTTTTGGACAAAATCTTAAGTTAAGTTATGAATTCTGACTTACTATTTAACGTGTGCAGGACTTCTCCAACAAAATGTTTATACTGCTATACTTCAAAAGAACAAAGGTATGTCGTTGTTCTCCTTTCACACACTCGTCTCTCCTTTTCTGCAATGCGTTCACTAGGACATCCAGAGACCCCATATTTGTGAAGGCATAATTTACTTTGAGTTACGTGTAGTAGTAATTTGGTCTTCCATCATTACCTGCTGCAGGATAAGGAAAAACCAAAAGGAAAAGAAATCAGATGGCCTGAACTGAAGCCTTGTATTTATAAGCGAAGGTGACATTCGGGTATTTCATGGAGATAATTCACAATTTGGTGTGCTAGCAGTTTTCTTGAATATATTATTTTGTATTGCTATTTTCACTTGTGTACGAGAAAAGATATCGAAGTTAAACATGCAGTGGTAGTTAGCATTATTGAATCATAGGTTAGAAAAGCTTGCTTTATTTGGGAAAACTACTTCAGCTTGAGATCACAAAGAATTAGTTACCATCTCTTAGTGGAAGTAGTATCATTATACCATAAGACATTTTCAAGTTTAAGAAGCAGAAAGAATGAGGAAAAAAAAAAAGACGAATTTACGTATTCAAAGGTGAGTAGGGTGCCCAATATATAATAATACATATTTATCTTGAGATGAAGAATTTTTAATGTTCTATCTAGATTTTTTTTTTTTTAAAAAAAAAGTAAATAAGAACATTAATATCAAAATAATGATTAAATTTTATATAGTTTTTTTTTTTTTAAGAAAAAGAAAATTGAGAGTAATTAAATTGTAGATAATTTCATATTTAATACATCAAGTATTATATAAATACAAGTATATGATATATGTTATAAGTCAAGAAAGCGTAGTTCAGTTGGTAGCACCTTCACTTATAGGCTTGTCAAGAGGTTAAGAGTTTAAACAAGTGCGGATATACCTGCACTGTTGGGCCTTCCCGATGGATTAGTCTAGGTCAGAAGGACCTGAAATACCATCTCAATAATATTTCTTTAGAAGCTCATTTCAAGTAGAGAGATTAAAATGCATTATTAAGTAAAAAGATTCATTTTATAAGTGTTTTTTAAATTTAAGAATTTTTTTACTCAATAACGCATTTTAAACCAATATGATTCACTTTAAGTAACCACAGACAACATCATTGGTTTATTTACAACAGTATACTTATTTATAAATAATATTCAGAACCTTTTTAAATCATGAGGCAGTGAGGGACTCGCCTAAGTATTAAGCTACATAATGGGGGTTTCATATTTTTGTGAATCCCAAAAGGTGAAACAGGAAGCTTCACTCTAAAAACAATTAGCAGCTTTGGTAACATGATTTGAAACAATCCTATCTAGATTATTCATCGTTTCCCTTAAAAACAAGATAACACAACACCTACCAGAAATCTTATTATCTATCATAATTATTGTCGACTTATTATCCATTATCGTCATTGTCATCAATAGTACTCTGAATAATTTTTTGTCACCAGTCATAACCATCAAAGGAACGTTTGTTGGAATAGAGTCCTCTGTAAGCCTTCTGATCAAGCATCAGTACAAAACATCACAATGATACTAGCCAATCCTTAAGGATAACCTTATCGAAATGAACAAGCAGACTCGTTTATTTTTTCTCCTTTAACTTGACCATTTATATCACATTTTTAACAAATCATGGGGAGGTGAATATATATCATTATATATATATATATAGATCCTTATAGGGGCTGGTTAAACTAAAAATGAAAGAAACCATGACTACATACCGATACAGAAAGAACTAGTAAAAGAAGCAGACTACAAAGTTAGTCCCTGTTAAATTTCAATTATAGTTTCACAGGCCCTGATGGGGATTGAATAACAAAAGGGGGAAAGAGCATGACCTCAGAATACTGGTGATTAAACTGTTACAGGGCCTTTTACATGCCAGCAGAGGATCAGTTCCAAATAAATATAACAAACCTAACATATTTATTATATTTGATAGATTAGATCATCAAAGAACCAAGAAAAATCACTATCAAAGTGAATGTAGACTATAAAAACTATATGTGAAATTAACAAAAGCTTATAGTAAATGCATAGCATACAAAATCCACTCACAAAAAGAAATGTCCATACAAATAAAAGTTTTATAAATACAACTCTTCCCTATAAGTCAGTATCGCAGTTCCATGTTGCAAAAGATCTAAAAGTGGAAACAAACTTTGTTTTTTATACACTAATATTGCTTTTGAGAAAACTTTACCACCAAAAACTAAAGAATATCAGCATTTTCAATTACACTAGAAGTTAGATACAGAAAACAACCATTTTGGCTGACTACCCAAACAACAGAAAAAATTAGAAAGGGGAGACAATAGTACCTAAAAGCAGTTGCAATGGAATCATCATCTCCCGGAGTGGAATAAACAATAATCTCCTTTAGTAGTTCCTACATAATAGGGAATGCAATTCAAATAATTTTGCAGAGCAGATGAAACAGAGACCAATACATTAACTAATATCACTCGGTAAATAGCTAAAAATCACCAAAACCTTGCTTGCAAGAGTAGCGAGAAATAAGCGTCGAGTCGTTCACTAATTTTCCACCGATGATCGTCAGGCGTATACTTGGAATATCAAGGTAGAAAAATCAAAGTATATCAATAAGATAAGTTTTATTACATCTATAGTTTAATATGAAATCTAGGTTTTAAGAAATGCGAACCGGAAGGTAGTGAAATGTGCTTTGGTGTTGAATTTGAGTTGTTTTCATCGTCATCTGAATTTCAGAAGCTTCCTGCGCCATCCAAGTGAATCTCCGGATAGAAGCGAACACGACTTCCCTGGATCGTAGAGCTATACGATAGCAAGGATGAAATTTGGGGAAAACAGTAGATACGACGAAGTGCTATACTGCTATCGCGGACAGGAAGAAATGCCAAATTGCCAATGGAGATCGACGAATCCATAATTACGGTAGGCGCGACATCGGAGATGAAGCATGACAATTGAGAGCCACAGAACCGGTGTTATCGTCGCCGGGCGACATGGCACATCAGCGAATCTATAGTTCTATACACAGCAACACAAAGTAAGTCTTCAAAACCTTTGGCGCCAAAATCCTTTTGTCTTCAAATTCCACACTGCTTACAACTATGCAAGTACATTATTCTTCCATTTTTTAAAAAAAAAAAATTAACATTTCAACAAAATACTCCTCATAAAATAAAAAATTAAAAAAAAAAAAAAGGAAAGAGAAAATGGTTTGATATACCGAAGACTTCTTCCAAAACCAAAACAGTGACGGTTTCCGGAAAACAAAAAACTGGAGGCCGTTATATTACCAAATTCTTCCACCACCATTTTTAAGACTTTTTCGCTCCGTCTTCTCGTCGGTGAAAAGTACAATACAAATGAAAATGGCAAAACAGAGAGTTAGTAGTCAACACTGGAATGCTTTTAACTAACCCCACCGACTTTACTTTCTTTCAAAGAAAAATATCACTCCATCAAAATCATCGCCAATTTTTAAACTCGCTCTTTTTTTTTTTTCTTCCTTCCTTAATTCTTGCTTCTTTTCAGGTTCGATGTGACCATTTTTTCCCCTTTTCTTCTTGTCAAATCAGGCATTCTTCTCATGCTTAACAAAAAAAAATATATATATATACATAATTGATAATTAATATTTTGATTTATATTATATTTTATATCAAAATAAGAAAAAGTAAAAGATGAAAATTAACTATTATATTAAATAATAATAATAATTTGGAGGTGTCGGCCTCAATTTTGTCAAAGATAAACCACCGTCATTTATAGGTTTCTGATTTTGACATTCAAAAGGTTGAAATTTTGGGGTTTTATGTTACTCCAAATTCTTAATTTGACTTAGAAAACTCATATTTTTTTTTTAAAATACTAATGAAAAAATATTATTTTTTAACGGTAAATTAGTGAATATAATTTCTAAATAATTTTATAAAATGAAATAAATTAGAAGTATTATGGTCTGAGGATACAATTTTAGGAGTCTGAGAATCACTGTTGCGTGACTTTTATCTCCCCACAATTTCTCCTTTTTGTTACGTGTACAATTTGATTTCTCCCTTTTTATTTCTGTATTATTTGAAAATTTCCCTCAAAAAAAAAAAAATTGATATATTTTTTTTTTTAATTTATTTTAAATTCATGATATTTTATATAATAAATAAAAATTATTTTTGAGTTATATTTTTTAAATATATGTTAGATATTGTTTTTTTTGTTATGATATAATTTTATGTTAAAAAAAAAAAAAATGAAGTTCGCAATGGATAAAGTAGCACCGCGAGGTATTTTCCGAATATCATATCTTTTTTTCTTATTAAGGATAACTTGGATATGGTAAATATAATTGATACATATTTTTTATATAATATTAAGGATAACTTGGATATGGTAAATATAATTGATACAGATTTTTAATATTTAATATGTAATTTATCTATACATCATCTTTATTATTATTATATTAAATGGATCTGTTGCAATAAATAACAATAAAATAGAATCAAATAAAGTCTACGTAACCCTTGAATAAATAAATACAATAAACGAAAGCACACAATATATATATATATATATAGAGAGAGAATTAAAAAAGGCCCAAAAAAAAAAAAAAAAACAAGAAAAGGGAAGGATGGTGGCATCACTATCAGTTGTCGAGAGGTGCTGTTCCCTTGTCGAGGATCCATTTCCCATGTGCCCACTCCAATTATTTTTTTATTTTAACCTCCATCCCCTCCCTCCATCAATAAGTAACCTTATACTGTAACCGCAAAAGTAAGAGTGAATTGGTAATAAGTTCTCGTTATTTAAGGATGATATTAAAAGTGTATGTAATTGTTTAAAATGTTAGGTCAAAGCTTCTTCTTACGATGGACCAACCCGAATCGAATGTGGATTAATCCGAATGTGAATTTAAGTTAAATGTGTTGTATTATAATTTGGGAGTCATTTAAGACATCTTATGTCCGAGCAAAACAAAAAAAAAAAAAAAAAAAGAACTAATACTCCATCAATATAAATAAAACAACAAATCGTTGATTTAAATCAAAAGAATCTGGTTTTTATTAAAAAGAAGTTTAACGTAACTTTAAATTAATTGAGGTTTAAAATAATTATTAGATATCAAAAGATTAAATAAATATATGTGTGAAAAAATATCATATCCTTCCAAGCAGAATCTTATCTATTTTGGCAATTTTACCCTTTCATTGTCTCCCAACTCCTCCCCCATTCATGATCAATTTGATCCATATAAATAAAAATAATGTATGTCTATTATAGGAATATGACAAACTTTTTTAACAATTCTTATATATATATATATATATATATATATATTATAAGAGTGTTGGATTGAAATAATTTTTTGATGTATCTATTTAAGCAACATTAATTTGAATAATAATTGAACTATAGATATAAATAATTGGATTTTAGTGAGATATTAAAGCAATGCTAGTTATTATAATGATAATATATATCCCCATTTATTAAAATAATAATAATTATCATTGTACCAAAAGTATTACAAAAATAGTATGAATATTTAAAATTTCATAATTATCTAAAGATGATTACATAAATATCAAGCTAAGAACAAATAACAATTTTTTTAAACTATTAATGAAATTAAATAAAATTAATCGGATAAAAAAAAGTAAAAGAGATAAATATAAAGGAGAATAAAGAGAATATTATTATATATCTTTCAAATGATTCTTCTTGATGTGTCTTTACTAATGATTTTAAGCCTTCTATTTATGGGGGTGAACGAGGAGAGAGGATAACCATTAAGAGTATTATTTGTCACTCGAAATTAAATACACATGACACTTGTCATCATAGAGATAAATATCAAATTATACTTGTCATCTAAGAGATAAACATCATGTGATATATGTATCTCTTATTGATTAAATAATTATATTGAAATTAAAAGATAATAATAATTATGTGATGTACATCCGCTAATTATACGAATTTGAATTGATAACATAAACAAATTGATTATAATTTATAGTAAATTAGATTAAAAAAAAAAAAAAAAAAAGACAACAAAATAATAGACCACCCAATCTTCTGACACAGACTCAATCCCTTCCGCGGCTTTATCACTCTTCCTTCTCTCTCTGTACTTACTACTTACATATTACACATTACATACAGATCGAAAAATATTATCAAAAAAAAAAAAAAAAAAAAAACTCAACGCGGTAACAAAGCTTAAAATAAGCTTGCACCCACTTACTACTTCATTTCCTCATCAGATTCCTCACTTTAGTTGAAGATTTTTTCTTCTTCCTTCACCACTCTTCATCACTTCCCAACGCAGCATTGATTGATCTGAACAGACTTCTTCATTTTTATTTTTTATTTTTTTTTTTTTCAAAGTTTTTAATTTTGGGATTTTTTTTTTTTACCCGATTTTGGATTTGGATGATCTCAGAGTGTGGATTCGGAGTATGGGAAGAGGGTACACTTAGTGGAAGTTATTCTTGTGTACTTTAATATAATTTTGAGAGGTATGATTTTTTGTATTTTTTTTTTTTTTGTTGTACAAAAAATTCTGTAAGTGTTCTTTGTTCTTGTTAGTTGGGTGGATTTGTTTTAGTTGGATGCTAAACAAATTGAGAGTATAGATAGTGAAAATGGGAGATGGGTTCTATTCGGTTGTAGAGTTCAGTTTGGACCCTAAATGGTTGATTGATCCGAAGCTTCTTTTTGTCGGTCCGAAGATTGGAGAAGGTGCTCATGCCAAAGTTTATGAAGGAAAGTAAGTTGACTTCTTCAATCTCCTTCTCTGTTCTCTGGTTTTTCTTTTTTCTGCTTCACCTGAGGTTTATTTTGAAGTTGAGAATTGCTGGTCATTTTTTCCTCTTTACCTTTCGGAACACACTCATTTTTTTTTTTTGTGTAGTGCCTGTCAAAATCCGTTATTGTCTCATTCAGATCTTTATTTTGAAAATATTTCTTGAAATCTGGAGATATTGTGGGGGAATGGTTTCAATTATTAAGGAGTTGAACTTCTGTGATTTGTTCTGTATCTCTAATTCTGCTTGATCCAATTTTTGTTTAGGTACAAAAACCAGAATGTTGCTATCAAAATTGTTCATAAAGGGGAAACCCAAGAGGAGATTGCCAAAAGGGATGTTCGATTTGCGAGAGAAGTTGCAATGTTATCCAGAGTACAGCACAAAAACTTGGTCAAGGTTGGTTTTGGGTCTACTTCAACTTTCTTTCTGACATTTTGGATTTATTCTGGCCTTTGCATGGATAGCTAACCTTTTCTGATAAGCTTTACGGAATTGCCATATTTTAATGCTTATACCTACCATCTTAGCAGTTTATTGGAGCTTGCAAGGAACCTGTCATGGTAATTGTTACTGAGCTTCTCGTTGGTGGGACGTTGAGGAAATACTTGTTGAACATGCGACCAAGATGCTTGGATATGCTTGTTGCAATTGGATTTGCTCTTGACATTGCTCGTGCCATGGAATGTTTGCATTCTCATGGGATCATACACCGTGACTTAAAACCTGGTATCATTAAATATTCCCTAATCTTAAAAGTTTTATTTCGGTTACTGTCCTTTGTAGTAGCTCGATTCATCCTTCTTGTACTATGATATGAGGATATTAAGTTGCTTCTGTTTTAGTTTGATGCTTCCATTGGTAATGTGATTGCAAGTGATGTATCTTTTCCATGAAGAAAAAAGTGTGTAATGAATGCATAAGATGGTCAGTGGAAGAAAACAGGTCTAATAACTAAAGTCCGAAAAGTTGGAAGGTTTTCTTATTAGTGTATATCAACCAAGCTGTTTGAAACATTTGGATCAGGGGTAACAGATTCGGCTTTGTTCTGGATATTGAAATGAATCGACCTCAAATCAATAAACTGATGAAAATGTTACTCATCATGATATTGGAGCATATGATGGGAAAGCTTGTGAACCAAAATACGTTGTCTGAAGAGCTTGTATAGTAGAGTTAGTTTCGAGTAAAAGTCATAGTTTCATATAATATGCCTGATTAATCATCCATTAAACTAAACAACAAACAAGTTTTCAACCTGGATTTCAGTAAAGAGGCAATTAGAAATAAAATCTTTGGTTTGATTGGTGGGAATAAAGCAAAAAAACTTTCTATTTGCTTGATCTGTTTATATATGTTACTAGCGAGCCGATGTTTCTTAAAATTGGCTTGTATGAGCTAGAAAAAATGGTTTCCCTTTTAGGTTCGAGAAAGGTGGAATACAAGATCAACAAATTTTGAGTTAGGATTGTCTGTTTGTGGACAATGAGCAAATTTTATTTGCACTTTTTTCCTTCTTTCATAATGCTTATTTATGCTGAGCAGGATTTTAGATGGCTACTTATTTTTTCTTGATGACTCCCTTGTATTTTTGAGTGGCTAACTAGTCACTACATTTCTTCTAGCTTACCAGTTTCTTATGATTCATGTGCTTAACTTGTTTACCTCCCTTTCTTTGCATGATATTTATCCTTTTACTATGGAGCTACTTCAGCAATAGTTTTGATCCTGTTATATTTGTTTTTACCTCCAGAAAACTTGCTCCTCACAGCAGATCATAAAACGGTTAAACTTGCGGATTTTGGTCTAGCAAGAGAAGAGTCATTAACAGAGATGATGACTGCTGAGACTGGAACTTACCGCTGGATGGCCCCAGAGGTAATCAAATTAATCATTGCATTAGTACTCTTATTCTCTTCCTTTTGCCTCTTCAAGTGTTGCTCTCCATTAAATGAAGAGTTGGCTAAAGATGTATCCTGCTGTGCTTTGCAGCTTTATAGCACAGTCACATTGAGGCACGGAGAAAAGAAGCATTACAACCACAAGGTGGATGCTTATAGTTTCGCCATTGTACTTTGGGAGCTTATCCACAATAAATTACCATTTGAAGGAATGTCTAATCTGCAGGCAGCTTACGCTGCTGCTTTTAAGGTAATTTCTTCCCATTCTATATATCCCTTTCCTTAGTACACTTAATTCTCACCAAGGATATTAGAGTTCTTGCAATTGGCTTTCTTATACCAAAGCATCCAGACACCAAGGTGCTGTTTTAGTCCTACCTCCTGACAAACTTTTCATTGACAAACATGCCATTCTGCTTCTAGTCGTCCCCTAAGAAACAGTGGAGCTCACCAAAAAGTAGATTTATTGCATCATGCCTCAAATATACATATATATATTTAACACATATATGTCTTGTTTCAGAATGTGAGGCCAAGTGCTGATGGTCTTCCTGAGGATTTGGCTTTAATTGTAACATCATGCTGGAAGGAGGATCCTAATACTCGACCCAACTTCACTCAAATAATACAGATGCTTCTGCATTACCTTTCAACAATTTCACCACCAGAAGCCATGATTCCCCACAGGATTTTTACTTCTGAAAATGCCGTCTTGCCTCCAGAATCTCCAGGAACAAGTTCATTGATGGCACAAAGGGATGATTCAGGAGAAACCCCAAAAACACCCATGGAAAACAGGCCAAGAAGCTTCTTCTTCTGTTTTGACCAGTGTTGTTAATCCTTGGCAGATAAAGAGGGGGCAAATATCTTTCCAGTTCCAACAACCCATTTAGGAATCCAACTCTTTTCTATAGGCAAACTCAGGTGAACTATATTAGCTGCAAATGTTAATACTAGCACAAATATATATATATATTCACAGAATAACAATGTCAAGTTAGACTCCTCTCAGTTTAGCTGCTAGGAAAAAGAAAAAGGAACATTTGGCATTTGGGATTTTGTTGTTGTTGTTTTTGTTGTTGTTGCAGAAGATGCATGTGACACACAACACACACAAAGGTTTAACATCCATTTTCTCCTGACTGAAGGTGTTGAAAAAGCTTCTAGATTTTTAGAGTTGGGGTTGCTGTGATGTATTATAGTTGTAAAATAAAGTCATCCAAAGGCCTTTTAACTCTCCCTTTTAAAAGGAATATATATATATATATATATATATATTATTGACTACTAATCATACTTTTTGCCTCTTTTCTCTTTCAAGAATATTGGATCAGTGACCCTCAGTTTGTATATCGAACAAATATGTTCCATCACAAGGAAAAAGATGATCCTATGGAATTTCAGCTAACATAATGGAAAAACAAAAAAAAAAAAAAAAAAAAAAATTAACGCCGTTGCCGGGGATCGAACCCGGGTCACCCGCGTGACAGGCGGGAATACTCACCACTATACTACAACGACTTTTTGTTATATTCAACCAAATTTATTTATTTATAGGTTATAAAACTCATCAATGGTGAATTCTGTATTGGAGGTCTGTAGGGTCAATCAATGCGGTTGAATATATACAAATCCATTTGACCTGCAATCCAATTATTTCTTAAAAGTATAAATCAATTTTTTTTTTTTAAAAAAATTGCAATTCGAATTAAATTTAAATTATTTAAAATAATAAACATTAGATACTCGATAATATATTATATTATATTTTTTTTTACTTGAAAAGTCTATGTGACTTTGTTGAAAGTAATAAAATACAGTAACGATAAATTATGATGGAATTAAATGCCTTGGCCCAACCATAAATATATCAGATTGTAAATTATTTGGACAATAATATTTATCCAAATATTTTTTCTTTAGCTTTTCAGTCAAATAAGCCGTATGTATGCACAGTCCTTTTTGTTACTTACTTTTCATTAAGTCATAGACATTTAGTAGTACTAAAACGTGTCTCAAGTTAGCAAAATAAAGATATTGTATAATTTTATCTATTCTCATTCATCTATTTATTATAGAAAATGTGTCTCAAGAAAAACCAGCCAACCGTGACTGAGTATAATAAATATATATATATATATTTTAAAAAAAATTGAATTTATATAAAATATATATATGTATGTAAATTGAACACAATATCAATGTGTAATTACCAATATACCCCAACAACAAGCCAAAATCATTTAAACAAATAGTGAGAGAAACCGTGTACAAGAATGTCAATTCAATAAAAAAAAAAATATAAAGACGTTAGAGTTTCGAAAAATTTAAATCCAGAAATAAAAATTACTTCCATTTATAGCTTGGGGAGCAAGTTATACGAGGGCCCCACCAAATTTACCGTTTACTCGAAAATCGAGGCAAATTCCCAGTTCCAGAGACTGTCGTTGTTCCGAGGCTAAGGTTCGGAACTAGGTTTTGTCAACGGTGGAGGTTCGTGGGAAATATTTTTGGTTCGGGTACATAGAAGAGCTGAGATTCTAATCCAAACCTACAGACTTGGAACCCAAGCCTCTCGTAACTCGGTTTCCCGCCCATTCTCTCACTATTTAGTTACTTAGTCCAGTGGAGAAAGGGGAAAGTTTTTGTTTTTTCACACACTGAGGAGCGAGTGGAAGTAACTTCTCAGTTGTCTCCAGCTCTGTTCTTCGAATGTCTGTTTGTATCTTCGTGCTCTCTACTTCATATGGCAAGGTAAAAAATGGACCCATAAATCTGTTTATATTAGTCTAAATAAATCGATGAGAAAGGAAAATTATTTGGGGTCGGAGTAATTGATTATCGATTTCGGATATTAGCTTGCATCGGATGTGATTTTGACCGACAAAAGAGGACCGACAAAAGAGGGGGGAAAAAATATTCAAGAATGTAATGTTTTGTTAAAAGTTTTGATTCTCATTGATTGAAGGATAGAAAAGTTCTTATCTTTTCGGAGTAGAAGAAATTATTGGTTTTGGTTTGATGATGTTAATTGAATGCTGAAATCAAAGAGAAGATTGATAGATAAAGGACCGCCTAATGGTTTGATTCGATTTTAGCTGCATGTAGATAAGGGTTTTCTGTTTTTGTTGATTTTGATTTTTGTTTTTGGGGCTCCCAGTTTACCGCCGTCTTGGCATTGAAATGATTTTCATTTTTCTGTTATCCGAAGAGAAGGATGAAGTTTTGATGAATGAAATATCTGTCCAAATGGCGGATTAAGTTGGGGGTTTTATTTGATTTAGCTGCACCTTCTGGAGAAAGAAAATGATTTCTTTTTTTTCTTTTTTTTTGGCTTGATTTTCTTCAAACACCAAAACGGGTTTTGTTAACAGACAGTTTGGAACTCTTCTTTTAGTTGTGATCATCATGTATTTTCAGTCATATAGTCAGTCCAACATTTTTGGGTCTTCTGCTGCTCTTGCTGATCTGATATTATTTTCTTAAGCTTTTCTGTTTGATTTTTTTTTGAAAAAATGTTTGTTGTTTAATGACATGATCTTTCTTTGTCATAGGTCTTGGCTTATTGATAGTAGAGGACTTGCAAGCAAAGTGAAAAATGCCTCTCTACCAGCTACAAAACAAATCAGAGATTGTGGGGCAAACCGTGAATGCCCAAATTGCCATTATCTGATTGATAACAGTGATGTAAGCTGAATTTTGGAAGACAGATTTACTTATAATTGTCTCTGCTAACAATTTATACATATTATGAATTTAAGATGATAGCTTGGTCTTCATTCTGATTTATGCTTCTTTTACTTTTAGATTTCTCATGAATGGCCTGGTTTGCCAGTTGGTGTGAAATTTGATCCTTCTGATGTAGAGCTATTGGATCATTTGGCTGCAAAATCTGGGGTAGGAAATTCAGAACCTCATAAACTTATTGATGAGTTCATCCCAACACTTGATGGGGATGAAGGGATATGCTACACTCATCCAGAAAATCTTCCAGGTGAGTTAATCCCAAATCTTTGACATTTACTCCAGCCTTTTGTGTTAAACTGAAATGAACTTAATTCTTGCACCATTATGCATTATTTTTCTTTTGTTGAGCATTTCTTATTCTGCATTTGCTTTATTCCGTGCTATGATTCTGGTGGCGTTTCAACCTCAAAAACTTGGTACATATATCTTTGGTTTGTGGTTGAAGTGGCGACAAAGTTGCTGTTGCTGATCATCTTCTTGTTTTCAGGTGCAAAGAAGGACGGAAGCAGCATCCACTTCTTTTGTCGAACCATGAATGCCTATGCAACTGGTAAGCGCAAGCGCCGAAAGATTCAAACACAAAGCAGTTTGACAAAGGAGCAAGTCCGCTGGCACAAGACTGGTAAAACCAAGCCTCTGATGGAAAATGGAATGCAGAAGGGATATAAGAAGATCATGGTTCTTTATGGGGCTTCAAGTAGGGGATCCAAGCCTGATAAATGTAATTGGGTTATGTATCAGTACCATTTAGGAACTAATGAAGATGAGAGAAATGGTGAATATGTGGTTGCCAAAATCTTTTATCAGCAGAAAAAGCAAGGTGGTGATGATGCTGTGATAAAAATTGAAGAATCTGACATCATTTCATTGAGGACTAGTCCCAGGACCCCCAAGATAGTTGCTCCTAATCCACCTCGTGCTGCTCGAGGTGGATTAGGAGGTAGCCTAATTAATGGCGAAACTCCTTCTTGTAGCCTAATTGCTGGCGAAACTCCTTCTTGTGATGATGTTGCAGATGATAGCCTAATTAACTCTCCAATCCAGGTTGGTAGCGACTTTGATTTCTATATTATCTTATTGTAGTATATATATAGCATCTGATATTTGATTTAATTTGTTTGCTATTTCAATAAAATTTATGTCTTTTTAGAGTGAAGTATCTTAGGTATGGGTTTTATTTTTAATCAAAATGCCTCCTTTGTGCAAGTAGATTTAAAATTTCTACTGCATATACTGTTACTGATTTCTGTTCCCATAACATGAGTTAGGAGGTAGAGTTTGTGAAGGAGAAGGGTCCTCATCCTTCTTCTACTTGTGATTCTCAGTTACAAGATGAGTTGGAATACAAAACTTGGTTGGCTGGAGAATCCCAGGTTGAAGAAGACATGAACAGTATGGATAAGTTATTACAGTGTGATGAAATAATGGATTCCTCCACTTTATCAAGTGATTTTTTACTGAGAAGTGGACCTTCAAATCCCATTTCTCGTAACAATGTCAATGATGTTGTACCTCAAGGAAACAACAATTCAAGCAGTGGAATAGCTGAACTCGAGAACTTAGAACTGGATACTCCACCAGATTTTCAGTTTTCTGTAAGCATTGATCTTCATTTCCGTATTAACTATTTTTCTTACTTTTTTCGTGAACCATCATTGTTCTGATCGATCCATTTTTTAGCAGGATTTTATGTTTGGCTCGCAAGACAGCATATTTGGTTGGCTAGACCAACTGTAGTAGATAGGGGAGCAAAGCTCCTTTTTAAAGCAATGAACCATCCTTGATTAAATCATCAGGCTAAGATATGGTGCAATTCTGCTGCGCAATGAGGTGTACTGTTCGTGGGGATTGTTAATAATCCTTTGCTTTTTGATGAATTATTCTTGAATTCTGTCGGAACTTGAGAGAACCTCAGGCCATGGAGTTTGGACAGCAAAGTATTTGGAAGAATAATGTTGCTTGCCATTACTACTGAGAAGAACTCCAATTTTGGTTCAAGGCAAGTCTTGCGTTCTCTTGTGTATCTGAACATGAGTTTAAGATGGTGAAAAGTTGTTCGTGCATATGCCTAAAGCCATGGCAATGGCTTCTTTCTCTGTTGTTGTTACCTCCGGAAAATTCTACCTTTAGCGTGCTGGCTGCTAATGTGCAATGTCAAAATTCGTATTCAGTGGAGACATATATGGATGGGTTTGTTGTATTGTTGGATTCAAAGATGATATTTTTATGTGTATAATCTAATCTTTATCTAGAAACAGAAAATCAATCTTGTACTGTTTGTTTTTATTTACATTTGAAACTCATTAGAAGTAATTTTAAAATTTTTGGGAAAACACAATGATAAAGTGCGTTAATAGTCAAATCAGAACTCCGGTAGTTTGTGGAGTCAGGACTACTTAATGCTTTTTTAGGATGGATGATCGAGGTTTCGGCAATCTCCTCGGGTGGTTAGCGCCGTAATAAAAAGTTTTTGTCGACCTTCATCCCCGAGTAAGAGTTGAACTTTGTGAGCGTTTCACGGATCGAGTCCGAATTAGTCCACTAAATAAGATGCGACACACACCAAGTGAGTTTTTTCTGAATATGTGTTAAAGACTATTATGCGGGCAATGTGAGGTGGTTTTCTCGAGTACGAGTTCACTAGAGTATGATGGGTACAACTAAAGTAGTGGTCTCGAAAACCTCATTTATAAGTTAAATAATACGGACACAATATTAAAATTGTGATAAAATTCATTCCGATTAATTGAAGCAATGGTTTCCATACCAATTAGCCTCTAGCAAGTTTTGATGACGTGGCGCTTTCTCAAGGGTTTGGAGGAATTAAAAATTAGCTTTTCTGCCGGGAAATCAGAATGAAAATGGGCCTTAATTATCGTGGGTACGGGCCCAATTGGTTAATGTTTCTGATCAAATGGGCTTTTAATTTTTCTACTGAAAGAATTTCAGTTCATGATTCGACGTCGTTTGCTGTATAAAAATGATAAACCCTTGTTCAAGCTGCATCTAAAAATGCCTAAAACCCACGGAGAAGGGAACCCACTGTGGATTTGGCCTTTTGCTTGGAACCCGAATTCTTGCTCTTAGTTTGATTGAAGATGAATTATATAATAAGAGCTAACACAGATTGATTTAAGAGCATCTGGTCACTAAATTTGAGGGCTCATGATGTTCGCTGCCAGGAATCTTCAGAGGAATTCTCTCAGAACCATTTCTTCTCTGGTGTTCCTAAAAGATGCTTCAAGGTATTACTATTTGATTCTTCTGAACCAATTTAAATGATTTATATCCATACATTTCTTCTGGGCTTTTAGTTTGTTGGAATTGGTTAAATTTGCAGAAATGTGATGTCTGTAAGAAACGAATGCGGGAAGCTAGGATTGAATTCCAGTGTGATTGAGGCGGATTTTCAAGTGAAAGATGCCTCTTTTACTTCAATGAAGTTGTGTAATTACTTCTACGGGGCTCGCTGTTTTTCAGCAAAGAGTATGAGGAGCAAAGTGGAGATGCGTATGCGAAAGGAATCTGGAAAAACCTTGAGGGAGATTCGGAGAGCTAAGAAACTGAGGAAGAAATTGATGACTGACGAGGAACGCCTCCTTTACAATCTCAGAAGAGTATGTTATGTTTTATTTTAACCTCCAGTAGTTGAATCCTTTCTTCCCTGTCTATGGGGATTTTTTAGGAGTTAAGTTTCTATTTGTGCATTTACTCTTGCTATTTCTAACTTCTATATATATATATATATATATATATATATATATATATATATATATATATATATTTTATATATCTTGACATTATAATTACTATATGTCTGTTTCACTTGAACTTAGTTTTAACCGAGAAGCTAATTACTTGCAATAGGGTGAGATGTTGCATTTTGTGAAATAGGGTAAATATATATAGGAGAATTTACGTTTTTATCATTCCAAATGCATTTTACCCAAATTCTTAAAAATGTTTATATGATAAACTACTAATTTTGTGCTCCATTTTTCATTTTGACTAGTGTAGGCGAAGAAAAAGGTGGCTTTGCTTCTGCAAAAGCTGAAAAAATATGAGCTCCCTGAGTTACCACCTCCGCGACATGATCCTGAGCTTTTGACCCCCGAGCAACTACAAGCTTTTAAGAAGATTGGTTTCAGAAATAGGAATTATGTTCCTGTTGGTGTTCGTGGAGTTTTTGGAGGTGTAGTCCAAAACATGCATCTTCATTGGAAGTTTCATGAGACAGTACAAGTTTGCTGTGACAACTTCCCTAAAGAAAAAATAAAGGAGATGGCAAGTATGATAGCAAGATTGAGTGGTGGCATCGTGATCAACATACATAATGTGAAAACCATAATAATGTTCCGGGGAAGAAACTATCGGCAACCAAAGAATTTGATACCAGTTAACACGCTTACAAAACGTAAAGTAAGTATACATAGTTTTCTATTTTATATTACTGCATGACCCCAAGTGCTTGCTTCTTACACTTCTTGCAAGGCTTTTCCAGATGTTTACATTTAAACTACACGTATCCATTAATTAATTTCATGGTCTAGAAGGCTTCCTGTTCTGTTCCTTGAGACATATTGTGTGCTCTAATGGATGGGGCATTGGGAAGACTTAAATTATGTGTTACATAATAGTTTATTTGAGATTGTTGAGGTTATTGTTCTTTTTCTCTTCACCTTTGCTTCTTTTCTAGATGTTCTATTGCATTTGATTTGAGGTAATCCAATGTATACGTGTTACAGTTACCATTTAACATTGATTATGTATAATTAGTTGATAGCAAGAAAACCTTAAAGGGGGAAAAGGGAAAAAAGTTTCCAATTCCTCGTCCATTTTTTAAATGATTTCTCTTGGAACTGACATTTTCTTTATCCTAGCTCAATGTAGAAACCCTGGATAAATAACGTTTTTTCTCCTTACATGGTATCCTGCTGCTTTTCTTTATTTATGTGGGAATTACATCATTGTTTTGTTATACATTTAAACACATTGTTCATAGCTAATAAATTCCTTCTGTCTTTCCTATGCAGGCACTATTTAAGGCAAGGTTTGAGCAAGCCCTGGAATCTCAAAAATTAAACATAAAGAAAATTGAACAGGAATTACGCCGGAAGGGGGTTAATCCTGATGATCCAGTTGCCATGGCTAGTATCCAGAGAGTAGCTTCAACATTCTTTAATGCAATTGACCAGAAGGAAGGGAGCCCTTATGTCTTCCGGGAGGATAAAACGACACAAATGGACTCTAGTAGTACCCTGGAGCAATCACAGTCTGCTGAAGACAGTGACCAGGAGGAGCTTGATAGGTTCATAGCTGAAATAGAAGATGCAGCAGATAAAGAATGGGCTGCTGAGGAAGCTGCGGAGCAAGAAGAAATGGGAAAGATCAGATATTGGAACCAAGAAGATATAGGTGGCAGATCTCAAAGATCTAAACAGATTGGAAGCGAAGATTCTGATGATGATATTAGAGAAAGGAGAAGTAGCTGGAATAATACAAATGGCAGAAAGAGGACAAATGTAAGTGATGGAGATAGCTCTGACAATGGTGATGAATGGACTTCAAATGATATTGAAGAATTAAGCAACTATGAGACAGATGCTGAAGATTCTGGCACCCCACATAATAAATTTAATGCGCATAAAGTAGTGAAAGGGAAACAAGGGAATCTGGGTAGAACTGCTAAAAGAGAAAGTTTCAACAGAAATGACAATGCCAAATCTTTCATCAGAAATGCTGTGGAAGATTCTGTTTCAGATGACACATTGAGTGATCTTGAAGATGCCATGTGGGAATCTGATGATGTCAAAGGGCATAATGTAAAAGAATCTAGAGTACCTGGTTATGATTACAAGAGCAGTAGTAGTGATGAGGAGAACTGTAGTCCAGAGAAAGGAGATGACAAGAATATAATAGAGAGAGTTCCACCTAATGTTGATCATAGTTCTCAAAGAACCAGAGGGTTTTCCGTATCAAGATCGAGTAGGTTGAGGAATGGCCGTAGTGGAGGTAGCAATGAGGAAAGTTTGCAAAGGCATAATGCATTCCTGGATGATTTGTTTAGTGAATCAGATGCTGAAGAAAACGATGGCTCAGGAAGCTCAAGAAATTTGAAATATAATCAGGACAAAGATAGAAGTACTGAGCCAGTGAAGAGAAATGCAAAGTCTAAGATCAATAGCTCTAAAGAGTTGGACGAGACATGGGACAGTGATTAGCTCTGTAAAGAGTGAAAATTCTTGGGAATGCCATGTCTATAACACAAGAGGAGATGTATTGCATAAAAAACACTGTTCCTTTGTCATGGCATGTGAACTGCCCTTCAGGTCTTGCTGGGAAAACAAAGCAGAAAGAGTTGCATTTTAGTATCACGTGTGCCTCTTTGTACACCTTTGGAGTTAATTTGAAGATTCACAAGTTGGAGGTTGTACATTATGACCAAATGCTCTGGTCATTCATTCATTTTTAGGTGAAGTTCCTCTGTGACATTTTTCTTTTGTGATTTAAATTAGTGAAAAAATATGAGTGGAAGTTAAAAAATATTTGGTTAAAAAATCCTTTGTGTTTATTTCTTTCTAGAGGATGAACAGGCTGATAGTCTAAATGAACAAGAACATGGAAGAATTAAACTTGAGATGACACTAGTAAAGGAGTTCTAGTGTTAAATCAACATATGGGCATGACTATGACTTGGTTTATTTTTATTATTATTATTATTTTTTTTTTTGGAACCAAAATTGCTATTAGCAGGGATGAATAATTGGTTACAAAATGTACCCTATTCTATTGAAGTGTGATTCAAACTTCAAATTTTATACTTATAATAGGGGTAAGGGTGAGCATTGACCATGCATACCTAGTGGGTTATACTTGTTTATGTTTTTTGAAGTCCCCATAATTTGATGAATTGAATACAAACATAGAATTACATTATTTATTTATTTATTAATTTTGAACTGGAATGTTAGGTCATTCAAGTCAACATCATTTTATCTTGTTGGGAGGAAAGAAAATATTTACCATTTTTGTGAATCCAAAATTGGTTGGCCCAGAAATTGACCATATTTCATGCTGGTCTAAAAGAGGAGAAGACTAATAACAGTAAATGAAATCTTAACCAAAGACTGACTATGGATTGAAATCAGATAGAAAGTTACAGTTCTCTTTTGACTTTCCATATAAGAAAAAAGTATTTTATTATTTTATTTTCTTAAACCTGGGTTATTGGGAAAGTTTTGTTGGGGGCAGATTATCTTAAAAGCCTAATAATTTTGGAAGATAGTATTTACCAAAAAAAAAAAAAGTGAGATTGGTGTTGAAGATGCTTAGCAGGTTTAACTTAAGAGCCACGGCCGAGTTTCACACTTTTCTTTCAAAAAGTTGTAGGGCTGACGCTTGAAACTAGAAATTACAAATTGCGACAATCAGGAAGATGACAAAAAAGCATCTAACTCCTAAATCCTCTCTCATTAAGTCGGATTAGAAAATATATTATGAATATTATACGAAATTACAAGTTTAATATTTAATTAAGGTAAAATCTTCTCCTTTGTCCCTCGAACAAGAGTCTAAGCAAGTGTTAACGTCACGTAAAAATTATGATGAAACCTTCATTTTTTTGGTACCCACTTGGGGTGTCCGATGTCCCCACCTTTTCGGTGAGACTAATCCGGATTCGGCCTGCGGCGCGCTCGCAGAGTCTAATTCTTACTCGAGGGGAGAGCCCGACCCGGAGCTTTTAACATGACACTTTCTACCTCAGGGGATTCGAAATCTCGATCATCCACCATGAGTGAAGTATTAGGAGTACGCAGACCAACTCCCCCAAACTACTAGGTTAAACCTTCATTTTTATCCTCGAGCAAAAATTGAAGTAAGAATAAAAATTGTGACTATTCTTTTTTCAGTAAAATGTACAAATATTGGATGAAAACCAAGATATTTATTTAGACTAGGGAATGACTTCAACCACCAAAATGAAAGATTTTTATGTATGTACGTCTTTTTTTTTTTTGGTAAATTTATGTATGTACGTCTTAGCACATTTATGTAAGTATTTTTTCAGTTGACAATTATATTGCTAGTAAGTTCGGGTTTACTGTTTCGATTTGTCGGCAAATGGTGTTTGTAATAAGATTTTTAGTATAATAATAGATAAAAATAAGGATCTCGGCTCTTGCTCATATCTACATTTGGCAAAATTATTCACTTTAAAAAGAGGAAAATTATATATGTTTATAGCAGTTGTGATTTGACAATGGCATCAACAAGATCAAGACAAATTTTCCACTGGAGGAAAATGATCATCATTTAGTGCCAAACATATCCTATCCTTCAGTTCTCATCAAAACTTCTCAAATTCATGAACAAAAAAAAAAAAGGTTGAGAGTTCCAAATCTCAACTCATATACGCATATGTTTAAAATTTTGCCTAGAGCTTCCTCCAACAAGAAATTAACTCGACTCAAATGAAGATTAGTTTGAAAATAGATTAGTTTAAATGTGCTCTCTTAAAGTTTGTTTGAGACCCATCTTGAACACCTCGTCACTTTAGAAAAATAAAGAAAAAGAAAGTGCATGGGAAAATGCTATTCACTATTCTTCAA
Organism: Cynanchum wilfordii; assembly: GCA_025388415.1. NCBI lineage: Eukaryota > Viridiplantae > Streptophyta > Magnoliopsida > Gentianales > Apocynaceae > Cynanchum > Cynanchum wilfordii. The sequence goes on along the minus strand of JAHSUH010001212.1, from coordinate 113,303 downwards.
TTATAAGCTACAATGCTAAGTAAGGGAAGGCCATCACCCATAGGCCAGAGCTCAAAGTAACAAAGACATTACCTAAGTAAAATTAAAGAAAGAAACATGACCTGAACTTTCTCTTCATCATAATGTTACATAAAACCCACTCAGTAATCATGAATTACATTATAAAAAAAAGGCGTTAAAGATGGAAAAAATACTGAACCTTCTAATGGTTTAACATTGGTGATGGATGGATGGATGTTTAGCTACCTTCTCTCTTACAGTTCCCTGGCAAAAGATACTTGTACTTGTCAGCATTGTTCAGCAAATGTACAGGAAGATGAACTGCTGAGTAAGAATGAGGGATAGGTCCCAACTTCCCTATTATTTCCTTGAATGTATACTCTTCTGGAAGCATGTCATATAAATCAACTCCTCTGCATATGATGCTCTGTATCCTTTTGGGATCAAGAAAATGAGAGAATCTAACACGATCGTTGTGGCTATAGGCTTTCATTTTGAATATAAAATCACTGATGGAGCGGAAACAAAAGCTACAATGCCAGCCTGAATCTGATAAGATGTAATCAGTTCGGCGATAGTGTGCATACCTAGTCTTCCCCCTTTCATACCTGTGGACTGATGCTCTCCAGCTCTTGTGGTCTACAAGAAACTCGAATGAGTACAAGTAGTTCTTAAGCTGGAGATGGAGAATCGGTGGAATGTCATCGCACCATCTCAACAGATCAATGGTATGCCTGCTTGGTATTTCATCAACATCAGACATTATCAGCAAGTCATCATCCTCAATTCCAGCAATACGTAGAAGCTGATCGAGTGCCACCCTTTGAAATGCTTCTTCAACAAAAGGGTTTTCACCTTTCTGAAATCTTCCTCCAATTGTTCCATATGTCAATCTAGGCTCAACAAACTTAAAATTACCCCTGTTGGATGCAAAAAAGTGTGGCTTCACTATACCAGTAAATGTAGAGTTTGATTCAAGAAGAACAAACTGTGTGACATAAGGATACAATTCTTTCCACCGAATTGTCAACATGTCAACTTCATTATTGAACAGAACTGCATCAAACACACGTCTAGGATAATTGCGCATTCTCCATCCATGAAGCCTACAAAGATTCTCCATCGTGATGTTCTCATGGTAATAGTGAGTTATCTGAGTGAAAGGCCTTGGAGGAGATTGCCACAATGGCCGAAGGAAGTATGTGATCTTCTGCCCATGAAAATATACACTAACTATGCCTGATGGCACAATTAACAAAAATAACATTAAAACCTTCATATCTATCCCGTAAAGAAAGCAGCAGCGTAGTCTCATTGCCGAGGGTGAGTTCTGCAGCACAGGAAACAAAAAAAAACAACAAACTTATACAGTCAAAATACTATAAGGAAGTTATCAGAAAAGATAGGATTTGTGTGCCTACAGAGATGAAAGAATAATGAAGAAATTGAAGTTTTTTTGGCCTTGGAATGTCGAAAATGAACAATTGAAGGAAGACAAAGGGCTCTCCTCGAGAATGTTGAATTTGGTACCAAATAACTTCAATTTCACACCATATCACAGATATATCCAAATGCAAAACGAAGTAAAAAAAAAAATATTAAACAATAAAACCTAAGAGATCGGAAGAACAGCAGGGCAAAACATAGATTAGGTCACCTTTGCTACAAACAAATTTTTACCCCAGAAGTTCAGGATTACACAATTCATTATAATAAATCCCCAAATTCAGGCAAACTCATTGGTGTATGCACAATAATAAACAATCTTCAGAGTTTTCAAACTTTGAATTCATCAGAAATCAGAAATTCGAAATTCGAAATAAATAATTCACATACCCGAACACCACAAACGTCTCCACAAATATCATCTCTCTTCTTGGAACCGTAGTACTCTTCAGGCATCATAGGCTTTTCCTTAACCGCGTCGAATTTTTCTGGTTTTACCTTAAAATCTTCTCCTTGTGTACGTTATTATATATAGAACAAAATTTCCTCAAAAAGGGCAATACAGAAACGCATAGATATCTTGATCAAACACTCCTGAAACAGGAGAGCTTTAATAAGAAATGGGATTGTCCAAAACCAGACATTCTTTCATTTCACATTAAAGAAAACAAAATTTTCAAGAATTGGTGGGGCTATCTCACAACAAGCAACAAGGGAAACACCAATTTCTAGCTCTTCTTCTTCTTCTTTAATGATTTCTGGGTTACAAATATAAAGGTTCCGAGGGACAAATGTTGTGCCTATATATATATAAAGTAGTAATACAGATACATACATGAATGTGTGAATGTTTTGTCTGTTGTTTATGTGGATGTCTTTCTCTCTCTTTCCCTCCCTCCGTCCCTCTAATGGAGTTTCTCTCTGAGTTTTGGAGGAGAGAGAGAGAAAAAGGGAAGGTGTCAATTGGACAGAACCTTTTTGAATTCTTGAATTTGAATCCAGAAAAAAAAAAAAAAAAAAAAAAAAAAAGAAAAATATATATATATAAAAATTGGAGAGGAAATTAAAAATCTGGAGGGACGACAGAAACAAATGGGCACAAAAAATTGAAAAAAAAAAAAAAATAAATAAGAATTAATTAAAATTCCTAGTGAGAATGATTTCGAAATGCGAAAAACACGCGTGGATAAACATGGTCATATTTCACGCTCCCAATTAGCCCAAATATATATTATATATATATATATATTTTTTTTTTTTTCCTTTTGCAGTCTATATAAATCCCAAATTATGTGAGGGGAGGCGGTTGGGTCGGGTTGGTTGTTTGGTAAATTTTAAGAATTTTAAAAATTGTTTAATACATTAATAGGGGTTTGAACTCCAATCTCACTTCAGCAAGAAAGTTTTTTTTCACCTCCCCTACACCTTTTGAATTGCGGTCTGTAATTTTCAAGTCATTTAATTTTCTTCTTGTTTAATATTATAAATTTGTAAATTTTATCAACAAATTCTTCATAATTTTAAATTTAGATTATATTAAGATAAGAATTTATTTTGAAAAAATATATATTATATTTAATTTTGAAACAAAATTTTAATAATTTTATTGCATATTTTTTATGAATATGACATTCACAAACATTTGTTTTGATTACTGATTTATTGACGTTTTGATTAAATTAAAGAAATAAAATGTCAAAATATTAAGTCTTCATTGAATATTTCAAGACAAATAATAAGTAGATAATAAGTCAAACCATTATTTATGCTCAATGACAATGAAAACATTAATGTAAATATCAAAAAAATACTCGAGTTATTTATCAATAATTCTTATATATTATGACATTCACTATAATTTTCGATATGAAGGATAATCACCCAGTATTATATAAATATCATGATATAAAATTTATTACCTTATTTAATATATATGTTACAATAAACATAATTAAGTGTAACTGACATTCTTGATTGTGTATACGTTATACTTCAAAATGGCTACAAATTTTATTTATCTTGGTCTTTCCCAATCCAAAGTAAATGTCAAAGGGAATGTTGTAATATCCAAAGTTTATATAATACTACTATTAATAATAATACCAATATAAACCCGGTAGCTTGGGAAAGTTGGTGTGCGAACTCCTAATGCTTCCTCCAGGACGGATGGTCGAGGTTTTGATTTCCCCCGGGATGATTAGCGTCATGTTAAAAAAAAGCTCTGGGACAGACCATCACCCTCAAGTAAGAGGTTGAACTCTGCTAGCGCTCCGCAGATCGAGTCCGGATTAGTCTCACTAAATAAGGTGTGGACACTGGGCGCCCCAAGTGGGTATAAAAAAAATAATACCAATAACATATATTGGTGTTATAAATAGTTCATAAATTTTACAGGTTTAAAACGTGTTATTGAGTAATGGACCTTAAACTCGTACTTAATTATAAAAATTTCTTATTTTTTACTAAACGTGTCAATTGTGCTGATAATCCAAATCAATTAAATAATGATTTTTTTTTTCCACATAGAGGTGGATTGATGATAATTTCTATAGCCGTTTCTTGCATCCGGAAAGTGGTTTCAAATTTTGTCCACTTAGTTAAAAAGTTCCGCTGTTTTTAAGGTTTGAAAAACTTAACCGTAATATTCACCATTATTTTATACGCTCTCGGGATGCCCCAATTCCCCTAACCATAAATATTGTTTAGTAATTTTATTATATTAAAAAATATATTTTGAGTTAATAATAAGTATTTAAATTTATTAATAACAATACATTACAACATATGATTAAAATGTCGTCGAGGTTGTGTGGTGGAGTGGCAAGAGCCCACCCTCCCAACACTCACGTTATGGGTTCGACACCCGATTCCCCCTCCTCATGTATAAAAAAAAAAAATGATTAAAATGTCACATAAGATAATCTTTAATCTGAATAAAATTCATAACTTATTATAAAGCTAATTAGGTGTCAACCCTAAGTTAAAAAACACACATTTTAAATTCATGAATTTACTTAAAATGGATCAAAATGAATAATATTATCAAATAACTAGTTCACACTAAGTATTGAATATTCATAATGACTTTTTGTACTATATACTTTTCTAATATGAATAATGCCACATTAAATTAAATGCATGGACCAAGACCATAGTCTTTCGTTTACTTGGGTCATTACAAGGATATTTTGGGTTATCTTACAACAGCCCCAAATGTATTTATCTCAAGTCTTCTTAGTCAACAGCGATTATAAAGTCATCCGTCTTTTTTCTCTCCTATCCAATTTATATATATATATTTGTACTTTTCTTTAAAATAAAATGAAAATGATGATAATTATTGTAGACATTGAAAATTTGTAAATTAGTTAAATTTATTTATAATTAATTATAAATGAATAAAGGATACAAAAATATGTGTTTTACCAATCAGAGGTAGATAGAGGTGGATCATAGAGAAAAACCCAAAATTTTGACAATTCCTTAGGGAGTCAGTCAATAGTTTTAAAAACAACAAAAGTTTTGGCGATCCTCCCTCCAAAGGACCTTTGAAGTTCAAACCCATTCGAAAATTAAGCTCACAACCCTCAAGAAGTCAAATACCAATGGATCGAAATAAAATCTAAAAAGACCTCTCGGATCCATAATGAAAAGAATTAATTGAGATATAAGAATATTTAAACCCAACATCAAATATATATATATATATATTATTTATTGTTTACAATCGATTAAAATCCTTAATTTTTTTTTAAAAAAAATAAAATTGAATAAGATTTATGTTTTGAAGAAATTTTTGTCTACTAATTTCTTTAACACACTTATATTATTTACTATGTTTAAAAAAACTAAAAGTTATGTTATTAACAAAAAAATGGGTAATGTGTGATGGACTACGAATATTCCCTTCCAAATTATTCTTATCGTCGTCATCCGTGTGATCCACGTTTCACCAAAAGTAAATATTATAGGTCTATTTTTAAAATCTATTATTATTTTTTTTAAAAAAATATATAATAAATTTAAAAATTTTTACTACCAATTTTTTAAACTTATTTAAACATTATTATTATTATTATTATTATTATTATTATTATTATTATTATTTATAATAATGAAACTGATAATAAATATTAAACTTTTGATCTTACAAGATAAAAAAAAAGTGGACATTGCGATTGGGGAAAATATGGAAACTTTTTGGTGGAATTAGGAGAAGACCAAAAAGTTTGTTTTATGTTACGGTCTTCCACCCAACCCCCAATCACAGCATCGTAGGATGGTGTGGGAGCCATAAAACAATGTGGGCTAAATAAACTCTTTTGGGAGCTTTTTGCCCTTTTCTGTGTATTGAAAGTCAACAAATTCAAATTCAAATTCGATTTGAATTATATATGACAGTGTTTAATTTTAATATTTAATAAATATCGAATTCATGGTGTTATATAATATTTTTTAATTATTTATTTCAAATTAAAAAATTTTGTACTTTATGCTCTTAATTTAGTACAATATAAAAATGTATTGTGAAAAGCTACACAAGGTTGAAAGTTCAACACTTTGCTATGTGTAAGAGTCACAAGTACTTATAGTCAATTCGAATTATCTTTTTTTGTGCAATAAAGACAACACCAAGTAGTTGACTATATGTACTGCCAGTAGGCCCATAATTACAAGACGAACTTGCAGGTCCATGTCGTGACAGTTGATATCAGAACGAGTAGTTCGCTTGAACTATAAGAAATAAGTGTTAAAGCTCATAGTCACTGCATGAGCTTATTAGTCCAAGTTGTGCAAAGTCTTTTCCTAAATAATAATTGGAATTCCATAAATCAAATGGTCTAAAAAAATAAAAATAAAATAAAATTTGCACTTTTATAAGTTTAAGGTTCCAAAATCTTATAGAAACTAATGAGAAAAGGCATATTCTTCAAGTGAATGAAATGCCCACATACATGGAGAAATAGTATATTCATTAGGCAATTTTTCCACGACACTCCCTCTTTGTTTTTGTCCGAAACCCTCCGTTCCACACGCTATTATTATTTCTGGTCATGCAGTTTTGAAAATGAAGTTTATGTAACAATTGACATAATATTTACGATTTTAATTAATTCAAATTCGAGTTAAATAATCAGAGGCATGTGGTGTAGTGGTAGGGGCTCTCCTCCCTTAACCAATGATCCATGTTTCAAATCCCGACTTGGGGTATGAAAAAATATTAAATTCTCTGGTCAGCTGTCTCACTCAATAAGGTGCGAACAAAATAAGACTGGCGTAGAATGACTGAAGGTGAGGGGCACCACCACTCATGACACCCGGCGATAGTGAAAAAAAAAAAAAAAATTTTATATATTATATATATATATATATATATATATATATTCGAGTTAAATGTATCCACACAAGAAAGTCTTTACTTAGATTTTTATAGTGTTGAATTCAAAATATCGTTTATACAAGAATAAGGCCCAATAATCCCTTACATGGAGAATAAGGACCAAATTTGAACTTCAGTACTAAATGCATTACCTATTTGGGCTACAGAGGCCCAATTGTTTTATTTTTTTATTTTTAACTTTTCGAAATATATACATATATATCCCATCAGGTGCCAGGTCATTTCTACCATTAAAAGAACCAGAAAATCTGTACACTGCAACTGTTAATTAATTTTTTAATTCACCAATTCAGATAATTAGGATTAATTAAGAGAGTTTGAGGGATTTGTTGCAGTCGTTTTCCCTGATTAGCTAGCCAGCAAAGCGAAGGAGAAGAGGAGAAGAGAGAAGAAGAATCGCAGCGTGAGCGGGGGGTTTAGAAATGGCGGGAGAGGAAGGAGTGATTGAGCACAAGGCCTATGCCAGAGTTGGGCTTCTTGGAAACCCTAGCGATGTTTATTATGGCAGAACCATTTCTTTTAGCCTTAGCAACTTCTGGGCTTCTGTACGCTTGAAGCCTTCCCAAGATCTCCTTATTGTTCCCCATCCTACTAACGATCTCGTCCAGTTCAACTCCCTTTCCCATTTGGTTATTTTCTACTTCTCCCTTTCTCTTAATCCCTGATATAATATACTTTTTCTGTTCTATTATTATTATTATTATTATTATTATTATTATTAAATTTGTTCTTGTTGTTGCTGATTGCAAATTTTGCAACTTTTTTTTTTTGGCTGTGGTTAAATTGTGGTTCATTGATGTCTCTACTGTGTGGTTAGGTGTTTTTTTTTTAAAAAAATAATATATAAATATTTATATAGTTTGAGTTGCATTTAATTCCATCTGGATTGGGATTTTGTTTAGATTATATTCTAAATTTAAACTACAACTCAAGAATGTTGGAATGCACTTGCTGGATGACTCCATGATATGTTTATAAAGTATGATAAATACCATTAATAAAATTTCTCTCTTTTAATAGTTTAAAATTATACCATTGTTTGGGATGTGTTTTGGCTGTACTTTTGCATTGAAGAAGCTTGTTTGGTGTACACTTGTTTTTACAGGTTAATAGGTTGCAGAATGAAGGATACTATGGAGGGGTGCGATTGCTTATGGCAATTTGTAAAGTTTTTCACAAGTATTGTAAGGATCACAGCATTCATCTACATGAAGGAAATTTCACACTCTCATATGATACTAATATTCCGCGCCAGGTAGAGCTAATAAAATGCAGATTTTCCTTTGATAATTTCTTGCAGCCATTGCGTTTATGTATTTTTTATTGTAATATTAATTGAATTGATTGTTTCATTTGATGATTTATGGTGGAACAAGTATGGAGATGTTTATAATTGCTTTGACATTTCAGACAGGGCTTTCAGGTTCTAGTGCCATTGTTTGTGCTGCTCTTAGTTGCCTTCTGGATTTTTATGATGTAAGACACTTGATTAAAGTTGAGGTCAGGCCAAACCTTGTACTTAATGCTGAGAAGGAACTAGGGATTGTAGCTGGTCTCCAAGATAGGGTAGCACAGGTCTACGGGGGCCTTGTATACATGGTATGTAGTTTTGTGATTCTAAAGCTTCTTAATTTGATTTTTAGAATTTAAAAGACACTATGTTTACTTCTGTTTTTCAGGATTTTAGCCAAAAACACATGGAAGAACTGGGACATGGAATATACATTCCAATGGATGTTGATCTCCTCCCTCCTCTTCATCTCATTTATGCTGAGAATCCGAGTGATTCTGGAAAGGTTGATATCCTTTTGCCTTTCTCCTATTGCCACTTGTTCTTTATATTTTTCTGTAAGATGACAATAGTTAGTTCTTGAATAAACTCAAATGGTGGTTTTTTATGGTTTCCATCAGGGATTCACTTCTACATAGCACTTTCATCCCTAGTATGCTAGACTATGATTTATTGCTAAATCAAGAAAGTACCTTTATGGTTCAATGTTTTGTCTTGATCATGAAATGTAGTATCACTGTGATTCCTGCTCTTTTGGGAGATAGTGAATTATGATATTCATCAGCATTGTTGATGCCCTTTTCCCTAAAAGGCTTTGGACAATAATCTGTTCTGAATGTCTATAAATAAGTATTGGGCTCACTTCAATTGAAGATGCTGTCTAGAGTCTAAAAAGCATGAAACAGGCATGTCTTATGTCATTGATAGCTGAATCACTGTTTCAATTCAAACATTCTTGTGATGCAGGTGCATAGTACTGTTAGGCAGAGATGGTTAAATGGTGATGAGTTCATAATATCAACAATGAAGGAAGTTGCGGATATTGCTTTGGAAGGAAGAACAGCAATTCTTGAGAAGGACTATTCCAAACTTGCAATGCTAATGAATCATAATTTTGACCTGCGAAGGTAAAGTCACTGTCAATCCCTTGAAATTTTTCTTCAAACTTTCAGCTGGTTTATATTCCAACTCAAACATAACTATAGTCTTAATTACTTGAATCTTAAGCTGCTTGCTTCCAGTTTCCGGTTTTATAAGTTGAGAACATCTCCCAAGTTCTCTGTTTTCGAAGTATTTCTTATACAAATATGTAATCAATGCAGATCCATGTTTGGAGATGATGCTCTTGGTGCCTTAAACATAGAGATGGTTGAAGTGGCACGTAGGGTTGGTGCTGCATCAAAATTTACTGGCAGTGGAGGTGCTGTTGTTGCCTTTTGCCCTAATGGGCCATCACAAGTTAAGCTTTTGGAGGAAGCATGTGAGAAAGCTGGTTTTATAGTTCAACCTGTCAAAGTTATTTCTTCTAATCTAAATGCCATTGATCTCAAAACCTTATCACCCAAGAAACCAGAGGAGGGATTTTCCCAATAACATTGAAACTCCTCACTTTTCCATCCTCCTTGAAGGTTTTTACATCAATTCTTCATTCTTCTTATCACATTTTTTATATGTTGATGTAAAGGATTATGGGTGCACTGTCTGATTATGTTTGTTGATAAGGCATAATCAGATCTGATAACAACAGTAAATTCTCTCTGCACATAAATACATTAGAAATGATATGGAATCATTTGTTTACAACAATTCCTCTTTCCAGAGCTGGTTATCAATTGGACTGTAGAACCAGATTACCAGACAAATACAAAGAATTTATGGCAAATCTTCAAGCTTTTCAACTTTACAAATTCACTATCTTTTTCACCAAGAAAAGTTTAAGCAATATGAATACCATTGTAGAAAATAATGCTAGTACTAAGTAATTACATAACGAAGTCTACAGTCGCATCTTTTTGCATCGGTTTCTTCGACATACTTCTAAGCAGAGTCGCATAATGCCGTCATTAGCTCGCCGGGGGACTTCCAAATGGGTAAGTCAGCTAACATTTTATTGAAAGTGTCTTCTCTGGATGAACATAAGGCTTCCGCTACATCACATAGGTCTGATACATCTCGAATTATAGCTTCTTGCGTTTCGGCCTATAGAATCCAATAATTGTCAAAGGGGGTTTCGAGAGAGGGAAAAAAGAGTCGGAATTTTGGAAGAGAGGAGAGTAGGCAAAAGGAATTACCTGAGAAAGAAGTTGGTCCACTAGTTGCCGGGAATTGGATACCGGCGATTCCGGCAGCGCGACAGGAGGCGCAGTGAATCTGTCTGTCGATTGCGTAAGGTCATTAATTTGTCGAGGGTTTTTCTGTCTCATTTGGTTCAAGGTGTTCGATAGATGTTCCCATTGACGGATCTCTCTTTGATACCTTTCTTTGAGCTTCAGTAGTGCCTTCTTCTTCCATTCAAGGTGACTCTTCTTATCTTCTGTCGCAGAATTTGCCGGTGGCTGCTCGGGTATGGAAGTAGTATCTAGTCGGCGGCGCTTCCTCTTGTAAACGAAGCCATCATCATTTATGAGCTCCCATTCGTTGTCGTCTTCCCAATTTACTTCAGCGGCCATGGAAGTAACTCCGAGCGCTGAAATGGACAAAGATTCAACTTGGAGTAGGAAACAGGAATCAGATAACATTCAAAATAATTTTGAGGAGAGAGAAGTAAGCAGAGCGGGAAATTTTGGGGCGATTTCTTATTTATGGACTTTTGGGGGTTGGATCTGGGCCTCAAACGAGATATTTAGTAAATAATCGAAATATTCAAATGGAATGCGAATAAGCAAAATAAGTAGGGGCATGAGTGTGAAAATTATTATTTCTGAGGACTAAATTGCTAAAATATTTTCGAAGAGGGGATGAATATAGCTATCCCTGCGTTTCATATCGGAACGGCGGGTCGAGAAAGGCCGACTAAACTCCGTACTGTGTCTTCCAATCAAATCTCTCCTTCCTTGCTAACCAAGCAATGCCCATGGTGAATCAAACTTTCTTGACTTCCCGCTTATCTCTGGTCTTTCTACGCCAGAAACCCACCATGTTTGTCGCCTTATCATCTCCTATCTTGAAGCTTCCTCAACCATGTCCGTGCTTTCTTTCCCTGCCCAGGAATCTCCATCCCATTCCCTTCATGCTCAGAACCCACTTCTCCACTACCTCCACTCCATATCCTCTTCAGTATGACATGATCATCTCTCGTCCTGTTCAGCAGCCTGCTCCAGCTCGCCGTCGCATTCGACGAAATTCACCTAAATCACTGCCTAATGATTCAGACACAGGAAAAAACGAAGAAGAACTCGAATTTGACGATTGGGTTGACAGAAAGTTGAATTCTAGTTCAACGTCTTCATCGGAATTAGCAGTTCCTGCTGATAATGAAGTGATGGAAATGGACAGGTCCAAGAAAAAGTATTATAAAAAGAGACGGAAGAGAATGTATGGCTCGGATTCAGAGGATGAAAGTAATCGCCCAGATGACAATGAATCTGTTGAAGTGAAGCAAGAAGTTGTGGAGCTTCGTACATTGCATAAGAGAGAAGAAGAATTGTATTTCTATGATGCGTTTGCATATCCTTGGGAAAAAGATAAGCATTATAAAATGGTTTATCAGTTGGAGAAGAAGTATTTTCCTGACCAGTGTTTTGATAAGGCGTTTCTTGAACCGGGCCAGTCGAACCAGAGTGTAAAACAGGGAAAGAAAAATGTGGAGGAGAAAATGAAGAAGAAGGAGGAAGTGGAGGACAAAGGATTGATCTTTTTTGACGACAAAGATGGGGAAATTGCTGAGAGAGATGGGAGTGGACTTGTGAAAGGTGATATCTCGGAGAAGAAGGTTGAGGAGTTCTTCAAGTGTTTGAAGAAAGTTCCCAATAAGGATAGTAATGTAGCTGCTGTTACCGAACCATTTTTTTCATCCAGGCGTACTGGGTTGCCCCCTAAATGGGATAGTCCTGGAGGAACTGTTCTTTTGGTCAACAAACCCAAAGGTGAGATTTTATACATATTCTGTAAACGCTATTCATCTTCATTTTGTATTTTGCATTGAGAATATAGACGAATGCCTATATCAAACTGTCAAATATATGCTATAGGGGTTGAACTTGTTAGCAATAATAAGCAATACTAGACAAAGTTTAGCTCTTTGAAGGATTGAAAGCAAGAATTGGGGGGTTGGTTTTAAAAGGTATGTGGCCTATCTTAAACTGTCTATCTAAAAAGGAAAGATCAAAAAAAGGGGGGAAAGATCAAGAAGAAGTTCCTGATTGTTCCTGAAATTTTGACAATAACTAAATTCTCATTTTAGCTAACAGGTTGGACTTCATTTACTGTTTGTGGGAAGCTACGACGGTTGGTCAAAGTGAAAAAGGTGATATATCTATGTGTTAAAATTGTAATAAGGTTCCTTTTGTTTGCTTGTTCAAAAAATGAATTTTTGTTAAAGAATGATCTGATGTTCATCCTTCTAATCACTTACAGGTGGGGCATGCTGGAACCCTTGATCCTATGGCTACTGGCTTACTGATTGTATGTATTGGTAAAGCTACCAAAGTAGTTGATTGGTAAGTTTGAATGTCTTAGTTAGGTCTATAAAGTTACTTTCTTATTCCTTTCTTGACCTCCCTTTTCTAGAGCAGGGATTCCTGTTCCTGCTTCTGCTTTGCTTCTTTCTTTGGTTTCATTTATACATAATTTTTCACATTACATTACAAGCCCACGTGGGCTGTCACTAAAACTTGAAAATGTTTTTTTCAGGTATCAAGGTATGACTAAGGGCTATAGTGGGATCTTCCGCTTAGGTGAAGCCACCTCCACTTTGGATGCAGATTCACCTGTGTGTTAATGATTTCATAGATTTTTTCTTCTTTTTTCCCTTTTTAGCTAGCAAAAGGTGATAAGACTTATCCGACTTACAATTCACTCGTATACTATATCTTGAACTTGTGTTATCCAGATTATTCAGCGTGAACCATGGGAACACATCAAGGATGAGGACATAAAGAAGGCAGCTGCGACATTTTGTGGGGAAATATGGCAAGTCCCTCCAATGTTCTCTGCCATCAAAGTAACAACTTGCCCCATTATATACATACTTTCAGTTGTTAGCTATGTAGTCTGACAAGAATTTTCACTGCATAGATTCAAGACCATTATTTATAATACTGGTTATTTACTAGTTTTCTAACCTTATGCTAGGTTGGTGGTGAGAAGATGTATGAGAAAGCAAGACGTGGAGAAAGCATAGAACTTTCACCAAGACAGATTTCAATTTTCCAATTTGATGTAGAGCGAAGCCTAAATGACAGGTTATGTAATTGTTTGCTGGATTTAGATTATACGGTATCTGAGTTTCTATGTTGTGATATTCCTAATTCTTCCAGCCAAGTTCTGAAACTTTCTAGCAGTCCAATAAACTTTACATGATTTCTTATGTTAACTAAACTAAATTGTACAATCTAGATCTTCCTTTTTCTTTCTATCGTCCAGATTTCCTTGTTTGATATGATATAATCTAATCAAAATGGAGGCTTTTGTTATGAAGGAATATCTTTCTAACAATTGTGATTAATCTTGTGAATTTGCAGACAGAATGTTATATTTCGGGTGACATGCTCTAAGGGAACGTATATTCGATCCCTTTGTGCTGATTTTGGGAAGGCTCTAGGCAGGTAGAAATTACATATTATGAATTCAATTTAGTTATTTACCCAATAATTTGCCTTTCATGTTTTTCTATACTTTCTATTTTCTTTCTCCTTTATGAGTTCTTGGGGAAGGGAATCTTTTACAGAGGGATTTTTTTCTTTAGTTTTGACCCAATTTTCGCTTTGCAGTTGTGCTCATTTGACAGCTCTTCGAAGAGATTCAATAGGTAAGGTTTCTTCCTAAAGCAGGATACTCAGTATTATATTTAACTATTCCGATTCAATTTCTTGCTTCAATAATATGAATTGTGAGAACAAAATGAACCCTTTCAGGTGAATATTCTGCAGATGATGCTTGGGAATTTCCAGAATTGGAAGAAGCAATTACTAAAGAATATATTTAATGTTTTCCTTATAGGTACAAGATTGTTGAATATGCTTCTTGAGATCCCTTTAAATTACACAGTGTCTTTTTATAGGAAAAGCTTTCATTTCAACTGCAGTTTTGCACTTTTTCCTGCCTTTTTGGGGCTATACAAATTCCAGAGAATGTTCATCTGTCCATATGTTATAATATGGGTTTACTTTGACTTGATCCATAGAATATGCGCATATAAGCTTCTTAGAGAGTATATCTGTTATTAACATTATTTTAGAAAAGAAATGCTGTCTACAACCCATGTGCCATGTGCTTTGATTATGATATCATTCATGGATCTTATTAGTGTACTAAAGATAAATATTGTTTACTCTACAAAAAGAAAGAGGTAATCACAGTGAAAAAAGAAAAGGTAATAGAACTACTACTTGTGGATAAAAAAATGTCTGATTCCTTAACTCTACTATCATATATGTATGTATATCCTAGGAAAGATGACTAATTACAGAAAACTTTTACTCAATTTTCCATCCTAATAAGCTGTAGAATTTGGCGGATCGATACCCATTTCCTTATAATAGGCTATCTCAGCAGCAGCCATGCGATCTTGGAACATAGTCCATTCTCTTCTACACCTTTCCCTTACCTATAGAAGAAAAATGAAGTATTACGTTTATGAATTTATAAAAGGAGAGAGGGAGGGAGACTTGGGAGCTTACCCCTTCCCATGGTGCCTTTCCATTTTCGGCTTTACCCTATTAAAACAGAAAATATGCCACAAAAGTTCAGTCCAAAGTAACATATAACTCATTAGCAGACCAATCCAATGATGCTCCATACCTGGTTCCCAAGTGTAGGAACAGTTTGGTGCTCAATCCATTGTGCGTCTACAACTCCTATTTTCTCATGAGCAGGCTGCATTTTTAAAGCAGAAATTTAAATAATGAAGCCATATGCAAGAAATGAATAAAATTAGCACCATTGAAATAAAAGAGTTTGATAAAAGGTATATCCTCACCTCTACACATTTCCTAAGTGCAAAATCAAGACCCCATCCATGGACTAAGTCATTCTGCAATCATGAAAACTAAAGACTTTCAAGATTTTTTTCCCCATCCATGGGGAAGTTTCCCAAAACATTTTGAACGAAAAATAGATGGGAGAAATGAAGATGCTGAAGACCTGTAACATATGCCAGACGCAACGCCATGCATCACGAGAAAAAACTGGGGCCATTATCTCAACAAATCTGCCATTAACAAATCCTATTCCAATTTTAGTTATTTCATTGTGGGACGAAAAGGTGCTAAAGAAGCTAATCTGTAAACATACGCTGCACAAGGTGGTAAATGAGCATCGGTGCACCACCCAGGTCTTTCCTCAGTATCTCTGCACACACCACCAAAAAGTTGCAAAATGAGAGTTTTCTCGGTAGAAAAAACTGTTAACAAGAATATCTTTGTTGTTCTTACTTGTGGACTTCAGTGTCATCACGTTTTCTGGTCATCTGCCATGTTAACCCACTATTAGGTGATAAACCAGGCTGTGAAATTTCTAGACCGTGCTTCTTTACTAGTGTTATGTATCTGCAGAGAGGTATGGCTGTTTAGACTAGCTGGGCATAAATGAAAGGAATTTTTAATTAGTTGAGAAATTGTTTTGAAGAACTCACTCCTCAAAATCAAAATCATCTACTCCAAGATCCTCATCCCAGATAAATATGTAGTCATAGGGTGCCATAATGTCGGGATGGAGAAATCGCTTTGCATACCACCTTCAAATGATTAGAACACATTAATGAAGAGATTTATTCTGGATTCTTTTACATTATATCTAAAGACTGAAGAATCACCGAAAAATTACCATTTAGTTTGTCTCTGCACACTAATATGGATAGCCCGCTTGGACCACTCAAATTCATCCCACTCACTTGTCCGACCATCATAATGAAACAGTAGAATAGTAAAGTTCTCAGATAGCTGCAAAGGATCACTATGTAGCTCAATTACATATGCACATCGTTCTAATTAAACAAGCCAAGAACCATTTATTCAGAGTAAGAATAGGAAAAGGTAAAAGGAGCAATGAGCATTTTCTAACCTTTTTTGCTGCAGCATCAATATTTTTCTTCTGCTCATAACCAACAGTAAAGGTTACAAGGTACCTTGGTCTGATGATCAGGTCCTGCAAGTTTATCCTATTATTAGATCATCCAATCTGGAGCATGTTTCATCAAATTAAAGATGTTAAAATTATCAACTTCCATAAAAGAAATTATCAGATCAATAGTTTTGACAGAAAGAAGTTTTCCAAAGTATTCAACACTGCCCCAAACTTTTATTATTTCAAACTAGCATATTATCCCCTTAATCCGAGATTCTCTTTGAATTAGATGCATTTCAAGGAATCTTCTCAAGAAAGAAGAAATTAAGAAGAACATAATTACATTCCAGAAATATGGCAAAGTGCTCAAGGGGCAAGTTCTCTGTTTACCAAACATAAAAACAGAAAGTGAGGCAGCAACATTTAGACGATACAGAGGAAACAGACTCTTCGTATTAGTATTACAACTACTACCCACCTCGCTTGGTAGGCCCCACAATCTGCGCAGGTACAAGTCAGACTCAGATGCAATAATACCAGGCGGCAGTCTCTCAGCACCCCGGGGGTTTGTTGGCACCCAAATCTGGATTAATTATCATTAGAAGGTGAGATTTGCATGGTCCAAAAGGCCATCATCTAAGCTATACATGTCTTAAAAATTTCACAGCAGAAAAATCTTCAACTAAGTCATATTAACAAGTTCCTCATGGGCTTCTTTTATAATACAGAGAATGGAAGGAAGTTATGATAGCAAGACCGATGATATTGGAAATTCAATTATCATAATGCACTTCCATGGCACATTCAAATCTGCAATCTTTTTGGACATATTTCTAAGTGATTAACAGTTTTATCATGAACAAAACAAGCGAAAGACAAGAAAAATGAGTCTATAATGTTGACCAAAATACATGGAACAGTAATGCTACCAAATAGCATTATCATGAATAACTTGCCTCTGAGATATTCAGTTTTTGTGGATTGTCCTTAGTACCCTTAAGGGATGACCAGACATTTAACAATGCCTGAGTTGAGAGCCCAGAATACTTATCCTCAATATAAGTAAGATCAATAGATGGTAGAAGGCCTGATGGTATGCTCATCTGAATTAGAATCATATACAAATACCCCATGAGCAAGTGTCAGGAAAGCAAGTTATTGAAACAATTGTCCTGCAAATATGCAGATGCTTGAAAATGAAAAACTAGAGTTCTGCCTGCCTTGGTAAATGAGATTGTTGGGAAAGATACACCTAAGAAGAATCCAAACACAATGCCCACAAAAGTCGTTACAAGTAGCCTCATTGTTTCATTCGGCCTTCTTACATGTGAGCTACAACCAAAGTAAACATTGAAGAATCAAAACCAGTATTTTTTTGAGAAAACTACAAAATTGCTTAACTACAGAACTTAAAGCGCAAACCTTCGCCTGGGAGTCCCCAAATTAGCCATCTCCTCTGAGATAGAGAACTTCAGAAATGCCGAAAAACAAGGTGCAACCAATTCCGCAATGGGTACTCTGCAAGTAAAACAGCTGGTAAAACTCCTCAGCTTCAAGGGGAAAAGTACGTCTCAGTGGTATAAACAATACCCAGGAAAACAAAATCTCATAACTTCACAAAATTCATCCAAAATCACACGAAAGACTCTTTTATCATTCGACCTGCCTCAAACAAAAAAAACTCCAATCGGAATTCAGAATGGTCAAAAGACTGAGTGCCCATAGCACTTTGTTTTCTTCCGATCTCAGGTTGCTCTAACTACAGTTTCACCTCTTCCAAATTCAGCATTAGCAAATGAAAAGACCAAAAAACTATAGAACTAACAAGGAATACTATGATTTCAGCATTATAGAACAAAAGAAATTCTGAAAAAAAAAAAAAAAAAAAAAATTCAAATCACATATAGTTTACATATATATATATATACTTACAGTGACCCAGAGGCACAAGAAGAAATCTCCACTAGAAATAACCCTAGAAATTCCACCGAAAACGATGAAACGATCAGACAACCCAACCAAGAATACCAGAGAGTCTTTCCTGGACACCTGTGATTTCTGAATCAATAAATGATTTATTTCTTGAAAAATATTATTAAACAGAAACAAAAAACATAAGCTTTTCCGAAGTAATCTGAGGATTTGAAGTCTACAAAAACGAGAACAGCATGAAAAAGCAATCAAATCTAACCAGTAATGATGAACTTTTCGAAGAAATTGTCTAATCTATTGTCTTCTTATTAAAAATTATTGGTTCATTGGATGTTTCGAAATTCAAACAAAAGTAGTACAACTAATTTTTATTATTATTATTATTTATTTTTATTTTTTTTTGATAAGTAGTAGTACAACTAATTAATAAATACACTAATAATAATAATAATAGCAAGTTTTGAGAACAGTTTTTTTTTTTTTTTTTTTTATTTATAATTTCAAATCACCATTTATTTTCTTTAATAGGTTTTTTTTTTTTTTTTTTTTGAAACAAAAATAAAGAAAGAAATTGACAAGAAAACGAAATTAAATATTTTGACGTAATCGGCCGGTAGTTAGTGCAGCAAACTCTGGAGAAATGGGGTCCATTAATATCTGCATGATGTGAAAGGTGAGGGAATTAGAGACGTCCGATTCTTGACTGTATGATAGTGGGATTCGGTTGTAGGAAAATCATATGTTTACGAACACATGGGATTATAACTTTATAAATTGATTCTAGTGGGGCCCATTAGGATGTTTTTATGCTTTTGGAATTTGGAAGAAAGCTTGTCGGATTATTGTTGTATTTTTGTCTTTCATATTTTTGAACGTGAAATCCACCAATTAGTTCAATTTGGTTACAATTTTTTTTTTTTTTTTTTGAGAAAGTAAAAAATAAATGATTTCTTAATGATGGTTTATAATAATTAACTTTAAAAAATTATGTCCAATTAAATCATTCATAAATATTATGTTTGAATAATTAACACAAATCTCTTGCATGCATCTAAAATTACAAATAATAATAAAAAAAAGTTTTGATAGCATTATTGTAAATTTTTTTAATTTTTTTTTAGTATTTTTTTCAAAACTTTTCATTTTTTTCTTATATGTCTCAATTTGTATTATCTCACAAAAAAAAATTATTGGTATTATTGATATTTATTCTAATATTTTTTAAGTTAATTAATTATAATCGATTTGTAATACAATTTTATTTTTTAAAAAAAAAAATAAAAATGGAACTTACAATATATAAATTTCATATTGTACAACCAAATGAATTCAATGAATGTGTAGTCTACAAAACCCTTAGTTCAATAGACTTTTATGAGAACATTTTTTATATCGGTTACTTTGTACATCTCTATTTCATATACGTTGCAGATTAATAGTATTAATCGCTTATTTTATCAAACTGATAAATCATTGCTACGATTGAAAAACTTCATAATTTTGTTTGTTATATTTAATTTTTTTCTAAAAAAATTAATCTCATTTGAACAAATATTTCGATTAAATCTAATTAATTATATTAATTAGCCTTAAGTTTTTATCCGTCCATTTGGAAATAAGGGGGAAATTATTCTTTTGTAATATGTTTTAGAATAATATGAAACATTTATTAAGACGAGTAAGGAGAGCAAATAATAAATTTGTTGAATTTAGTCCTTTAACCTTTTTCATTATTATTATTATTATTTGAATTGGTTGTATTTTTTAAAATGTAAAATAAACTTGATTCGTTGTTTAGTTTTTATTGTTCAAATTTATCATTTTAATTAATAATTAATAAATTTCAATCAAAATTTGTATATGTGTTGGTATATAATTTTTATTAATATGGACTATTTTATTTTAATTTTTGTCTATTTTTCTGTTAATAAAATATAACTAAATTAATAGTAAATATATCTATAATTAAACCCAGCAGCTTGAGGAGTTGGTAAGCGGACTCCTAATCCTTCTCCTCATGGTGGATGGTTGAGGGTTCTAATCCCCTGAGGTGGTTAGTGTCACGTTAAAAAGTTATGGGTCATGTCCTCACTCTCGAGTAAGAGTTGGACTCTGCGAGCGCACCCCAAGTCAAATCTGGATTAGTCAGCCCGTGTGGGTTCGAATACCGGATGCTTAAGAAAAAAAAAAAATATACCTATAATTCTAGATGTCATAAGTTTGCAACACTATAAAAATAAAAATACTTCAATTTTTTTTTTTTAAATTAAGACCAAATAGATAATTACCCAAATTAAAAAAAAAAAAAAAAAGAAAAAAAGAAGTAGCATTGAATATTTTGAGTAAGGAATATATGGGAAAATATAATTGACTAAGGAACATCAAACATTATCCCATCCATAATTATGTAACGTAACAAAAAAAAAAACATTGTATTAATAAAAAGGAGTAATTCATCTATCTTTTTTATTTTATTTTTTGCATTAAATAAAAAAAACGCATTTATTATTTACTATAATTAGTTGACAATGTAAATTATTTTAATTTAATTATTTGGGAAAAAAATTTCTATATAAGGATGGACATTAATTATTTTAAAACAATACTATTGTTCTTCTTAAATATAGGTAATGCTAATTTGGAATGTAATAAAATCTTCAAACTAAACAATTACCATTCGAGCCGAGTTTGATCTTTCACGAGAGAGAACTCTAACATCGAATTGTAAACAGTTGCATATATGAGTTGAAGTTCAATCGCTCGACTTTACTTAAGTCACGAGAAATCTTTATTAACTTAATTGCGCCTTGGAGGTTGCATAGTTGAATGTTATACAAGATTATAAGTTCGAAAAATCGACATATAATAGTTATGATGAGATATTTTTCTTAGTAAAAAGTTAAACTACCTATAATTTTAAATAAATTAAAATTAATTAAAGTAATATTTTTAAATATAGGATCATGAAATAAAAAATTTGTTTAATTTAATTTTTTAATTAAATACTTTTAATTAGGGCATACAAATTAAAGAGGTACGGTTTCCTCAAGCAGTTAAGGTACGGATTCCATCACAAGATGACACGTGGGGAAGAGTATTTATTCTGTCCGATCCAAGCCGTTCGTTGTTGAAACTCCATTTAATCGAACTGAAAGGTTGGGGTTTTAATGTAGTACTACTATTAGTAATATTCCGAAAGGGCAAAAAAAAAAAAAAAAAAAAAAAAATCTATCACTTTTCTTTCTTTGGTCTTTCCTTGAACGCATTTCATCATCGCCCTTTCCAGAAAAACAAGGAAAACAAAAACCGAAAATAAATTTAATTATTATTATTTTGTTTTAATAATAATAATAATAAAACGTTACTGCAAATTCTCAGGCGATTTTTCTCTTTTACTCGTTCTATACTCAAAAATTTCTAGCATCTAAAACGATGAAGCGGTAGCAATATTTGTCGTGATTGTTGTTATTGCAGTTTTGTTTTTTTTTTCCTAAAAAGGAAGGTTCGAGAGGCTTCTTCAACCGTCGTCGACGTTGACGGCAATGATGTCGTCGCCGGAAATAATGAAGATACTGGATAACTCTAAGGAGCTCGATCGGTTGAGGAAAGAGCAAGAAGAAGTCCTCCTCGAGATCAATAAGATGCACAAGAAGCTGCAATCCAGTGAGTTTCGTCTCCACAATCTTAATTTTAATTATTTTTTTTTAAATAGTTTATAGATAATAATCCATAATTAGCATTATTTGTTTACTTGCTTCAATTAGCAATGTTCGTTTTGGCATCAATTTCTGTTAATTTTGCTGCACTGGGGATATTATGTTTTGCATTTTTGGTTAAATGAGCTTATTGTGTCAGTTTTTTTTTATTAAGTCTTAAGAAAGAATTAGAGGTTGATGGCAAGAGTCTTTTAGCTGGTTACTCTTTACATGATCTAGGAAGGAGAGCCCAGGAGCTGTTTTAGGATTCCTGACTGATTCTCTTATTTATTTATGTTGATTTTTGGGTTTTTTGCTCAAAAGTGGCGAACTTGCAGTGGGAACTGTGAGGGTTTGATGGGTGGAAGAATAAAATTGATAGCATCATTTAATATGGATTTTATATACATCCATTTTCTAATTGATGTTTACTAGACTTGCATTTGGATTTGGTTTTTATGTTTGAAATGGTTTCGCATTATCTAATATTATGCTAGAAGGCTTTCTCTTTTATTTCTGGAAGTTAAAGAAAGATTGCTTGGAAATGAGAGTTTCCCACTCCTTGTTATTGAACAACTAATGATTAATCAGAATGGGTTTTTTTTTTTTTTTTTTTTTTTTTTTTTTGTCTATAATGGATTGAGGGTTTGTGTAGATTTTATTGATTTGACTCTTTTGCATTAAAATTCTTAAATTGTCTTTTTTTGTAACCTTTTGCCAACTAAGCATATTTGTCCCAAAATGTTCAAGGCCTTCCCTCAAGGTCTTCCCTCATTTTTAGAGCCCACTTCTTAATGAATAAAGGATTACTATGAAAACTAACCAGCAGACTTTACTTCTACCCAATGTTAACCACTAACACTGCTATGGCCTTTTGAGCTTTCGGCTCTGTGATCTCTGTAATGGTTTTCCCTAATATGAGCTATTTACTTTTCCACTGAGTCTAGTGGGTAAAATGGTGGTGGCTATGGAGAAAATTAACAAAGGCCAATGAGACTTGGGTACAGGTTAGAGTTTTGGCTTAGGAACTTAAGTTAGAGTCCAGGTATTCAATCTAGGTTACCATGTCTTATGTCATTAACTACAGAATAGTTGTTTGAGCTATTTGCCATTGAGATATAGCTACTGCATCTTAATTGAGCCAAAAGTTCTTTTTCTTGCAATAATTTGGTTATATAAATTGAATGGCATAAGACTCCTACACAGGGAGCAAAAAAAAATTCTACTTTTACCTGTTTTATTTTGGGGGAAACATATCTGCCACAATTGTTGTTTTTGTTCATCTACTTACACATTTATTTGCGGAGTAAGGGCCCAAACTCCACTGTTGCTCAAGTTGATAATTAGTAAAATTTGACCATTTTTCTATGCTTCTACGCTTTTCATTGACACTGCAGCACCAGAGGTTGTCGAGAAGCCTGGTGATAATTCACTCTCAAAGCTCAAGACGCTGTACACTCAAGCCAAAGAGCTTTCTGAGAGTGAAGTGAGGTATATGGTTCTTTTGTTTCAAATGAAGATGATTTCATCTTCTTGCTTGTCCTTTCTGATTCATGCAGGAAATATATACTTGCATCCATGCCAATGGAACGATATCTCATAGGTTTAGCTCTAATTTTGGGAAGTGGATCAGACAAAACTAACTTGATTTGTACTATATTGAAAACTGTTCTCATTTGTTTTTAATGTTTCCAGTAGTATACTTCTTGTATCAGTTGTTTTAGGAATATTCATGAGTTTATCTTACAAAATATTTGATTTCCAAATATGATCCATCATTCTAAAATGAGAATTAGTCATTCCAAGTAATATATTCAATCTTACCAATATTATTTATTTATTTTTTTTTTCTTTTACAAACTTTGCTGCAGTATCTCCACTCAGTTGCTAAGCCAACTGGATGCATTAATTCCCTCTGGACCTCCAGGACAACAGCGAAGACGGATAGGTATGCCAGTCTTCTGAAAATATCAACTATAGGCATATTAGTTAGACTATGGCTTACTATAAGCTGTGTTAAATTTTAAATTGCACATAACATTGCAGGAATTAACCCTTGGGGTTACATAGGGACTCAAACAATGGATAACTTTAAAATGTTAAATTTGGAGAAATTTTAATGAAGGATGTCTTTTTGACTCTGTGCTTCATAAAACTCAAGCCAAGCTCTCCATTTGGAATGGAGTATATCTATTGAATATGCATTATGTGAGGGGTGCATCAATAGTTTCAGATGATTTAATTGCTGAAAAGTGAATTTGAATGATTAGGTTTTGATCTTATTTAGGGAAGGCGAAAGGTTTGTGAATTTGGAGAAAATGAAAGCTAAAGAGGTTTTTGTCTGCTTTTTCACATGCTTTTAACTATTTGGTTAAAATGCAGATGGAAATGAGCAGAAAAAGAAACGAATGAAGGCTGCTGATTCAGATATCTCGAGACTTTCTCCTTCTGTGCGGAATCACCTTGATGCTCTTTCTAGCTTAAAGGGTGAACAAGTAAGAACTAAGGATGCTCAGAGATCTTATTTTTTCTTTTTTTTTTTTTTTTTTTTTTTCTATTTGATATTTGTGTATTTCAGGTGGCTGCTAGAGTCATTCAAGATGATGATAAAGAGGAGTGGGTTATTGTTAAAGTGATTCATTTTGACAGAGAAACAAGAGAGTAATTTTTTCTCCTTCTTAAGAAAACAAAAATATTTATGAACTAGCAGCTGCATTGAATTATGTTCCTTCATTTGCAGATATGGATGACATATTAGTACCTTAAAAAACGATCCTGTTTTTTCTTTTGAGATGAGATATTTGATATTTCTCACTGTGGGTAGTTGAATGCAGATTTGAGGTCCTAGATGAAGAACCAGGTGATGATGAGGAAGTTAGCGGCCAGAGGTAATGCTAATATATAATTCTTGAATCTCTCTTTAGTGAAACATATACCATTTCTTTTGGCACAGCATATTTATACTCTCTTGTGATTTAGTTACTGCTTCTTTTTATGTACAATGCTTACTCCAAAATTGTAAGTACTTTCAAGCCCACGAGGTGTGAGAAAATTTGCAAATAATACATACCTGGGGTTCTTCGATAACTTATTTAGTTTTCCTTGGACCTTAGACCATTAACAGAAAAGGTGGTATATATAGGTAACCATTTCTGGTAAGCATGTATCGGATGGGCATATGATAGATTCATATGACCGTCTACAACTCTCTGTGTCGAACATATGACTGTGAAACTCTTATGATTCTCATTTCTAGAAACTCTCTTAGTGCTTCTGAGATGAACAAAAGGGTAATGGTCTCTCAGAGATATGGTTTAAGCATCCCAGAGGAAATTGTTCATTGACAGTTGAGGAATATATTGACAGTTGAGGGTAATGGTCTCTTAGGCTTCTTCTTATTATTATTACTATCATTATTATCAGTAGTAGTAGTTATTATCATTAAATTATCGTACAATTTTCTCTGGTTGATATTATTACTTGTTATGCAAGGCAATGTTCACCCATTGTTATTATGATTCTCTTCATTTATACATTTTAAAGAAAAAACACATGTTTTCCCCTTTTTAATGTGCTCTCATATATAGTTGTGATCTTGCAATGATCAGCCTTACACTGTCAAGCGTGATCCTTAGCAACAGAAAACTGGAGCTTTTGCTTAAAAATAACACATCAAAAGCGTACTTTTAAGGAAGAAATTGTGATTATTGACAAAAACTCTTCATTTTGTAGTTTGATCTTTATTTGCAAAGGATCAACCATGCTTTCAAGCATGACCTTTAGTGACCTAGCCACTCTCCTTTTATTTCCGAACAAATCTTTTGAATTCATACAGTGAAATTGATTGTGGTTCTATATTAGTGTAGCTATCAATCTTTCTGAAACTTCAGTGTGTTCTTTTATCCAATTTAGAAATGTTTTGCTGTTGAGCATCCTGATCGAGTTGCCTTTATTTTCTTTTGGAAATTGCTGCCAACCTGGTTCTCATGCATAATGACTGTTTAAGCTGGTTCATTTATGTTCAATCTTGAATTCTCTGTTTCTGTCTTGCTTTCAGAAAGTACAAGCTGCCAATGTCAGACATCATTCCTTTCCCAAAACGAAATGATCCATCTAGTCTCCAGGATTTCCCACCTGGAAAACATGTTTTGGCTGTCTACCCAGGCACTACTGCCTTGTATAAAGCTACTGTAGTTCAAGCCCGTAAGGTAAATAAATTGTCCAATGCTATGTGGGCTTGTATAGTTTCCATTTTCATTTCTTTCTAGAGAAATACGTTTGGTGGAGGAAAATGTTGACCTGACTGATTGTGCAATTTGATTGGCATGATGCTATGCCGGCAACTGTTATCAATATTTCAGAGAAAAATTGATGAGTAAGCAGTTCTTCCTTTTCCATTTTCTTTTGGTTATTTTTACTCTTTCATCTATTATCATGTAGTGACTACTCTCTTCTCCATGCTTTGCCTTTGCAGTTATATTTTGGAATTTGAAGACGATGAGGAAGACGGATCATTGCCTCAACGGACTATACCCTTCCACAGAGTGGTTGCTCTTCCAGAAGGGCATAGACAGTGAATTTGAGGCTGTTCATACTTGTTTATATTTATCTATATATATATATATATATATATATTCGAGAACAGTAAACATGGCGCCTATTTCAAACCATTCCATGTGTAGTTAGTTAAGAACAGGAACACCACGAGGCTGTGATGTTTGTTTGTTGTGTTGTATTATAGTGTTGTGCTGTTGTAGTCTTTGTCCATTCTAGAAGTTATTTATTGCAGAATGGCTATTACATTGAGAATTTAATTAATCAACAACTGCTAGCTTCTTGTACTCTTCACCTGAAATTGCAGCTTCCATGGCAGCTTCTGGAGTTGGATTCCCATTATCCTCCAAGAACAAGGTCAACAAATTCTTTGAGAATCCACTCACCAATGCCACTCCTTTTTGATTTCCCAGTACAGGAGTTGCCCTAGAGTCTCTCAGATTCCAAAATATTATTTCTGGCACACAATTGCCGTACCCTTTCTCCCTGAACTTTCTCACTATGGCCTGATAATCAGTTTCCCAAGGAGTTTCAGATGCCTTGTCAAATTCCATATCACTAAATACAAACAGTTTCTTGATCATCTGATCAGGTTTCAAGTTCCCCTGCTCAGCCACATTCAGGATTAAATCAAATACCTTCTGAAAGTTAGTGTTCATCCCCCATTCCATGTTCCTTACAAAGTCAGTTTTGGATTTCAAATTCTTCCCCATAACCATCTGAAGCTTTGGATTTGCACTAAACGTGATAAGCTTCCCTTTCCAAGGTTCTTCAGACAATTCCGATACAAGAACTCCCAGAGCAATGGAGACCTCCATTGGTAATCCGGACATGCTAGACATGCTACCGGAAACATCAGAGATTGCAAGACAGTTTCTCAGTTTCCCTTTCTTTGCCAAGTCCTGTACCATTCTCTCCCACTGAAGCTCTGCAACGCCGCCTCCGTCGTCATCGTGTAATGAAGCGACGATCTCGTGCGGCAATAGCGCACCGGCTGCGATTTTAGCATTCCCTGACCTAACTTTTGCCAGATACTCCTCGAATCGTTCCTTATCGTGCTTCAGAAACTTGTCTTTGTAGTTCTTCATGGCTACAGAGGCCACTCTATTATAAGGAATCGAGCCCCAATCGTTGGCGCCGATGTAAACTTCCGGCAACTCCAACGCCTTGCGCAGCGGCACCAGCACTTGCTTTCTCAATCGATCTCTCACACGGTAGGCGTAATGTGCGTCCTCAATTCCCTCGTACTCAGGATCAGATTCCTTTGGGAAAAGCCTTCTCGCAATACTTTCGCATAACAGGGTTGATCTATCGAAGGAGGAATCCAGCGACGGACACCATTTGGCGGCCAGACTAATCTTCCTCAACTCACCGGATTTCAGTAATTCAACATCAGATTTCAAAAAATTTGCAAAAAAATCAGACACCTTATCAAACAAGAATCTGTAATCGGAATCGCGATTATATCTTTCAACGGCCTTCCTCGCCTTTAGAATCTTCTTCTCCTCTCTTGTTATCTTGCTAGCGTCATCACTCTGCATAATCTTCCTCGTCTTTCCCTTTCCCTTTCCCTTTCCCCAATACCTAGAAACACGTTTTCCCCCTTTTCTTCTGCACCCTTCTACAGCTCTTTGTCTGACATTGGCATCGTCAAGTAGCCGATGAAGAATCTCTGGCAAATCTTTAAAGTAGCCAAAATCAGCAATTGAATCCAAATTGCACGCCAAAGTTTTAGGGTGATTCTTGTGAAGCCAGAGTGCAGCAGTGTAGTAACCTTCCTTATCAGACTTCCCAGTGCCACGAACACCGCGCAGATTGCAGATCAGTTTAAGAGTAGTCAAGGGATCAAAATCCCAAGCAGCTTCGAGACGCCTAATTAAACTATTTGATGGCGTATCGGGAACAACATGGAAGAAAAAATCCAAACAAGGATTACCACTAGAAAGAAAAGTGGCCGACAAGTTTTCAGTAAAACCCACCATACTGGCAGAAGAATTGAATTTTGATACCATCAGGTCCATGAAAGGATCGCTGATGGCAGAGGATGAAGTTGAGGATGATTTCTCTTCATAGATTTCCGGTGGGCCGAGGAGTGAAGATTTTGAAGCCATTTCGGATTCTTGATTCTGAGTAAGGTTTAGAAGGGAAAATGTGAATTTATAGAACTTTGTATAATGCATATTCAAAATTTCTTGGAAACGAAGGAACTTGGAGAACGCTTACCAAAAAAAAAAAAAAAAAAAAAAGAAGGAACTTGGAGAACAAGAAATTTGAATTTCTCAATTCCACGTGGAATTATTTTTGAGTTTGAAACTTGTTTAGGAAGAGTTCTTCCAATAAGGATTTGACCTGACTTTATTTCAGATTAATTGGGCCCTAAGGGGCTTGATTCTAAATTAGTCGGGCTTAAAGTGGTTATTCCCCTTACACAAGAATTTGAGTTCGAACTTTGTCGAGAGTTTTTCCAATTGGGGTTTTGACACGACTTTATTCCTATTCCTGATTAGTTGGGCCCTAAGGGGCTTTATTTCAAATTAGTTGGGTTAAAGTGCCTATTCTCTTTATATACAAAGATCTTAAATTTGAATTTTGTGGGCTTAATTCCAAATTAGTTGAAAATCGACAAATATGTATGAGATCCCTTGCCTATCTAAACTAAATACAACTAAAACTTAATTTAATTTAATTTGATTTGAGTGAAAAAACAATATATATATATATATATATATATATATATATATATATATATATATAAACTATAACCTTAATTTGTAATGATCATTTGATTCATGGATATGCATGCATGCAAGAAGGAAGGAAGGGGAAATGGGAGATTGTTATTATAATAATGTGTGACAAGCTCGTGAGATGGGAAATGGTGGATCTGAAAAAGAACCATTGAGAATACGAGAAGCAATCCATGAATTTGCAGCTTCACTATAGTGCACTCCGTCCCAGCTGATTACTGCCGAAGGTTTTCCACAAGAACCTGCATATACTTCGCTTCCATTAACATTTCCTTTCTGTCCACACCAGATATTTTTCCCAGTTCCATGAATCCCGCAGCATATACTCATTGGCCTCTCAAAACCTGTACATATATAATACGTATATACGATATATATATATTATATTTATTTGAATCATTGTATTAGACAGGATTAGTTCCTCTCATATATAAATATATATATATATATATATATATTTATTTGAATATTGTATGAGACATTAGTTTTCATCTATTATACACCCAATAAAATACAGGATCTTCAAAATGTGGAGAAAAAGATAGATTTCTTTATCAAATATATATATATATATATATTATTGGAATTGTGACCGCAGTTTTATTGAGAAAAATTGTAGTTTATAGTAGAGTGGAGGTTGAGGAGTGTTGTTTCTCATCGGGTTGGGCTGCAACCTCACCTAACTCCATATTAGTATGATATTGTCCACTTTGGACTTAAACCCTCACGGTTTTGTTCTTGAGACTTTCTCAAAAGGCCTCATTACTAATGAAATATGTGAGAATTACTTATATATAGACAATCTTTTTATCTATTTTCTCCATGTGGGACTTTGGATTGAAATCTAACTCCAACAGGAGTCAGAATCCACGGTATGAATTAATTCACTTAAACATATACAATATATTTTGTGGTTTATTTAGTTATTCATAAAACTCATTTGTAAATTCTTCTCTTCTTTACCATGATTTTTTCTATCTAGAATTTTTATGTAAAATCAGTAGTTTTATATTATTTCTTTATTATCTTTCATAATTTCGTAATATATATATATATATATATATATATATATAAAATAAATTGTAGTTAGTATATACCTTGTTTTTCTGCATTGCTGATTAGTTCATATTTTGCACTGTAAATGTCAACATAAGTCAACGCTGCTTCTGGAAGCTCCGATCGAAGTTTTACTACGGCATCCTTGAGTTGTTTATTGAACTCCATAGCCACAGAGTTCTGGGTTTTTATGCAGCCGTAGTCGTCCAGCGTCTCCGGCGGTGGGTTTTGGAGTCTGACTGTGGACAGTGGCAAGCAACCGATGGGACCTGTGTTGTGTATCCAGTAAAGCCTTGCTCCTTTCCCATATAGATCCTGCCACACATAAACATGATACGTTCTCACCACATGTTACTAGATATATATATATATATATAATAACAAGGAGTGATTGGTTGCATTTCGTATATAAAAAGTTATTACTTTGATTAATTCAGTCGATAAAATTGTATCTATAGAATTTAACACGTACTCTTTCATTTAGACTTTTACATGACGTTCATAATAAATATCGAACATTTAACCTCAAGTATTCACAATACGATTTCTTGTCCATAACAACCTTATTTCTATATATATATATATATATATGGACACATGGGATTGGACAATTTTTGTGTAAATATAGCTTACTCGGATTTGTTTTACAAACTGGTTGACGAGAATGGATATGGTGGTTAGAATATCTTCCATGTCCAAGTTCTTTGAAATAACACCGGAAATATCATTTTGGCCAATATCGAATGTGTAAAGTGCCTTGGAGAAGTCCTCAGGTCTAGGAAGCCTATCTCCATCTCCTAAAAAACCTCGAAATTTTTTTATTTGTCATATTAAAATAAATCAAAATATATTTTTAAAAAAAAAAGTTAATTAAATAAATAATTGAAGAGACCATGGTAGAAGTAAGTTGATCTTTGTTTAAACTGAGTAAATTGTTGGACTTGAATATCTATAGGGAACGGGCTAACGCCGGTCAGAAACCAAGAACTGTTGGGCCGACTGATCGTTGCTCCTCCCGTCGCAAAATTTGCACCGTGCTGGAATTTCGTTCCGACTGAATCCAGATATGCACTCAACATTGGAACCCCTATTTTATCAGCTTCATATATATATATATAGAGAGAGAGAGTACGTATCAGAAAACAATTTGTTAAACATCAATCAATCACACACAATATATATATATATATATATATATATATATATATATATATATATATATATTATATGAAGAAGTTAAGAAATATGTTACCGAGGAAATCGATAATAAGGCGGCCATCGGAGGCTCTTCCGGCGGGTCTATGGAAGTAAGTATCGCCGCAGGGTGTGATCATGGGATAGAAAGCAGCTGAGATTCCTCCGGTGTCGGAATTGGAGTCACCGAAATTGTATATCGCCGGGAAGTCACAAGTTGTTGCTGAGTCGTCCAATGTTATTATACCTTCGGCTAACAAAGCACAAGCAATTAGAGTCACATGAATCATCAATGCAATTCTACCCAACGCCATAACTTAATTATGTTCTTGCTGTGAGTATCGATATTGAGGGGAAAATCATATGTGTATATATATATATATATATATATATATAGAATATCACTATAGACTCTACACCTCATTATATACATGGAATTCTTACTCACAAAAAAAAAAAAAAAAGTTTATTATAGGATATTACAAAATATGATGATTCACTAATTAATTACTATTGTCCAAGAAGATTAAGTTTGTTCCACTTTAATATATATATTATTTGTAGTAGATACGTCTCCATATGTACTTGAGACATGAGACCTTAGGTTTGTGAACCAATCTTCTTCTACTTTGACCAATTAGTGTTGATATTGGTAATTTTTTTATGTTCAATAGCTACTTTAGGCTCCAATTAAAACAGAGTTAAATTGCCTTGGACCCTTATTAAAAAAAGTTCTCCATATATTTGTCCATCCATAGGAAAAATTATAAACTCAAAACTAAACTTTATCCACATTAACCAACCAATAAATGTGGGTAATCGAAGTAGTAAGTATGGGTGGCATATTAATTGGATAAGGCCCAATTAGTGGACCATCCAAATTAGTAGGTACAATTTTGTTGATGTGGTAATTTTTTATGTTGGCCAGTAGTAGTGCTTCACTATCAATTTGCAGTTGCTTTGTTGGGTATAATAGGATTAACACTAACTAAGCACTTCTTAATAAACCAACTTCTTTTATTATTATTATTTGAAGTTTGAATCGAGTTCATTAGTACACTACTATTGATTTTGAGTTATACGATTTTTTTTATATTGAACTTAGATTTGATTGTATATATTACTTTTGTTTAAGTATCCCCCGAACTTACACAGGTTGACTAATCTAGATTCGGCTTGGGATGCGCTCACAGAGTCCAACTCTTACTCGAGAGTGAGGGCCTGACCCAAAACTTTTTAACGTGACGCTAACCCCCTCAAAAGATTCAAACCTCCGCCATATATATATATTACTTTTCATTTTAAGAAAAATATAATTTTTTTTTTCTTATTTTTATCCTTTGTGTAATATTTATTATTATTCATAATAGCTTTTAAGTAATTATATCAATTAAAAGGCTATCAAAGGAATATTTGAAAAAATTAATAAAAGGGTAATTTTTAACTATTAGTGTAAATTAAAGGTAACAAACAGAAAATCTACAAAAGTTCAAGGGTATCTGAGATGAGATAATTTACCCTTTTTCGACGAAGACAATACGCCGTCGCGTGCACAAGCTTTTGTTAGTTTTCCGCTAAATGCCCTAAACCCCGTAGCGGTTCAAAGAACAAAAAGGCAAGGAATTTGCCTGATCAGATTCCTCGGTTACAGCTGCAATGGGGAAGAAAGATGGAGGCGGAGGAGGAGGAGCTGAACAAGAAAAAAGCAAGGAGTCGTCCAAAGAAGGTTACAATCTGCTGGGATTGCCTACCTTTGAGGAGCTGGAGAATGGCCGCTTCAAGTGCGTGGAGACTGGCCACGAGCTGCCCTCTCACGCCAGAGACTCTTATGCCCTGACCAAACACTGCCGCTTGGGCCTCATCGACGCTGCTCTTGCTCAAAAGAAACCTCCTCTCAACATGTTCAATCAAGACCCTGCATCGCGGTAATCATAGAAATATGTCCTCCTCTTTTTGACCATTTTTTTCCCCTTTTGGAGGCGGAATTCCAACTAGAATGTTTTTACTTTTGGAGATATATTTTGAATTTTTTCTCGTACTTGTTTATGTCCATTGGATGAAATGATGTTCTTCTGCTGTTCCTTTTTTTTTTTTTTTTTTTTTTTTTCAAGTGAATTGAGGGGACAATGTGCTGATAATGTCAAAGTTGAGAATTCAGTTCCTCTTTGTAGTTATAATTTTTAACTGCCATTGGTCATACTGGGGTTTGGTGAATGCCGAATGCCATTAGAAAGCTTATCAGATAATCTGTTCACGTACATTATTGAAATTCTCTGACTGTGTCTTCATCAGAGCCAGTGTGTTTTTCTTACTCTCTCCTTTTTGCAATATATGGAGCACATCTTTTGGCCATCATATTCGTTGATTAATTTCCTGAATTCTGTTATTGTGTACTCTGATCCCAAGTATGAGTTACTTATTTTCTCTTGTTTTTTGGACGATGCCTTGTAGTTCGAAGTTAATATGCAAGCTGACTGGAGTCACCATCAATAAATCTGAAGAGCACATATGGAAGCATATTAATGGAAAACGCTTCCTTAACATGCTAGGTTTGTTGTATTTATTATCCTTAATTGAATAATAGGTCATTTTTAGTTGATTGTATCCAGTTGTACTGACAAATATTTTTACGGTAACAGAGAGAAAGGAAACAGAATCGAATAAGATGGAGGAACAGGATCAGAAGCCAGAGAAGAAGAAAAAGAAAAAGGTTAAAGATAATGATTTGAAGGAAAAGAAGAAGAAAAAGAAGCAGGATAAAACTGTTAGTGAAGTTATCTCTGAAGTAAGAGATGCTTCTGAGGACAGTGATCTAGAGGAAGATGGAGACGACTTCTGGATGCCTCCAATGGGAGATCGTTGGGATCATGATGATGGAGGTGATCGGTGGGGGTCTGGTTCTGAGTCTGAATCTGATAATGATGAAATTGACGGTGAAGGTATATCTTCTCCTTAAACCTAACCCTTTCTACGCTCTACTAGCAGTGAGTGGCTTTTGATGTCATATGTAGGATGTTAAAATATCATGTCATTGCAAACCATTGTGCTATCGACAATTTAACATGCTACAAGGAAACGTAACCCCATACTTTGGTATTCAATGATGAATCAAGTTTGTTGAGCTGAATAATAAGTGATGTTTTATGTCTTGCAAGCTCAGGAAACTGATGCTATATCCTTTACTAAATGTAGGGACTGAAGAAGAGAAAAAGGATGCTGGCGAGCTTTCTAAAAGGTATGTCAATATCTGCATATTGTTTGGCTTGCAAATCTTGGACCTATAATAATAGATGGAATTCAGAATGAATGACAACAGATAATCGTTATATATATCTTTCTTTTGATAATTTTTAGGTGATTGTTTCACACATTTAATCCTTATTTGCATGCCTTGATGCACAGGACAAAGCGAATGGCCCTGGAAATAGGACCCAGTAGCTATGCCTCAAGAAAGAAGAAGAAGAAGACCAAGGCTTCATGATTCGAATGAGTTGCATAGAAGGTGAATTGAAATCCCTAGACATATCTGACACTGCCGGAAAGTTGTAGTTCATTTTAGTTGAAGTATAAGTAATTATAGCTGCAGTAAATCGTCTACACTGGTTTTTTTCAGGTTGTATGGACACAAATTTGTTTGCTTGGATATTTTATTCTCAGGAATAGAATTGTCTTTTCCTTGTTAGCGGGATATGTATTTTAGCTTAAGTTATCTGTTATCATCAGAGCATAATTAGGCATCAGATGTATGGGAATGGGGGGTGGGGGACATGGAATTAATAGACAAAAAAATTTTGAACTAGGGCCACAAGTGTTAAATTCTTGATGAAATGAAAAGCTTCTCTTTTTGGTGGAAAAAGACTAATTTTTAGTAGATGTATCATACAGATTGGAGAATTATATAACAAGCATGCTTGTTCCTGTAAAATACTCATTTCTAGTACTGCACTTAACGTAGTTTTCTTTCATTATACCCTTGTCTTTCTAAGGAACAGCTAAGTCTAAGGTCAATTGTCTACAAAAAGAATGGAAGAATTATTCTTGAGATAGTAACTGATGAAGGTGCTGACTGGAAAAATTGTTCACATTGAGCACGGGAAAAGGCACTGTATTGTCTCATTCATCTTGATTTGGTGCCAAAGTAGCGGTCTCCAAACTCTCCCATCCCCGGTATCACGCGTAGATCCTTGTTTAATGCAATGTCAATCTCTGATGTCACTAGTTTTAGCCTTGGGAATTTTTTGCAAACTCTATGTATTCCCTCAGGTGCCTGCATTGCCAAGTTATATGTATTTTGAATGGATAAGCAGAAAATTTTTGTAGTTGGTTTTTGTATTCAGCATGGTATATGTCAATAATCCACTTACCGAAATTAGATTCAGGAAAATGATGTTAGATTGAATTACACCCTTGCTTAGTAATACGGAAATTGCTTTGACTGCAGAATTCCCTGATAATTATCCTTGGTTTAGATTCAACTTATTCACAGACAGAATTAATGGTTGTTTGTATCAAACCTGAAGCAAGAATCGGGTCTAGCAGCAGCACGTGATGGCTTGCAATATCTGCCGGTAACTTCTCATAGATCAGCTGTAGCAGTGTTAGAGAAATGAGAAATCTCAGTGCAAACAAGGGCAAATAAGGATAGTAGAGCTGAATTCAGGTTATCTCCTTGTACCTCTGGGGCATCGCTGCCCTCTCCATGGATGAGGATTTTGCCAATTTTTATTCCTTTGCAACATGCTCTTAGAGCATTCTCCATGCTTTCCCCGCTGATTATATAAAAAAATTGACTATTAGTATTTATGTTTTTGTGCAAAGTTGCGGTTCGCAGACTATTTCAACATGCATATTTAGAAGTAAGTCCTTCACGAGAAAAAATAAATACCTTCTAATAATCGAGATTCCGCACAACCTTTTAGTAAAACTCACTCCAGTATATATAGATCCTGCAAGTAGTTAATTACTGTGAAATGCAGGGGACAATTTGCCAGTACTACCAGCATGTTAACTGATCTTGAGATTAGCATCCAAACAGGTTATAACACACTTACCTGTTGGAGTATTGATCTGTTTTTCAGTAAATGGAAGATGACCCAAGCCATGCTCAACAACCTAATATGAAGACGCAATGAAAAACCATTATCTTATAATCTCACAAAAAAAAAAAAAAAAAAAAACCAAGAACAAACAAGTTTTCCTACCATACGAATCAGCCGATCAGCGTAGAAAACAAAGTCATGTTTTTTGGTTTTGGCATCACGGATGAGCGTGTGCATCCCACGTAACTGAGTAAAACAATTGTGAATCGTACAAAAGTTACTTCACCAGGAAAACCAACTTAAAAAGCTGTAACTGGATGTACCTGAAATGTCGACTGAATGACAAAAACATTAGAATATATTTTGCAGAGGTCATGCTGGCCTAACTTCGTATGAATATGCTGAACAATCAAATCGATTGCAACTTCATTGTCTGCTCCTCTGGGAATTATAACATCAGCATGTTTCATTGATGGGAGTATAAATTCGTCAAAACTTGGTTTCACAAATTTGGCATACTGCATAAACATTACACTTAACGTTATTACGAGTTGAGAGAGATTACATTTAGTACACTAAAAAAAGAGGAAGAACAGATTCTCAAGGGATAAGAGTACGCCTGATGTTTCATTAACAGTTCAAAAAGCGCATTAATTGATCTGTTTTACTACTTATAAAACTATCAGCAGTTAAATATAGCTTAAGAAAGAAGTATTACTCTAAACTCAACTGACTTGATCAAGCACGCCCTCTATGTTTCTGCCCCTCTGAACAGTATCACGCCTTATCCTTCTTGCAAGCCTCAAATCAGAATCTGTACTGGTAAAAATTTGGGGATGTTACTGAGAAATCGAACCTACATGTAGATTTCTTTTGAACAAGATGAGACAAACACTACAGTAATATAAACAGTGGGAGGCAAACTATTTAAGAGAAAAGCACCTGTATCAACAAATATCTTGAGGTTCATAAGGTCACGTACACGAGGATCATGAAGCACCAGAATTCCTTCCAAAATGATTATATCTGCTGGATTAACCTGCATTTTATAACAAGCTTAATAAATGCATTGTTTTGTACCTGTTTTTTGTATCTGAAGAGAAGAACTAGGCCTACTATCCACTAACAATAATTTTCTGAACAACTTCGGATGATTCATGATTGGTAAGGACAAAAGTATTAATTACTCCAGCAGGGGCAGGTTTGTACCAGTAGTGCTGGTTCAATGCTCTTGTGAGTTACGAAGTCATAATTAGGAATGCTGACAGCCTGCCCAAGTTTCAAGTTTTCCAAGCATGAAAGCATAATCTCTGTATCAATGGCATCTGCACGAATTAGGAACTGTAAATTAGCAAAATTCTTCGTACAGCAAAGGATTGTAAATCAGTTATTCCTCAATAAGATCTCACCAGGATGATCAAAGTTGTAGTCCTGAACATTTTGTATTTGCTCGTCATTTAGTGAACGGTAAAATGAATCCTGCCAAAGAAAAAACAGTCCATGTTTTTGCTTAATAAGAATGCTTGTGGTGATTATGCTCTGAAATTCAATTGTAACGGAGTTTCTTTCTAAAATTCAAAAGAAGGTTTTCCAGCCAGAACATAGATTTTGATACCAATTGTATAGCTACATTTCTATCAAGCCCAATTTTCTTCCTTCTAAAATAACTAATAAAACCAGAGATTCAGAATATATATATATATATACTTGATGGATAAGAACAACGCGCTGATCGCGAAGCTGTGAAATGATCATATTGCAAACAGTTGTTTTGCCTGAAGCAGTTCCACCAGCTACACCTGCAAAATTTCAACAAGCCAAGGAATTTATTCAATTGCCAATTTTCCCCAATTCGGAATTACTAATGCAACAAATATACAAATCGAATGACAGAAACCGCAGAAACAGAAAAATGAAATGAGAGAGCCTTCTTACCTATTAAGAATGGCAGTTTAAGCCCAACTTGCCCCGAACCATTATTTGATTGAAGTGAGGAGCGATTATCAATGCTCTTTTCCGATACATTCGTCATTTCCGAATCCATCAAACTTCTCCGACCGATTAATCAATCACAGGAAACTCCTGCCAAACTAAAAAGCCCTGGCACAAAGTTGCAGATCATCCACACACAAACGAACGTGAGTTAGAAAATAGAAAATTCAGTACATACAACATTTTTTTTTCTTAAATTAGAAAAGAGAGAAAGGAAAAACGCCTATAGAATTTTCGAATTTTTGAATGTATTAAAATTTATGATGTGCGAGTTACACTGGATACGTGAATTTGCATTTGCATGCGAAATTAAATCCATGCATCCTCCCTAAACATGAGTTTAACTTTCGAAATCTAAATGCCGCCGGCGGCAATCATCAAGATATATATATATATCAAAGCCAAAAATCATCAGAGAAACAAGTTTAAGTTTCGGTTTAGAAATTAACCTTTGATGAAGATGATCTGGGAATGCGGAGGAGATTTGTCAGTTATGCTTCACGTTGTAAGATCGCTACAAAAAGAATAATAGCCCCTTATATAGAGCAAAGTGATTTTGGCGCAGGCCAAGCAATGTAAATATCTATTTTTGTGTAAATATATAAATATATATATATATATAACACAACTTTTTTAAAAATTAATATTTCAATTAAAAAAGAAAATAAAAATCTACGGGCTATTAAAAAATATCTGTTTTTCTGGTTCAAATTGCAAAGAGTTGATTAGGGTGATTATTATGATAAATATGTGATTATGATTTAAAAGTATAACACATAAAAACTGATTTCCACCACAAAAAACTTAATTAGCATAAATAATATTAATTTGAATATCAACCTAATATGTTGTTGATAATTAAAACTCATTCAATACATCGCTACAATAAGATTTTAAACAAAGGAAAAGCCTTCGGCTTCTAAAAAGGAAAAAGCACTTCAAAATTTTTACAACTCCATAATTAAATGGATGGCAAATTGCTCTGCCTAAATAGCTCTCTATTTTCTAACTATCCGCCCCATGTCAGAGAATTCCCCAGGGCTGATGAACTTGACAGACATGGTTCTGTTCTGTTCTGTTCCTTCCAGATTCTCTATGAAAGGTTAAAAATGGAGAAATAAGTAAGAACTGATAACAAACAATAACACAGAATTAATGAATGAGAGAGTGAAACAAGAACTTTATTTGCAATGGCCATTTTCAGCCAAGGAAGAAAATTTGCATACCTTTATTTAGAAGCAAGTATCACAACTCTGGATGCTGGTCATCCCACAGTTTCTTTCTGGTGATTAGAACTCTTTCTTCTTTCAAGGAGAGAGCATCAGTTCTAGGTTCTACCTCAGATATCCAACCATCCCATTTCAAGGCAGTTAAGAACTTTCGAACATAGTTGATGACGGATACTCTGTCTCTTATAATGACAAAACCTTCAGGGCGTAGCATTCGATCCATTTCAATTAGAAGATCTTCAATGCTACATCCCCGTTTCTCTATCTCTGTGAAGACAGACCACGCATGAAGTAGGTCGTAGGTACGAGGATAAGTTGAAAAAGATTCACACCTGTAAATAGGTAATAATTAGAATCCACATTGTTTTCCATTGATGTAAGCCTACACATCAACAATAGAAACCAAAAGAATCACCAAAGAGAATAGTTTCCAATAACTAAGTATACTAGGAAACTTCATTATGTCAAAATCATAAATGTTTATAGTGTATTATACTAGTTAAACAGATGCTCTCACATCCTGATTAGTACATAAACCCATTAT
Source organism: Cynanchum wilfordii (assembly GCA_025388415.1). Lineage (NCBI taxonomy): Eukaryota > Viridiplantae > Streptophyta > Magnoliopsida > Gentianales > Apocynaceae > Cynanchum > Cynanchum wilfordii. The sequence continues at coordinate 72,960 of JAHSUH010001212.1, read as the reverse complement.
ACCAAACTACTACACCTTAAGAACAATTTGAAGGATAGCCCCAGTTTCACGAACTAATGTTTTATGCAATAGGTAAATGCATACAACAAAAGCACAAGTGTGAGACAAAGGCTGCTATAAAACTTGAAGAAAGCAAGTCTAATTATAGAAACACACCAGTCATGAACTGTTCCGATTAGGCCTCGGTCATAAATAATCTTCAGTCTAGCAGATGAATTAACAGGAGCAACATTCATCACCCAGACATCCTTATCTCTTAAAGAGGAGGCAAATCCACCGAGGTTTGAGTTCATGTCCATCACATTTCTAAATGAGTTTCTTCGTACAACAGATTTCATTTGCTTCCAATAGTCGACCACTCTATCATACCATATGCTCTGCATTTCATAAATCTCTACCAGGTTAAAACAAGTTTTAGACTAAGTAAAAAATCTGCACATATACAACCTCTAGGTACTGCTAAAATTTTCATCCACTTACAGTATCCTTTTGAAAGTCTGCAGGACTGACACCAATTTCTTCCAGCCGAGGAGGTGGTGCAATAAGCCTCTGTGGCCAGGGTTCTAATCCACTACCTTTTTCCTTGTGCATCCCTGCTTTTTCAAATAAAATTGTAATGGATGAGTTATTTGAAAGAAGGAATGTTTGATTGCCGAAGTACATCTTGCAAGGAACTCAAAGTTGAACATAGGAAAGTGCAGGCAGAAGACACAACATAATCAGTACAAGTCCTAAATCTGGGAACATTTGCTTTTAATTTCAATTGAAAAATAACCTTCTCTATTATCAGGCGCAAATAAAATATATCATATTATGCACCATAATTTTGAAAACATGCCATTATACACACCATAACCCAAATCAATTTCCAATTGAGTGCCTGACCCTAATTCTATAATTATCTTCTACAAGGTATATACCATCTAGCTGAATCTCTAAAACCAACTCCAAGGAACAGTTAACGGGTTGTTGTTTGCCAGAAGTCCTGAGAAAATAAAACCACCAGTTGCTAGATGGCATATTCAAATTACTATGTGAAAGAAGAGATATAAATCTTCTGAGACACGTGTCACATAAACGAGAGTAAAAATATTTAGTAGGTCAAGAGGAGACACAGGCTTCTACATGGGAATAAATATTCCAATTATGAAGGTCTAGAAACAATAATTCCTAAAATAGCAGAGAGATCAAATTAATTCTCTTGCAAATGTATTTCATCCCATGACAGGTTAACCAAGTACCAAAAGGAACTAGATCACTAGATCTGTTCCAAAGTTATCGGTTCATAGTTACAACTCACCTGCAGAGTAAGGGGAGATGCAAGCCTTCATTCGCACATTCCAAGAGGCATCAGGATCATCATCAGAGCTACACATGGGAGGGAGGGTCCCAGGTTGTCTCTTCATATAACAGCTATTACTCATAGGCTTAGCCCATATCACAGTTTGGTCTCTCCTCGAAACAACTCTCCAGCACATTCTTCTTAGCAGATCATATATAGCATTCCAAATTCTTCGGTTTTCTGCATCATGTGCATAAGCTTCAGGTGAAGAGTATACAAAATAACCTCCCGGTCTTAGCAGCCTGTCCAATTCTAACAAAAGAATTCCATCTCTCTGAAGCCAATCTATCCTACATCGGGAACAATGTACCAATTCAAATGATCTACTAGGATAAGGTAATCTTTTGGTGCCCAAAACACCTAAAGTAGAAGGAATCCCCCTCTCCAAAGCAAACTGTATTTGATTCTCATGCACATCATTGGGTGCCAGGGACATTGCTATGATATTGAGAGGAAGAAGGTATGCCCCAAAACTTGCAACCCCACAACCCACATCAAGAACATTACGAATATTTCCACCGTTATTCAGCTTTTCTCCAGGAAACTTGAGCATCTACAGAAGATCCCAATTGAATGTTAAATACTCTAAATGTAACAATTTACAAGGACAATTTAATTGATGAATTCGGCCATACCGCAGCAATAGCTGCAATGTACTTGTCCGCCCCATCATGAAAATGGGTTCCCCCACCCGGAAACCTAATCTTTTCACCATCCACAATCATCCAGTTCTGGTCAGATTTCTCTTGGGCAAGATGAGTATGTGGTATGTTGACCTTCCATACTTGATCACAACTTGTTGGCCATCTAATAGGCATCTGGACTTCTAATATTAAACTTAATTAAATCTAAACAAAAAAAGGATAGCAGTAAACTAAAGCAACCTTCATAATGTATCAAAGAGAAACTGAACAAGAACACATTTCAGGACATTAATCTTATTTTCAATAGCAAGTCAGCATCTTTAAATGCTAGCAGTTCCTTGTGATCAACAAACAGAGATATAGTTTACCACTAACCTTATAACCAAGTGGAGGTGGAATAAGGCAATTGTATCGCCTCTCTTGGGGTGGACAATGCCTTTCATAATGTTCCATTAGAGTCAAATTAGGCTTCAACCTCAGTTGATATATTACATTTCTGTCCAAACATGGTATCAGTTCTGAATATCTCAAATCACACACCTGAAATAACAATTCAAGAATAAAAATAAATTAACACTATTATTAAACAGTTAAAAAGCTATAATTCAATTATAAACAAAAAAAAAAAAAGAAAAGAAATTAAACAGCATAAATCAATAGCAGACATACAGGAATGCTTTTGGGAACCTCAGGATTGTGTTCTTGATCTTCCAATAACTCGTCAAAGTCCTCTTGCTTTCGAACAACCTGCCCAGCTACAGGAGCAGAGACATCTTCCAAAAAGTCATGGGCTCTCGGCAGGCGGGGAGCAAATAGTGAGCCGTTATATAAACAAACAAGTCCCAAAAACACTATCAGTCCGATCAAGGCGGACTTAAAAGAGAACCTCCTAGTACGAACAGTCTCACTCTTCTGCTTCTGTTTCTGCTTCATTTTCATGTCACCTGATTCTCGCTTTTCTTTCACTTCATATATCAGGCAACACGGTAACTAGGGTTCTAAAGTGGGACTTGAAACTTATAAACCCCTCATCCTAGATCCATTTCTAAACACTCGAGCAAAGAATCAACCCAACTTACGAATTAACAGGATTGTGAAAATTTCCACATTAACCCGTCAGGAAAAGACAAAAAGTTCATCAATTCTCGGGAAATCAAAAGCCCGTTTATTTTTTCCTTTATAGCGACAACTTTTGATAAAAATCTTGAATTTCTTTCGCTGAATCCGAGAACAACACGAAGACGAACCGTCGAAACGGGCGGTCTGTCAACGCGTTCTTGTCAACCTTCTATGTCAATTTCAGGCAAGAACTAATTCACACTCACTCGCTGAGCTCTTGCTTGCTGGCTGGCTGGCAAAACTCAGCTTTGGCTGTGGAGCTGAGGAAACCGTTTTCTTTGGCGCTGTTTGGTTTGGTAAGCAAATAGTGTGGATCAGGTAGGGTCGAGGAGTAAGAACACGACGATGTGATGGGCGTTCTTGAGAGAGAGAAAAAAAACGATAAATCATTGACTTCTTGCACTTTGCTGTCCAATAAGAATAAGAGATTTGGGTCGGGTCGGGTCGGGTGAAACCCCGTCCACATTCGGGGGGTTTGATTATAATGTTAATGGGTTTATAATACAACCATTAGGGGCAATAACGTCTTTTAGTTGCTGAAAGGTTGGACGTCTATTACTATCCTCACGCGCATGTGACACTCGACCATCAAAAGTGTAACTCACAAAAATTAATTAAAATTAGATTTAAAATGATTACTTAAATATTTTAATTATAGATTTTATAACATTTTTTTTTTTTTAATTTGACGGGGCCCGGAGCCGGCCCTCTTGACTCTTTGAGTGCGCTCGGGTTAACCCGGGGGATAGCTTGCAAACCACACCATATAGGTAAACACCGGTATACCCCGATAACTACCCGATTAGAGCGTTGCGATGAGATTCGAACCCGAGACCCTGCATGACCCAAGATTCCTACCCACCAACTTGGCCACCCCTTGCGGGGCTAGATTTTATAACATTTATAGTGTATATTTCGAGTTGATAATGATTATATAGATTATAAGTCTAATATTTTTAGTAGAATGTCAAAATACACTACTTAATTTAATATTAACTATCACGATACACACTCAAAAACATATAATATAACTGTATGTATAATAATATTTACGATCAATATTATTCTTTTTTTATATAAAAATAATATTTTGAATTAATAATAACTATTTAAACTTATATTTATATTTTATATCATATTTTTATATATTTACAAGGGAAATGGGCTAGGATAAGTCTTTGATTGGTCAATTGTGTTTTAAGCCTTTTGTTGTTCTCTAGAGTTGGGAAATTCCTTTGGGACAGACTATAAAGTTGTGCCTGAATTTTGCATTGTCTAAAAGCCTCTTTTTAGGATTGTGCTTACTATGATTTTGTTGGATGCATGTAGGAAGCTCCCTTTCCAATATTCCAATAATGGAAAAACTTATTGGTGGATTTGTTATATGTAGTACACAATAATTGAATTTTTTTTTTTTTTTTTTTTGGGGGGGGGGGGGTTAAATAATTGAATGCTAATATATATACAAATGGAAATGGCTAGCCCATATTTAAAAATTGATAACAAATAATGTCTATTTTTATATAGAATGATTTTTCCCCACTTTTTTTGACTCAAAACAAAAAATTATGGGAGGACACCTTCAAATCAAATTCACCTACAAATTAGGAGGAAGCTCTCGAAATCTTAACCCCACTTAAGGTATAAGAATATTTTACGAACTCACTTATATCTTGAGATTAAATCATCCAAAACAAGAGGAATATGTAAAAAAAAAAAATCTTCAATATTATAACTACACAGTTGAAATGCGACACAATATCAATGACATTAATCAAACTTATAACCTTTCATTTAATAAATCAAATAAAAATATTAAAAAAAAGAGTTACGTATCAAATTATCACTTTGTTCTCATTTTTTTTAATTTAAGAATTCAATATTCGAAGTTATTTCTTCAACTATTTCAGATTACGCCTATAGAATATAAGTATTACTCTTAATAAAATTTAGCGATGGTTCTCATAAATAATAGATTATACAGATCCAACGGTAGAGTATGGACCAAAAATTGTCCAATTGGACCATTTATTGAGGTTCCGAAAATCCACAGTACAATGACATGGGCCTCTCCCTATCCTATTATATCTTACTTGATTCTGGGCACTGAATTGCATGGCCCAAATCACGTGCGTGCCCTGTTCCTTGGTTTTCACTAAATGTTGCATTTGTTTCTTTCTTTACTTCTACTGTTCTATTCCTCGTACTGCCCTGTTTTTATTACTCTTCATTTATTTGTTAATATCTTAAAGAAAAATATTTTTTTTTTCTTATCGCACGGGTATTTTGGATGGGTCTCGTCACTGAGGGGCAACACCTTCAAGTCATTCCACGCCCAAAACTAATCACGTTCGCTGATTTGTAGGCACCTCATTGGGTGAGACAATTGGCCGGAAGATTTAACATTTTTTCATACCCAAGCTAGGATTTGAAACCTGGATCATTGGTTAAAGGAGGAGGAGCCCCTACCGCTCCACCACATGACTATGGTTAAAGAAAAATATTTTAATTGTTATGACATATAATCAATCTCACATTATTTGCTTAAAAGATCGATTAAATCTTTATTAAGTAGGAGTTAAAACTCTTTACTTAATAATATATTTTAAATATGTAAAGCCTATTTGAAGTGGTTTAAGTGAACAATACTCGTAATAAAACTAGATTTTTAATAAAATTAGATGGTGGTTTTAGGTTATGAGATTAAAGAAAGCTCTCAATACCCTAAAATTATATTATACATACATATATCTTAAAATATACTCTAAAATAAATAATTTTATATTTTAAAAATTAAAATTAAAAATATTACAAGAAAAAAATTTGTTAATCAATTAAGTTTGGGTTATGAATTATAAATTGGAATAACATGAAGGTCACAATTGAAAACCGCAAAACGCACTTACATCGAAATTCAATCTCCACCGTTGAAAAAGTGTCTGAAACACGTGACGGCCTATCCATGTGATGACGTGGCAATACTAATCATGCGTAGGATTCCACTCATCCAAAACTCATCATAAAAAAAAAAAAAAAACTTGTTTCCCACTATGCCCCTAACCCAGAAACTTCCCTATAATTGCAACTTCGAACCGACGACCAATCAAACCTAATCCATTCATCAATTGTTTTTATTTATTTATTTATTTTTTATTTTTAACTGCAAAACTTTTTCAGAAAAAGAAAAAAAAAAAGGTCAATTCCTTTTTCTTCTCTCACTTTTTTTTTTTCTTGCTTTAGACTTTGGATAAACTCATAATTATTTCCCACCTTTTTCAATTATTTCAAACGATTCGATTCGATTCTCGAATCCTGCAACATTATTCATCCGTGAACTCAAAGAAACAGGCAATGTGCACCGCAATTCACAGAATTTGTTGTATATCACTGCTCAGGTCTGCCTTCCTTTGTCATTTCAATTGATTCTCTCTTTAATTCCAGATCATAATATAAACAATAATTTATATGTAGACATCTCTAATCATAATTATAGATCTTCAAGAATTTGGATCATTTTAACTTGAAAGGATTGAGAAAATTGATTTAAGAATGTGGGTTATTTTGTTCATTTCTTCTTAAGTTTTTCGGCGATTTAAGTTTCCATTTTTGTTATTATTGTTATTTAAAATATATATATATTTTTTGTGTTGCTTGCATTGATACACTTCTGGACGTTAGGGGTTACGAAGTGTATTTTGGATACAAGTCAATTATAGCAAATTGGGATTAGTTTGCCGTCATAAATTTGGGTGTAAAATACAAATTTACTGAAAACGTGAGAGATAAAAGTTCCAGAAGAAAAGGTCTGTTGGAGAACGGAAGTTTCATGTGTAGAGGCTAGAGTCGGTGCAGAAGTTGTTGAATACAAATACGATTTCTTACGCCGCCTCTTTTTCTTTGGGCGGACGAATTGCCACAGTAATTATTGAATTTTCTCCGAAAATAAACGCGGGTCTTTGCTGGTATATAAGTTTAATTTTTATATTTGGATTATTTTGACTGTTTGTTTATTTTATATTTTTGAAACCAGTTTAAGTTTTTGATTCTAGAAAACATTGATCTGAGTTGGCGATCAGGATTTTTTTTTTTAAGATTTCGTTCAGAAGTTGGTTTTTGTTGTGGAAAAATATAATTTGGATTTTTTACCTGAAAAAGTTTTGAGATTTTGTAGATAGTTGATTAGATGGGTGGAAGCAGTTCAAGGGACGATTCTTGGAGACGGACTAATTCTTCTTCGTCATGGGGATATCCCCAATCTGGTTATCCGCAATCATCTTTTCCAGAAGATAGTTACTCGCAATCATCATATTCACAAGAGAGTTACAATTACCCTTCTCGTCCAACGGTTCCTGCATATGGACCACCACAGACAAGTAGTACCCCTTCTCAACATTATGGTGGTGGTGGACATAGTCGACCAGAATTGGCACAGAGGAAGTTGGATAGGAGATATTCCAGGATTGCCGACAATTATAACTCATTGGACGAGGTATGTTCATATTATGCCCCTTCTCTTTCCTTGTGTTATCATAATTGGAAACCTTTGATATCTGGTTTTTATGGTAACTCTCTTTAATGATTGGGGCTCTGGAAAGAAGCAATCTGTCTATATCTTTGACACTCTGAAATCAGTAGTGAGTCATTTGATTTTTATTTTTTAAAATTTATTTGTATGTTATTTCACACTCTGTCAAATAGTTGATTGTCATTCGCACCAGGCTACTGGATGTCCACAATTCTATTGTCTTATAGGAAAAAGATCAAGTCTTTAGATTGATATATATTTATATTTTTCTCTGTTCTTTTGAGATTAAATTCACTTTGAAAAGATTGACTTTGAATTTAATTGAAGATTTCTTTTTCTTATACTTCTCCTGCTGTCAAATCCTTAATTGGTTTGTGCCCTTCAACCCCAAAAGGAAGAGGGATAGTGAACCCTAGATGTAATTATTTCCCATATTAGCAATGGACTAAGCATGATGTGATAACTTTTCACAGGTGACTGAAGCTCTTGCACGTGCTGGTCTTGAGTCTTCCAATCTTATTGTTGGTATTGACTTCACTAAGAGCAACGAATGGACTGGTCAGATTTTTGTTTGTATCTTTTAGCTTAATTTGATATCATGATCACAACATACTTGTTGAACTAGAATTTTTTCAGGTAAGAGGTCATTTAATGGACGAAGTCTACATCACATTGGAAGTGGTTTGAATCCTTATGAGCAAGCCATATCAATTATTGGGAAAACCTTAGCAGCGTTTGATGAAGATAACTTGATTCCTTGTTTTGGGTTTGGAGATGGTAATTTGCTATTTTTCAGAGGAGGAAATTTTTTTCATTTCAATACACTTGTTTTAGAATTGTGTAATATATTGATTCCTGAAATTTTGACAGCCTCAACTCATGATCAAGATGTATTTGGCTTCTATTCTGATGAGAGATTTTGTAATGGTTTTGAGGAAGTTTTAAGCCGTTACAGAGAAATTGTTCCTCATCTAAAACTTGCAGGTGTGGGTTCAATTTAACCATTTTGATGTTAGGTTTTGTGCTCTAATGGATCTGATACTTGGAATGGCTAAATGTTATTAATTCCTTTTGCTACAGGACCAACATCATTTGCTCCCATCATTGACATGGCAACCACCATTGTTGAACAGAGTGGGGGACAATACCATGTTCTAGTTATAATTGCAGATGGACAGGTATTTTATGTTCTAATGTCTTTTATATCTTAATCCTTAAGAAAAATAGAGGGAAGAAAATATAGTAGCGATATTTAACAATCTTTAGACATTCTTACCAATTTGGGATACTCAAGATACTTCGTTCTTGCATTTTCTTAGACATTATGTGGGCAACACGATGCTTAATTGTTTTATTTGTAAGTAATGATGGCATTAAGATTGAGAGATCAATTTGTCCATCGTATACATGATTCTTTATTTGCATTTCTAAAGATTAGATTCTAGAAGTTTTGTGATGATAGCATAACATCTTCATAATTTTGTTTCTCGTGAATGTGTATTCTATTGAGAAATTAATTGGAGAATAGTGTTCCCTTCCTTACATGCTAGTAAGTGACACCATTTCTGATTCTTATGAGATTATGAACTCTATAGCTTTCATTGTTTCTTGAGTTCTAGAATTGAGATTAAAATGTTTGTGCAGCAAAAACGAAGTGCATTATTGCATATTTCTTAATGCAAGCCTAAGATAAATGGTTGATGGAAAAACAAAAACTAATAAATTCAACTCCATATACTTGCTTTAGATCGATCAATTTAATTTTACCTTGCCAAAATTTTGTGATATTGGTTGGCTCATCTAGAGAACCGTCCATGTTTGCAATCTGATTATATTTGAACTTTTTAAGACTTGCGAAACTTTTTTCTCCCCCCTCCTTATTTAGCTTGATTGCTGTTCCATATAGTATTATTTTCCATTTTCTTTGGATTTTCCTGTTTATTGCTTGTGTTTGGTAATGTAGGTTACTAGAAGTGTGGACACTGGCCGAGGACAATTGTCGCCTCAGGAACAGAAAACTGTGGATGCAATTGTAAAAGCAAGGTAACTTTCTGTGAAACTAAATTTACAATCAAAATGCATTCGTTCATTCTTCATATTTGTTTAGTTGAGTCATTCTTTTTGTTTTGCAGCAAATTTCCCTTGTCCATTATTTTAGTAGGAGTTGGTGATGGACCATGGGATATGATGAAGGAATTTGATGATAACATTCCTGCCAGAGATTTTGATAATTTCCAGGTTTTGGTTCTTTTACTCTATATATTCATGCTGCTTCTTTTCTCTAGTATTGCACAAGTTGAAGAAACATGGCAGTTTTGTTCGATCTAATGTTTTCGTTTACTTTTTGGTCCAGTTTGTCAATTTTACAGATATCATGGCAAAAAATGTTCCTCAATCTCGGAAAGAAACAGAATTTGCTCTTTCGGCATTGATGGAAATTCCTTCTCAATATAAAGCAACGATGGAGCTTGGTTTGTTGGGGTAATTTAATGCGCAGTTTTCAGCCTTTCATTTATTTTCACTTAACTTTCTCTTCATGGCCATCCACACTTTCCATGCCTGACATTGGCTATCTCCAGGGGAACAAAAAGCAATTCTCCTGGGAGAGTTCCTCTCCCACCTCCAGTATATGGTGCTGCTGGCTCTGTTGGTAGTTCAAAACCTTCTCATGCAACTAGTTTCCAGAAGACACCAAGTTCATATTATGATTATAGCAGTTCATATCATAGCAGCAGTTCCTTTGCCACAACTCCATCTGCTCCAGCTCCGACCTCCACTTATGATAACCAGGTATGTGTATTTGTTATCTTGAGTATTGCATGAACAGCAATGGAGTTGTAGTGTCATAAATCTTCTGGATGCTACTTCTGGGATCATATTGACATAAATTGAATATCTCTGATATTTTTCTTCTCTCTTTTACAGATTTGTCCCATTTGCCTTACTAATCCAAAGGATATGGCCTTTGGTTGTGGCCATCAGGTAATTTAACAAGTGTAACTCTTTTGTTGCTTTTTCTTAAAGAGTTATTAATGTAATCAAATAAAGTTATATTAATATTTGCCCTGTTATTTTGCTCTCTAACCAGACATGCTGTGAATGTGGACAAGAACTTCAGCTGTGTCCTATCTGTCGCACTCCGATCCAAACCCGAATAAAGCTTTACTGAGTCTGAACATGTTTTCTTCTGTCATTTGTTTATTCATTTAGCTTGGTTAGGGTTCCAAATTCTTTATTCGTTGCTGTATATTTGGTCCTGGATGTTTTGGTGTTCTTTGATTGATAAGGGGGAGAAGAGAAGGTGAAGAACAACAGAACTTGTTGCGTAAATTACCCCATGCTGGTTGAAGGTACAACCTGCTGTTCTCAAATTTTACAGCTTTGAGGGAGGAAGAAGCTTCTCTCTGTATTCGGCATTGTTCTTGTTTTTCTTCTAATTGAACCTTAATTTGTACAGCATCTAAGAATGATGATTTAAACTAGAAGTTGTTCTTTTTCAAAACTCTTGTCACTAAAGTTGTTCTTTCCTTTTCCAATTCGAATTAATCCTGTCTTTAAATTTCTCCATTTTTGAGTCTTAAATAGAAGAAAGAAAAATTCACTTTCACATAATCGAAACGTGAAACGTGCCTTTTCGTGATAGTTGGGTTGTTATGAATTAAATTTGGTTGGATTGTAGAAATCTGCCTTCATTTATTTCATGTCGGAACCTCACCCAGGCAACCCAGATATACGGTACCCCCTGCTTCCATCATCAAAGTTCCCATCCATTATACAACCGAAAGTGACAGCGAATTAAATAATAGTAGGCACATGATAACAATCCGCCACACGCTCTGCGCATAGTAGTGATCGCTTAACCCCCATCTACTTCAGCAGCAGCATTTAATGCTCTTCTCAACTACTTCCGAGTTCCTACCACTCGCTCTCGTAGATACAGAGAGAGAGAGAGAGAGAGAAAGAGAACAGAAGCACATCAGTATAACAAAGGCCGATTTCCTGTCCCTGTGCTTCATTTGCAGATAAGAAGAATGACTTCGGTTCTTAATCTATCGTATGAAAAACTGAGAAATGAGGGTTTATTTGAAGAGGAAGATGGATATTATGATGATTTAAGAGAGAAGGTGATCGGTAGGCAAAGAAGCATCGCTAGGTTCAGAAAAGTGCACGTTAGGAAGAGGTTGAAGATTAGAATTCCAGGATTGGGAAGATTGTTGAGAAGAAAAGCGAGGTTGGTTAAGTTAGGTTGGAGAAAAGTCGTAAGTAGATTGAAGGAAAGCCAATCCCATTTTGGAGATCTTTTTGCAGGCAATTATTTGTTTATGCAGGTCTCTCCTACTCCTTTGAAGGCTCACGTTGTTCGTAAGTCTCTCCAGAGTTATCCAGTCGCAGATTTATCTTCTTCTTCTTCTGCTAGGTTTTCTCTTTCCAAGGTTGTCTGATCATATTTTAAATTTCTCCATTTTCCGACGCCGGTGGCTATGATTTCCACTCCTCCTTTCTTCTTCTTCTTTGTATGTCACTTCCTGTAAGTGTCAATTTTTTTCCCCTTTGGAAATGGAAAGTAATATCAAATGTTATTATCAATTTCTAATTCCAGATATTTTTAAGAATAAACATCAAGCCATTATTCTAAATCATCACGATTAGAACATAATTAAGCTATCATTCATTCCAACACCGACTTCCTATATATATATATATATATATATATATATATGAATCTATACAAGAATTACTGTCTCCTGAGGCGAGTTCTGCAAATCTGCGAAAAATCAAAATATTGAAACACAAATTTATTCACGATTCCTAGCTCAAACCATAATAATACTTATGGTATGAGACTGAATATTGATTGGAAGAAATGGCGGAGTGTGTACCTGTGTCCGACGATGAATTTGCCATCGCGACGACGAAGCCGGAGTGCCGTGAAAATCAACAATACCTTGGATGAATACTTCAACAACAGGACAGTGAAGTAGGTTTATTGAGCAATATCAGACAATATGATCATCCAAATCGAGAAAAAGAAAATATGTTTATTATAAATTACCCATGGATCTATTTTATATATCGTTAATCCGTCTTTTAAAAGAAATAAATTTAATTATATCAGAATAAAATTAATATATCAATAATAGAAGCATGATATTTAAATTTAATACATTTTAAAAAAAAAAATTTCACGAAATTAAAATCTAAAACAGTATAAATTTGATTTATTAACCCTATTTTATTTTGCGTGTTTCTTTTTTTGAGTAATAATATAGGAAATTATACTATGAAAAGAAAAAAATATATTTACCAAAAAAAAGAAAAAAAAAAAAAAAAAAAAAAGAAAAAGAACAGCTGAGCAGAGCTGAGCCCAGGGGTTTATAGTCGAACAGCCCATAAAGCATTAGCTTAAACCCCCAAAAGCTCGAAGCTCGTCTTATTGGATCTTCTTCTCACACACTGCAGCAGTAGTCTCTGCTTCTGATGGCCACCCTGAAGCTCCTCCGAGGTATCTCCGGCACTCTCCTTTCGCACAGAGGCCATTGCTTTGATTTCTTGGTGAATTTTCTCTTATTTCTTTTTGTGTTCATAACAATTTTCTTTAGGGCAGCATCGTTGGGCGCTTCGAGGCATCGGACGTCGATGCTTTGCAGCGTCGACAGTAGATTACGAGAAGAGAAATTACGCCAATAATGGAAGTGAATACAATACTGTTATTACCTCTCTTGTTGCTCAGAGGAGGTCTCTCCTTTTCTTTTTCTTTTTTTTTAAATATTTATTTTGGGTATCTTTTGGAGATCCCCTTGCTGTGGGAAGTATAATATGTGTGGAAATGAATAAACAGGCCTTATCTGTTGAGGGATGTTTATGAAGATATGATGCTGGACGGGGTAAAGCCAGAAAGGGACATTTTCCATTCGTTAATTGCTGGGACAATGAGAGGGGCTCGCTTGCAAGATGCCTTCTTTTTCCGGGATGAAATGAAAACTATGGGTTTGGTTCCTGATGTAATTCGATTCCCTTTCATCCTTGTTTGCTTTGCTCTTTCTCTTTAAGTATCCATGATGATTATGGAGTTTTAAACTTGTTATGGGGCAACTGGTCTGTTTCTTCTAGCAAAGCATTTCTTAAGCCTCATAATTACTATGCAAAGCTACAAAAACTAAGTGTAGATTTTCATTTGAGGCATCTTTTAGAACTTGTGTTCATAAATTTTCCTCCTTTGTATCTGGTTGTTGACGGTAACAGTTTGTCTCTGATATTTTCTAGGCTGCATTATACAACTATTTAATCTCAACTTGTGGGAGATGCAGGAATTCTGACCAAGCAATCAAGGTATTTTATATTTGGCATGTCATAGAGGTCTTGGTTTATCAATGGTTATTTGCAACTGTTCAGGCATTTTACTTTAATAACATTTTTTTTTGGTCTTTTTAACTTCTAGCTTTTAGAAGAAATGAAGAGGTTTGAAGTTAAACCTACTGCACAAACCTATATTTGTCTGCTCAATGCTTGTGCAACTGATGGCCGATTAGATAGAGTGTAAGCTATTTATCTTGTTAGATTCACTCCTCTATTTTGCTCCAGTATAATGCTAATGGTGAACCACAAGGACCATATTTTTCATTGTTGTATCTACCTTAAGCTTCTTGTAGTAATAAGCTTTTCCCGGAACAACAGTAGCATTTGTGAATTTCCTTTGTGGAGTATAATTCCTTTACTGCTAATGCTGCAACCTTTTCTCATTCTGTGGTTCAAAAAATTAGTAGTAATGGGTCTATTAGTAGTAGTTTCACCACCTTTGATTATCTTTTTTTTAAATATGAAAAATGTATTAATATTTGCGTGCTCTAGGCTTGCAATTGTTCGGGATATGACTGCAGCTGGGCTTGGTTTGAATAGATTTTGCTATGCCGGACTTATTGCTGCACACAAGAATAAGACTCCTGTCACCGATGATTTAGGTTCCAAAGTAAAATACAATGCTTGTTTCCTATGATTATGATTTCTGTTTGCTTCTTTTGATGATTTTTTTTGTTGTTTTAATTGCATGGAATAGATCATTGAGCTAGTTGAGCAGTCGAAGGGCTGGTCATCAGTGGATCAACCTAACAATGTGGCTGACAGTTTGATGATGAGTATTACTGAAGAAGAATTGTTTAACATCCCTACTGCTGAATATATCCGTCGGAGGGGATTTGTTGCTCGGCAGTTTACTGTGTATCATGCTGCATTCTATGCTTTGGCAGAACTTAAGGATGTTCAGGTGTAATCTCAAACACTTCCTTTTTTTTAATAATTTTTTGTTGAGGGGTGGGAGAAGAGAGGGCGATTTACAATATCTAATTGGAACAATTTCCATACTAATTCCATGCTCTAATCTGTTAACAATGATTAGAAAAAGTTGTATCATATCACTATTTGTCATTATCCAATATCTTTTGACCTCTGACTATATTTAGTGATGTATCCAAGAAGACATCATAGAAAAACAAGTATGCTTTTTCTTGTTACCGAATCTGCTGGTTTGTTCTTATAGAGGATGTCATACCGATTTGGAGTCTCTGAGTAAACAAGTGGATACTTTGTTCATGTATGTATTACTTTTAATGTAAACAGGATTGAAAGCTAGTCTAGTGCTGTTATATGACGGAAAAAAAAATCTTGTACTTTGTAGACCTTTGAACATTTTCTCCTAATAAAATACAACTTATTTACTAAATAATTTCTTGATTCATGTAAAACACTTAAAACAAGGCTTTTTCTTGGGGTTCACTGATTATTAAATATTATAGAACAGGTTTACATGTAACAGAGTTGGATATTTGCTGAATTGATTCTAATATTGAAATCTGCTGAAACATACTTAATCTAATCATCTAATCTGCTAGCTGCGTCCTGGTATGCAGTCATGGTTCAAATGGTTGCTTTGGGATGTTTAGCTGCTTGTAAACATTAGTATCATTGAATTCATACAAAGGTCTACATAAAGTTTTGACCACATCAATTCATCTGATACTGCCCACTGCTAGAACAAGTTCTGACCTAGATATCAGTTTGTATTTGAGTTACAATCTTTGTTACATCTATGTCTAATCCATTTATGTCATGTTGTGAATATCACTAGAAATATTGAACTCACTATTGCATTATTGTAATTTACATGTTAGTTTTGAGTTTATTTGTCACCATCCTTATTATTACTTTTTCCCTGTGAAGACGATTCATGTTAGATTTTATTTATGTATATTTTGATAGGCAATGGAAACTCTTTTAGACATGTTTCAGAAGGATGGTAGAGGAACTGATGTGTACATGGTGATGCAAATTATGAGGTATTTCACTGTTATGTAACATTTGACAATTTTTTCAAAGGGGTTTGTCTTTGTTCTATAGTTCACAGTTATAAGAAAAAAAAAAAAAAAAAAAAAGATTGTATTTGCAGAAGTGAGGTGCCATTTCTATATCTTCTGTCTATTGCATCGTCTTCTTCCTTGAGTTTTTTATGTGAACCAACATGTGCAGATAAATTTATATCTGTTTGAGTGATTGTTGTGCAGGTGCTATTTAAATTCTGGAAATATAGACCGCGGTCTTCAGACCTTTGAGGAGTACATTAATTCTGGGAGACCACCTTTTGCTGAACTATATGCAGTAAGTTTCAAATGGATATTCTGTTACCACTACCGGATGAACTTCTTAAAATCACATAATTTTGATATTTTAGAGATTGTCTAATTTTCTAGAGGAAAGATGGAAAGCAGGCATTTTGTTTTCATACCATTTAGATGCTGCTGACTATCTGAATATGTGATATGTTCTTGGTGGAAAATGGTTTTTCGACATACCTGTTTAACCTTGTTACCTAGAAGGTCCCTTCCTCACAAGTTCCTTAGGTTCTGAATCCTGTATATTTTTGGAAGTTTATATGATCTTTTGGTGATAACTGCAAATAAGGGTGTTAGGTTTTAGGTGCCTAATTAACTGTTCAACAGTCATGGTGCAATACTCTTTTGTATCTTCTACACTTTGCCATGTGATGATGACATGTCTAGCAAGTTTCTGCCTGAATTGCATCACGCTATCTGCTGAGCAATGATATACATGAATGTATCTGTAGAATTTTTGAAGATTTATTACTATCTCTAGGTATCATTTTTTGAACTCTAATCTAATATGCAAAGATGGTTGCAGACACTTATAGAGGGAGCAATGTTGGGATATACACCTAAGGGAATGCAAATTGCTCAGGATACACTGGTATGTATACTCTGCTGTTTGCCAAATCTGTTAACTCAATAGATTGGTTTTGCCTTGTGTAGCCATAAAATCTCTCTTGTTATTCAGGTTAAGTTGAACTCTAGAAACTTTTTCCTGACCATCAAAATGGGAAATGATCTCCTCCTTGCAGCTGCTGGTGAAGAAGTAAGTAAATCGAGGAAATTCAACCTGTTTATTTATTTGGCTTGGGTTATCCTCGGTCTTCCACTCTCATAAACATTTCTTCCCTTGATGCTTTGTTTGCAGGCCGGTGGATATACCATTGCTAACTTGGTATGGGATATGATGCAAGCACGTAAAATCACCCCATCGCTTCCTGCAGTAGAAGCATATTTCAATGGTTTAAAGGTAAGATCCTTTCCCGCACATCTTTCTCTAGTCATCTTTTAGAAACTACTGGTTGTTTGGTGCACTAACATAATTTATGTGCATTTAGAAATTATGTAAATAGAATGGTATATATGGTAATACCTAGAAATTTCTGGCTATCGGGCAATTTCTCACAAAGTCAATAAAGAGCAATTACTTCTGTATGAGGCTCATGCATTTACTTCTGTAGCTGTGCCAACTTTCTGCAAGTATTCTTTGCTTCTTGCTGGTTGACCTGCTTGCAATGGATATATGTATATTTTTTTCTTTTCTCTTCATTACTGTCCTGTTATGCTATATAATTGCTTCGAATTCCAGAGACGGGAGATACCTGAGGATGATCCAAGATTAAAGCAGGTCTCTCAGACCCTTGATGGTTTGAGGTTCAGATCTGGTGCTGGAGGATCTACACGATCTTAGAGTGGAGAGATGATTACAGTGAAAAAGAGTAAGGAAAACATGGATCCGGGATCTCTGCCACCTTCCTTGTGAAATGAATGTTGCGGGGGCTTAGGCAATTGATTCATCTAGTCAGCTCTTGTACACACTAAACGTTATACTGTTTTTACTTCCTCCAGAAGGTGCAACCTGATCTTTAGAATATTAGATATATTTTGTTTTCAATAATTATTCTTCTTTCGAATGAATTTTGAATGGAAGCTTTATACATTAGAAGTTTTCATTGATTAATAATTCTCTTATTATTATTATAATTTGTTCAAGAAAAAGATTGGATTCAAAGGTTTGTAAGCCATAATCACAAGGTTTGTTGACAATGTGTATAAGAGAGAGAGTATAGAGAAGTTTTTTTTGTTGACCTGGTATTCTTATCGAATCTGTGGAAGGAGACTCTTAATAATATAACATATATAGCTGAAATTGTAGTATAAAACTGTCTATGACATCTATCAAACCCCAAGTTTTGAGTTCTTTGTTTGGCAAGTCAATGCCGAAATTAGAAAAATTAAACCAATTAGATTATTATTTTTTAATAGAGTATAGAGAGGTTGACAATAAGTATAAACTATAGTTTCCAATTTTAAAGGATTGGATTCGCAATCCTATTACCTTTTCCAACCAAAGCAATAAGCCCACGGAAAAAGAATGGGTTTATTTTTAAATCTTCTAAAACTAGAAATGGGATAGGCCCATTAATAATAAATTTGGCCCATTAAAAAATTTTCAGAATTTTCACTACCAACAGTTTTTGGTGGTTTAACGAAATTTAGGTGAGTAGAAGACTTCTGCCGCCTACCTGCGCTTGCCGTTGATATAAACTAAAATTTTGCTGAACTCTGTTTAGAGTTTTTTTTGGTTTGTTCCAGTCGCTTGTGAGATTTGAATGGCCGAAGAAGAGCGAGGATTCACCAGAACGAGCTCTCCTGACGCAGAGGTTCCAAAGTCCGATGATAAGAAGGGAGAGATGCTGAGGATGAAGAGGAAGAAACGACTAATGGAGGAAGCTGAAAAGGCTGACAAGCGGGGGATTTGCTATTTGAGCCGGATACCTCCACGAATGGATCCTTTGATACTTCGTCAGATTCTTTCCCAGTATGGAGAAATTCAAAGAATTTATCTTACGCCTGAAGGTTAGTCTACCAGCCATTGCATCTCAGTTTTCCATTGTTTTATCTATTGACTTCAGACTATGCGGTTAAATCGAGACTCTTAGGCCTAGCCAATTTATTTACTGATTTTCGACTATTGAGATTTGTATATTGCTGTCACTTACCTGGAGTGGAAACCCCTAGGTCTAACCAATTAACACCCTACGTATTATATATACATATATATCCATTTACTTTCAGAGACAAAAAAAACAGTTATTTAATATAGTTTAAGGGTAGCCTTAAAGACCTCCAAAATCCTCTGTACTGCCTACCTCTGCTTTGCATGCCTGGAAGTATTGAACTGTTTTTCTGCTTCTATGACTGACTGCAAACCTTTGTATCTTAGGTGAAGCTGCTCGAATTCATCGTAAGAAAAAGGGTGGGTTTAGAGGACAAGGATTTTCAGAAGGGTATGTCATTCACAATACTGAAACTCTAAGTTACTGAATGCTTTTTTGTTCCTGATGTCTCTTGGTGTTTAGTTCTTATAACATTTTGAAATTCTTGTGTATTTATCAATTATATTTTTGTTTTATCTTTACGAAAAATTGAAAATTGAAAAACCTGAACATACCAGAGACGATAATTTTTGCAGGTGGGTAGAATTCACTAAGAAGAGTGTTGCCAAGAGGGTTGCGAAGATCTTAAATGGACAAGAAATAGGTAACTAAAGGATCTTTCCTTGCTTTTTTTTTTCTTTTTTTTTTTCCTAAAGAAAATTAAACTATCAAATTTTTGGTTTTTTCTGTCGCATATGGACTCAGAGGATCTTCCTTTTTGTATTTCCTTTGATGACATCTCATAGCTTCAAAATGCATACTCTCTCACCTACGAGTAATGCATATGATATATATATATATATATATATATATATATATATATATATATGTTATTTGGTTCATTTCCTATCTGTGCTGTATTTCTCTATGAATGCTATATATGTGTTTCATTACAGCTCTTTCTGTATCATTTTTGCTGAATTGTATTATTTGGCTTTGTTACCCTCCCTCTTTCATGTAAGTGCAAAGTTCTGATACGTTCCTAGCAAGTTGGTAGGCCTTTATATTTGCATTCATACTATGTCATTGTTTCTTGAAAACAATGCTTAATCTCATTTTCCTTTCTAAGCCTTATTACAGGAATAATCTTGTTTTCATATTGTACAGGTGGAAAGAAAAGGTCAATGTTCTATTATGACCTTTGGAATATAAAGTACTTGAGTAAATTCAAGTGGGACGATCTTACACAAGAGATTGGTATTGATCCTTCCTTTCTGAATATGCTGTAACAAAAAATCAGTCTTTGGGCACATTTTCAAAGCTAACTTATGATGATTTCTGCAGCATACAAAAATGCCATTCGAGAACAAAAATTAGCATTAGAAATATCAGCTGCCAAGAGGGAAAGCTCTTTCTACCTGTCCAAAGTTGACCAATCCCGTGCACTAAGTTCCATTGAAGAACGGATAAAGAAGGTTATATTGCCCATATATATATGCATGTTTGTAAATGAATAGGAGCTGTTTTAACTATTTAACCTATATTACTGGTTAGAATGGCTTCAAATTGGAAGATACTCTTGTGGAATTTTAGGACTTGTGCTTTTAGGGGAAAAAAAGAAAGAAAAAATTTATATTAGTAGGTTATAGTTTCATCTGGTATCACCATGGTGCTGCTACATCCTTTTGTATATTTTGCATGCATATCTTATACTGTTACTATGGATGTTATCTGCCTAACTGATTAAGCTGCTTGATCAGAAGCAAAAGGTCCACAACAAACCAGAAGCTTCTTCCGATGTCTCTGAGCCCCAGTTTGTACCAAAGACAGTTCGCCAGTATCCCCAGAAAAGACCAGTCGCAGCTGATGATAAAGAAAACAAGCCTCGATTATCCAAGGATTTCTTGGCTGGTGTAAGTATCCTGTCGTTTGAAAGACGCATGTTTATATCTGTCATACTCTAAATTCTGATGCAATCACTATGATTTTGACCATTGCAGGTATTTGGTTAATGGTATTGGTCCTGTTGATGTTGTGGATTGGGATGGGATTGATTGCCTGTCTGCTGTATGTAAACCTGATATCCTGCAAATTTTGCAAGCAAAATTGAGGATTGGAGGTTTTCCTTTTCTCCACAATCATATATACTCTTCTGCTTTTAAAGTATCATCGGGCATTCCTTATATTTATAAAATCAGCAGAAAAAAATGTATTATAATGTAGCTTTCTACATTTTCAGATATGACCATACCGTAGGGTTATCTGATACACTATACTGAAAGACATGCCGAGTATATTGGTTAATTGTGGATATGCTTTCAATTCAGGAGCGCGAATTTATGGACTGAAATTGAAATATCCTAGCAATGATTTTTCCCCTGGATTATCAGGACATTAACCATGTATTTTCATAGACCATAGCAAACAATCAATCTTATTCCATTTTGCTATTAATGCACTACTCAGAAAAATACAAATGGTATGTCTTTTTTTGGTGGGTACAAATCGTATCAGTCAAGTCGTGAATATAAACGGTAATAACCAGAAACATCTCAAATGGTGCATGCAAATGATTGCACAGAATTATACTGACAAAACTGCATAGCTGGAACAGCTTCAACTCTGTACACTTTTCATGTTTCCTAAAAAATTCTACGAGAGTTGCCAAGAATTGATGGAAAACAGGAGGTGCAGTTAAGAGCAACACCCGGCCTTTTCTGCGCTATCCCTTGTACCCACTGAACTCCGTGGTCGCCCGTAACCAATCTTAATGCCAGATGACTGCAGGGTACACACAAAATACAATCTGTATTCAGTTATAGGCAAAGGAGCATCTTTTTAGAGAGAGAGAGAGAGAGACAATGATACATGATAAAAACTATCATTTAAAGTCAAAAGTGTCTCAACAGTGTGGCTGAACAACTCAGGGAAAAATTAAATACCTCTTGTGATACATCAAGAACACCTTTTTCGATGTTCTTAAGAATTGTTGAAGCTGTGTTTGTGAAAGCCTTGCCAAAAATCAAAACTATATTAGGCACTCAACCAAAAATCAAAACCTTATTCATTCAAGAAGATATAACCTTGACAAAACCCATTACCTTCTCTACATTAAGGGAAGTTCTTGCAGATGTCTCCAAGAACAAAAGACCATTTTCCTGTGCAAATTGTTCGCCTTCCTCCCTTGCAACAGCTCTTTTCGAGGAAAGATCAGTCTTGTTGCCTATGAGCGTTATCGCCATATTGGGGTTTGCGTGTAGCCGAGCATCCGCCAGCCAGGTAGCCAAATGATTGAATGTTTCTCTCCTGAACATGTATACATGCATTATTAATAAATGAAAAATGCATATCTGGTTACTATCATGTTTAACTGAGACAAGATGAAGTCAATGAAAAAGAAAAGATTTTAAAACGTTAACAGCAATACAATTTTAAAAAAGGTCATTTGCTAGTTCAATCAACCCTAAATAAATAATTGAGTTCGATTCACTAACCAATTACATTACATTTGCCCCTATTTAATAATAATAATAATTCCCGCTTTTGCCAATAACTAACTGAGAGTCCCTATTTGTCCACAATATGTTGCAGAAATTCTGGACTGGTCTAAGAAGAGAACATCAGACAAGAAAAGAAGTTATGAATGACATGGAACCCATTCCAGGATCGGTGGTAGGAATAAAGGAATAACCTGGTAATATCATATACAAGAAGTGCTCCAGCAGCTCCTCTGTAATATGATCTAGTAACTGACCTGAAAGACTCTTGCCCAGCCTGATACAAAGCAGGATTTGTGGGATTAGATACAAGGATGACATTCTAACCTTCAAGTCAATTATAGAATTAGCAGGAGCAAAACTATGAAGATTATTATTAGGAAAGAAATCAAAATCAGATTTAATGATTCAAAACTCTTCAGCTTTAAAACGTGTATGAATTATCAGACCCATGTCAAGGATTTTGGGGGCCTTAAGCAATATATATATATATTTATTTATGGAGTTCTTTAACAATACAGTGTCTTATTAGATTATTATTATTATTATTTTTTCTTTGTCAACACTTCTTTCAAAAATAAATAAGATATTAAAATTGTTCTGAAATTTCAAATAATTTTTAATTGAGATTTTTAAAATAATAGATTTGTGTTTAAAGAAATTCAGAATATATGTATTGCTAAGAAACACCAGCGGTAGTACACACAAAAAACAATGTTCATGCCATAAGTTACATAGCCACAAAGATAAATTTAAAATCATTTGAATGTAAATCCGATGGAATACCAACCAAAAACAAATTAGTTGCCACATCTCAAGTCCAGGAAATTTCAGGCGGACCAAACTTATATTCCTTTTCCATGACAATACTAACAGATAAAAGCAAACAAAAACCTCAACGCAGGGGAAAGTAACTTCAATCCTTATCAGGCAAACAGTACAAAATTCCGAAAATGAACCGAGACAGAAAATGAAAACAGCAAACTAAATTGAATACCGTATCCCATATCTGCAACTTGATAGGTCTACCATTGATATTGACCATTCTGGCACCAAATTCCACTCCGATAGTAAGATCGTGCACTGGCACAAACCTCTTATCGGTATATTGCAAAAGCAAACATGATTTTCCGACACCTAGAATACAATTACCAGTGAATATCTCTAGTTACACGTGAAATTAGGGTTATAATACAAGTAAACAAACATAGGTAATTATAAGAACTAGTTATTACCAGTGTCACCGATGATTATGCACTTGAAGAGATAGTCGTAAGCCATCATCTCTGATCAGATGATTTCTCCACAGCGAAATGCTCCGGCCGGCGATTTACGAACACTACTTATTAAACTTCCGATCGAAAACTTGCGAGAGAGCTGGCGTTTGTTCTGTGGCACCACCAGAGACCAGAGAGAATTTGGGATCTCAGAAAATACGATCGACGAAATGTGTACGTATTCTTTAAGTATTGTACAATCTTTGTCTATATATATATATATATATATTTTTTTTTATATATATATATATAATCAGATATTTTAAAGTTAATGGTATAAATAAAATCTTCAAATAAAATGATAAAACTGATTTTTATTTAATTAATTATATCACTTATGAAGATTTTTTTAATAATTTTACTACTTATAAAATTACAATTATTAAAAAGAGAGATAAAATCTTCTGGGTAACGTTACCCACGTGTACCTTTGTTAATCTTTTTCATTCACGCCCCTAATCATACACCGTTCAATTTTTCATATATTATTTGAAATCAATAATTAAAAAAAATAGAATTCTGTTTATAAATTGAATTATCCTCATTATTTTTTTAATTTCGAAATTTTTTTACTTTCTAAAAAATCTAAACGGCATGATTTTTTATATCATAAATAAAGTTACTAAAAATATCAATGAGTAATATCTAAATTAAATTTAAATTAATCGAAATAATAATTTAAAACATATTATAACACATTCATAATTGAATATATAAAAGAAATGTGCTATATATGTATATACTAATGATGATTAAATCCCTAATTCATTTGGAGTTCTTCTTTCTCCAGAATCGTTTCATCTTCTTTTATCTCCAGCAGAAGACCTTTCTTGAATTCCAAAAATGGGTATGATATTGAACGTTCATCTTCTTTTATCTTCCACCTGAAATCCCATACACATACATATATACATATATATATATATATATAAATGTAAATATATATGATTATCAAATCACAAAAGCTCAAGATATAGTACAATTTAAGAGCACTCTAAGTTAAAATACGTCAATGAATAAATTTTTTATGTCATTATTTAATAACTCACTTGATTAATCTCTAAAACGAATAAACGAATAATGTGGGACTCGTGTTTATTAATCACAATAAATATATATATATATATATATATATTTCCTAGAGGTAGCTGGGTAGGTGGAATGATGAAAATGTGGACATGGGTGTTGGAATGTCGGACAGGGAAAATGATTAAAAATGGATACCTATAATTGAGGACAAAATGGTGTAGGAAGAAAGCAGTTTCAACTCTAGCGAGTTCTGCACCCGGACAAAGCCGCAGTCCACCGCCAAAGGGTGTAACCTTTTTGCTCGTTGCTTCATCCTAATGAGAAGACACACTTAATAATTAATATATAATTAACCACGTAATTAGAAGGTTTAATTTAGTAGGTAGATTAATTAGGTATATATATGTATGTATGTATATATGTACATTCCATCTCCATGGATTGAACTCTGAGGGATTTTCATGGAGTGATGGATCCAGGTGTGCAGCTGA
Organism: Cynanchum wilfordii; assembly: GCA_025388415.1. Classification (NCBI taxonomy): domain Eukaryota; kingdom Viridiplantae; phylum Streptophyta; class Magnoliopsida; order Gentianales; family Apocynaceae; genus Cynanchum; species Cynanchum wilfordii. Next base: position 47,782 of record JAHSUH010001212.1, on the reverse strand, counting down.
CATCACTGGAAGAACTTGCCACCCTTCTGGAATCAGAATTCCTGCAATAAACGAAGATTTGTAATAAGACGAATTCCAATTAATTTTTTTTTTTTTTTTTTTTTGTAATCCTCATACTAGAAAATCAATGTGTATATATATATTTCTTTTATATCCTATAAGTATAAATTGTGAGATAGAGAGGTTCCTTAATTAGTTAATTAACTGCACCTTTAAACCTGACGTCCTTCATGGCTTTTCTATGGACGAACTTCACCAGGTTCCCACAGCGCAGAGCTTCACTTATAACCTAAATAATATATATATATATATATACGTGTGAGTATGTATATATGATGAACTCATGCAAATTTCCCCGTATAATTATAAAAGAAATTGAATAAATAGTAGTTACGTACATTGGAAGTGAACACCATTTTCTTGTAATCTTCCATATTCAAGAATTCACCATCTTTCTTGCAACTTCTCACAGCAAGGTGCTCTTCCTGCAGTGCAGATAATGAAGAATTAATGTAAATATGTATATAAAAACCCAAAATATAATTTTAAAAAAAAAAAATAAAATTAGAAATAACCTTTAATTGATGAAGGGCAGAGGGAGAACGGGCAAGAAAGTAAACCACGAGACCAAGAAGACCAGAAGTGGTTTCATAACCAGCCAGCAAAAGGTCAAGTACGACACTAACAATCTCAGCATCATTCAACTCATCTTTCATTATAATTTCGTCCAAAAAGTCCCCTTTATTTGAATCTCCCAACTTGTTTTTTCTTCTTTCCTTTATTATCTCACTTAATGTGTTAGATATTCTCATCCTTGCCTGTAAGTAAGAGATAACAATAAATTAAATAACATATTCAAATACGAACCCACAAGATCTAATAACACTAGTGTCAACAACATCTTCTTTGTATTAAGAGATTTTACGAATTGACAAAGAATATCTAAATTACTATCAACTACTTTTCATAATCAAACTCTTTATGTCTCAATCTTGATTCACTAAACCATACGGATTTATTAATGTTTTCACATTTCACCCAAATTTTTCTTTACTCATGAACTTCAAAAGAAGGGTGATATTGATGTACTTCAAATCCGGTCATGTGATAATCTTGCGATTTATTCACTAAGGCTCTTCCAACCGCAACATTTGAGAAATTGAGATATAAACTTGGTTTGCGTCGGTTCAAAGATTTCAAGAGTTCATCTCAACAGGGGGAGTGTTGAGATTAATACCCGCTGATGTATGGATTCTTCATATTCCTCGAGAATGACCAATGAAGGAGGCGTAATTTCAGAAATTACGGTTTCTCACCTGCGCATCGGACGAAATTATTACTACAATCGAACAGGTTCGGAATGTTCCTCTAGCAACAAGATTTACTTATGTAGAAGTCAAATCTTCCTTAAGATTCTTCTTGTGGAAGACAATAAAATTAATGTGATGGTAACGAAATCGATGATGAAGCAGTTGGGTCACGACATAGAAGTCGTAAATAATGGAGTTAAAGTTGTGCGTACATAAAAGAATATTGTACTCTTTTCCTTAATCAGAATTTTTTCCCCCTTTGGTTTTTATCCGATAAGGTTTTTAACGAGGCATATTCTTTATGTAATGGATATCCAAGGAGAAGTGAACCCCGAAGATTCATCACATTGAATGGAAGTGATAAGGTTTTCATGAGACATATTTATTTACAATGGACATACAAACAAGGGGGAGTATTATGAATATTTGTATGTCAATTACCTTCATTATCTCCATACCTAAATTATCTCAATTACCTTCACTATCTCCATACCTAAATTATCTCAATTACTTTCACTATCTTCTACCTAATTACTTTCACTATTTTTATACCTAATTACTTTCACTATCTTCATACCTAATTACTTTCACTATCTTCATACCTAATTCCTTTCACTATCTTCATTCATTATTGTTATTATTTACATTATTTATTGTATCTCTACTACTTTTCATCCCTATAAATAGAGGTGAAAATGTGTAGTTTTGAACACACAAGAATATATATGAAATATACAAGAAAGCTTCTCTTCTTCCCTTTGATCTCAATCTTACATTTTGTGCTATATTTCTTTTAGTTGTGTTCTATATTTCTTTTAGTAACAATTTAGTAACAATAGTTTTATAACAGATAAAACTGATTTTTATTTAATTAATTATATCACTTATGAAGATTTTTTTAATAATTTTACTACTTATAAAATTACAATTATTAAAAAGAGAGATAAAATCTTCTGGGTAACGTTACCCACGTGTACCTTTGTTAATCTTTTTCATTCACGCCCCTAATCATACACCGTTCAATTTTTCATATATTATTTGAAATCAATAATTAAAAAAAATAGAATTCTGTTTATAAATTGAATTATCCTCATTATTTTTTTAATTTCGAAATTTTTTTACTTTCTAAAAAATCTAAACGGCATGATTTTTTATATCATAAATAAAGTTACTAAAAATATCAATGAGTAATATCTAAATTAAATTTAAATTAATCGAAATAATAATTTAAAACATATTATAACACATTCATAATTGAATATATAAAAGAAATGTGCTATATATGTATATACTAATGATGATTAAATCCCTAATTCATTTGGAGTTCTTCTTTCTCCAGAATCGTTTCATCTTCTTTTATCTCCAGCAGAAGACCTTTCTTGAATTCCAAAAATGGGTATGATATTGAACGTTCATCTTCTTTTATCTTCCACCTGAAATCCCATACACATACATATATACATATATATATATATATATATATATGTAAATATATATGATTATCAAATCACAAAAGCTCAAGATATAGTACAATTTAAGAGCACTCTAAGTTAAAATACGTCAATGAATAAATTTTTTATGTCATTATTTAATAACTCACTTGATTAATCTCTAAAACGAATAAACGAATAATGTGGGACTCGTGTTTATTAATCACAATAAATATATATATATATATATTTCCTAGAGGTAGCTGGGTAGGTGGAATGATGAAAATGTGGACATGGGTGTTGGAATGTCGGACAGGGAAAATGATTAAAAATGGATACCTATAATTGAGGACAAAATGGTGTAGGAAGAAAGCAGTTTCAACTCTAGCGAGTTCTGCACCCGGACAAAGCCGCAGTCCACCGCCAAAGGGTGTAACCTTTTTGCTCGTTGCTTCATCCTAATGAGAAGACACACTTAATAATTAATATATAATTAACCACGTAATTAGAAGGTTTAATTTAGTAGGTAGATTAATTAGGTATATATATGTATGTATGTATATATGTACATTCCATCTCCATGGATTGAACTCTGAGGGATTTTCATGGAGTGATGGATCCAGGTGTGCAGCTGACATCACTGGAAGAACTTGCCACCCTTCTGGAATCAGAATTCCTGCAATAAACGAAGATTTGTAATAAGACGAATTCCAATTAATTTTTTTTTTTTTTTTTTTTGTAATCCTCATACTAGAAAATCAATGTGTATATATATATTTCTTTTATATCCTATAAGTATAAATTGTGAGATAGAGAGGTTCCTTAATTAGTTAATTAACTGCACCTTTAAACCTGACGTCCTTCATGGCTTTTCTATGGACGAACTTCACCAGGTTCCCACAGCGCAGAGCTTCACTTATAACCTAAATAATATATATATATATATATACGTGTGAGTATGTATATATGATGAACTCATGCAAATTTCCCCGTATAATTATAAAAGAAATTGAATAAATAGTAGTTACGTACATTGGAAGTGAACACCATTTTCTTGTAATCTTCCATATTCAAGAATTCACCATCTTTCTTGCAACTTCTCACAGCAAGGTGCTCTTCCTGCAGTGCAGATAATGAAGAATTAATGTAAATATGTATATAAAAACCCAAAATATAATTTTAAAAAAAAAAAAAATAAAATTAGAAATAACCTTTAATTGATGAAGGGCAGAGGGAGAACGGGCAAGAAAGTAAACCACGAGACCAAGAAGACCAGAAGTGGTTTCATAACCAGCCAGCAAAAGGTCAAGTACGACACTAACAATCTCAGCATCATTCAACTCATCTTTCATTATAATTTCGTCCAAAAAGTCCCCTTTATTTGAATCTCCCAACTTGTTTTTTCTTCTTTCCTTTATTATCTCACTTAATGTGTTAGATATTCTCATCCTTGCCTGTAAGTAAGAGATAACAATAAATTAAATAACATATTCAAATACGAACCCACAAGATCTAATAACACTAGTGTCAACAACATCTTCTTTGTATTAAGAGATTTTACGAATTGACAAAGAATATCTAAATTACTATCAACTACTTTTCATAATCAAACTCTTTATGTCTCAATCTTGATTCACTAAACCATACGGATTTATTAATGTTTTGAAAGTATTTCAACAATATATAGATATAGCTTGTCTATACACTTTAATCATTAATTGAATTCAATACTACATTTTCTTTTTGTTTCTTTCCAAAGTAAAAAAAAAAAAAAAAAAATGTAGTACCTTCACAGCCTTAGCATATGCACTTCCCGGAACGAAAATTGGAATAGAAACAAACCCTTTCATGAATGTAAGAAAATCATCAAGTAATCTTGTAGTTAATGGATCTTCTGGCTCCACGTCCAACAAATTCTTTACCATCACATAAAATGTGAACTGCGTGTATATATATTTATATAACATGTTAATTAAATTTTTTTATATATATAAGTATACATATACATGCATATACATAATATGGTACCTCTTTGGCTTCTTGAATGAAGGAAACTTCTGGAAGATGTTTCCATGGTTTAATTACGGTAATGGCTAACTTCTGAATATAATTGAGGAAATCAAGACTTAATCTTGAGGTAGTGATGAAGTTGACAGCAACACTTCTTAACTTTTTATGAAGTTCTCCGGAGACAACAATCATGGATAGGTTTCCGAGGATGTCTTTAACTGGTTTTGGATAATAAACCTTGAAAAATCTCTCCTCATTCTGAAGGATGAATGCGTTCAATTCCAAATCACACGATACAATTGTTGGTGTTCCAAAAAGATGGGATTTGAACACTTTTCCATACCTAGAAATCAATCAATCATATCATATCATAAATCATGCATGGTTATAAATTAGATATCAAAATTACAATAAAAAACAGATCTGTTTATATACAAAAATCAATCCAAATAAATGAAATTATATATATATATATATATATATATATATATATATATATATATATATATATGTATGTATGTATACTTGGAGCAACGTTCTTGCAAGAAAATGCCAATGGTGTTGGAATTATGTGGCTGAAGATAACCAAGAGTTTCCCCGATGAAAGGCCAACCCATGGTACCATGAGGTATATCTCGATTTGCGGGCTCTTCTTTCGTTTTTCCACCGAACAAAAATTGTGCAGATATTAATATGAATGCTGCAATCCCAAACAAGAGTGCAATTCCCACTGCTGAAACTAGTTCCGACATTGTCCAAGAAAACATCTTTATGTATGTATGTATATATATATATAGAGAGAGAGAGAGAGAGAGAAAGAAAGAGGAGATCGGATGGATACTAAATTAATTAATAAATTGGTGGAATTTCAACTGGTTTTTTTTTTTTTTTTTTTTGGGTATCTAATCACCAATTGCTTACTATATAATAACGGAAATTTTTATAACAATTAATGAACGTTGTATATATATATATATATAAAATCAATTGATAAAAGTTTTTAGGATTATAAGTTCGAGTCATATTAAAAAGTGTTTATAAACAGTTTTAATTTAGTTGTATAGTTTTAATTTAGTTGTATTATAACAAGATGCAGTTTAATTAGTGATCTAAACGAGTGAATAATGAACTTGTGTTATTACACAAATAACAGTACTAATTGTTAGATAAAAATAATAATAATAATAATAATAAACCTCATTATTTACATAAGAGATACATATTTTGTGCCATTATTGAGTATATGTACAGTATTATAGAACAGTATATTTATTATTACAATGACAGTTATACAATCTTAAATTGTCTAAAATTAATAAAAGGAAAAACGAAGTATTTAAGGAAATTAGTAATTATGTAGATACTTAAAATTGACCAAAATATTTTATAGAATATTGAAATTGATTGAAATTAGTAAGGAAATATTTGTATGATTGAAATTGACAAATTCAATCATACATAAATAACTATATGTATATATTACCATATTTTCAATCACATATTTGAAATATATAAATATATTTTATAAAATATAAGATCCATCTAAATATATATATTGTTAACTCTGTTAAGTAATTATTTAATTGCAATTTAAAAAACTTCTACCAAAAACATAAAATCTTCTCAAGTGATATATAGTATTTCATATATATATATTCCTATTCAACTTGGCCATCCACCATTCTTATATATATACATGTATTCATCAGTCAAACATATATATATATATATATATATATATATATATATATATATATTTGCTTCTATATTCCGGGATCTGCAAAATCTAAGAACTTGTGATTTATTTGTCGACAGGGAACTCTAATAAAGTAAACTATATAATATATGTATATATATATAAAAGGGTGCGACTTATAATCATTGTCATCGGGCTAAATTTTACTAAGAAAAATTTAAATTGAATTATAATATATATATATATATATATATATATATATATATATAATTTACATGCATGATTAGGTTTATCTATATTCAACTTTGTCTTGTCCATCCAAAGTATCTTTGTGGCTAGTTAATGATTGTTGCTGGGGGGAATCCATATTCAACAAAGCTCATCATTTTTTTTTTTTTTATTCATTTCAATGTCAAAGCTTTCTTTAAGTCTGAAACCATTCCGCTATATATATATATATATATATATATATATATATGTATTCATTATCTTCATTGTATAAAATAATACTTTCAGCACCACAAAGCTGATGATTTAGCCAAACAAATGTATTAATTTGTTCCCTAAAGCACAGCCAGCAGACAACAAATTGGTCAGTTTTCTACAACCTTTGGAATGGTTTAAAGCTATATATATATTCAAATTCTTGTTTGGAGTTTTTTGTACGTAATATATTCTTGATATTGATGTTTAATTAGAATGAATAGAGAGAGATATTCTGCAGTGTTGCAAATTCAGTCTCGCTTCCATTTTTCTTACATTTCGGCTCTAATTAGGACCAGAGAATTAGAGATTCCTACGTACAGTCCGCGAGGCTGTTAGGGCATCAATAATTAACCCCCCAAGCTTGGTTTTAGTCACAAAGAATTAATGTTGTTTGCCTTGAATCGAGAATTATATGTATATATAACTTAAAAACGTACGTGAATTATGTATCAAATTTTCATTGATTGACTTAAAATTTATATAATTTGAGCTTGTTCATTCAAGTTGAGTTGACGCCATGCACCTAAAGATAGCTAGGAGCGATGTAGAGGCAAGTAGATATGGTTTTTGTCAGTCACGTATTTCTAAATATTAGAGTAGTAAATGACTGTCACAAGTGGTTACGAAAGTAATATTCATGCTTCAAACACGAATAGACAAATAATACTTCATTTTCTAAAGTGTATCTCTTTGTTCGTATATAATCGATAATTCACACATCCTACATTTCCATATCTTGAATATCATTTAGAGTATTAAAGACATATATTCTCTCTATTCTTTACATATTCTATGAGATTTCTTTATCAAAGTGATTCTAACTTAATCATTGAAAAGTCTAACTGAAGACACGTACCACCTCCAGTCTTTAATTTTTTTGGCCGATTATTTGACATCTAGTTTAACCCTCGTCATTAGAACAACCTCTACAGAAAATTTTCTCAATCACTAAACTAATTATATATGGAATATAGGAGGAGGAGGCTTAGTAACAACATTATGGAGAGAGTAAGTAAAAAGAAGGGAAAATGATGAAAGATGTCCCTAAAACGGAGAAAAAAAGCCGGCACGTACGCAATCCTCAAAGGGGAAAAAGAGCAGCAAGCAATGGGATCGTTTGGTTTGTCTTGCCTCCCTCTCTCTGCATGGTGCACGTGCAATGCTGAGGGCCCTAATTTTACTCCATTGCAACCTTTTTGTCTGCTCTCCCACTCACTGCTACTAAGAATTCTTTAGAGTGCTTTTTAGAATCATCATTAATAATTAATCCCTCCTCCTTCCTAGCTAATCCAATGGAGTGAGGAAACGGGTTCCATCCATCCCACCTTTTCTAAGTACATAATATAATTGAGGGTTTTATATGTAAATATAATTTAAAAGTATCGTTCATAATTAAAATTACTCCTTCAGACTAATTCGATCCCTCCTTTTCAAAGCTTGGATTCTCTTTTAGTTTCTTCATTTTACCCACTTCAATTATAGTGCCCCAAACGTACTGCAATGGGTAATACGTCGGGACGGGGGAATAAAAAGTCTTGGGTACGAAGAAGAGACCACTGATGAGTAGTACAGTCCGTTTTTAGTCCCACTTTCCCACCCGACCGACGAGGTTCGTAGGCAATTTTTGGTCCCGTCGTCCTCCTCCTCCTGTCAAACCTGCATTTTACGTACTTCCCACTGCATTAGCATGCAAAACACCACACCCCCTTTCTTTTTCCTGCAAATGGACTCACTGTTCAAAGACTCGGTCGACCGAGTTGACTCGCTATCAAAACTTTCACAAATATTTATCTTATTTCTAAATAATTTTTTTTTTTTTTAAATTTAAAAATTAAGAGTTTTTACCTTTGAACTACTTGTTTGTTCATAACTAAGGCATATTATTTTTTTTTTTTTAAAAAAAAAAAATCAATTCTAATTTTATTACAATTTTTCATCTCTCAAAATATATTAATAAAAATCCCACTACTTTTCCATTCTCGGGGAAATTTAAAATTAAGTAATTAGATTTAAAAAATGAAAAAATATAAAAAATAGTTTGTCGAAATTACCCTTGAAGAACACCACCTTATCCATCGAGACCTCTTCTTGTGGTGGATTCTCCAGTCCTATTTTCGCTTTACTGAATCTGAATCAAGACTGTGATGTTAATAATCACTCGACCAAATCCCATCTCATGGAACTGGAATTCATCAATTCCCAATAAAACACAGACTTCGCCAAAAACTGTGTTAAAAGCCAAGAAAGAAGATTACGAAGCCGAACAATCTCCTCCTTCTCCATCAGGATGGAGAATCAAACGCTTAGTTCTCACTAAAGAAGGAAGAACCAAACTCAACCCAAAATCCGACCGTGAATTCTACGCCTACCCTCGTTTTGTTACCCATGTCGATGATAACTTCATCTCCACATTGACAAATCTTTACAGGGAAAGACTCAGATCAGATGCAGAGATTCTCGATCTCATGAGTTCATGGGTAAGCCACCTGCCCAAAGATGTTAAGTACAAAAAAGTAGTAGGACACGGACTAAATGCCCAGGAACTTTCCAGAAACCCGAGGCTGGACTATTTCTTCGTCAAGGATCTAAATGAAGATCAACAACTGCAGATGGAGAATTGCAGTTTTGATGCAGTGATATGCACAGTTAGCGTGCAGTATCTTCAGCAGCCTGAGAAGGTCAGCAATAATTAAGCCCTTTAGTACACTTTCAAACTTTAATCAAATATTGGTGGTAATGTTTCAGGTATTCGCTGAGGTTTTCAGGATCCTGAGGCCTGGAGGAGTCTTTATTGTAAGCTTTAGCAATAGGCTGTTCTATGAGAAGGCCATTTCTGCTTGGAGAGATGGCACTTCGTACAGCCGGGTGCAGCTGGTATTGCAATACTTCCAGTGCGTGGAGGGATTCACTCAACCTGAAGTTATTCGCAAGTTGCCTGGTGATGCTCAGCAGAAGAACTCCAGTTTTAGTTGGATCATGAACTTGCTAAAATTATTTCAGGGATCAGATCCTTTCTATGCTGTAGTTGCTTACAAGAATTTCAAACCCATATATGCAGACTAGACTCGAGAATTAGTAACAGAGAATACGGCAATGTGAAGATCAGTAACAAAAAGAAATCATGCGTGTGTTGCTCAAGCTATCATTCTATAGTTGTCACTAGATAATCAGCAATATATTTACATGATCAGAAATCTGTAAATGGACAGTAATATTGATATAGGTAGTCAAACAACAGAAAAATGCGAAAAACAGGTTGAAAATTAGCAACTTTGAGGTTCCAATCTATGGAGAACATTTGATGAGAAAATAATGTACACCTTTTTCCCTTTTCTTTTCCCATCAGGGAAACTATATTTCTTCAAGGAGATTTACAACTCACATTGAAAGGAAATTGAGGAAACTCCAATGGTTACAAAACTAATGAACTATATCCAGAATGATCGACACTATTGCTTAGTGAAAAGGTATCATACTCCATTATTGTCATGCCTCTCAGAGGTACCGAGCATTTTTAATAGCCTCACGTAGAAATATAATCTCCAGAGTGTTACCTTATTCTGCCAGCAACATTCAAGAAAATTAGAGAGCTTATAACATGGAAAACTGACCTTCACCTCCTCACAGATATTCTTTTCATCATTCGAAAATTGTATAAGCAATGTTCAATCCCATTTAATCAAAGAGTTAACTGAGAAAACTTTCTTCAAAAAAGCTACTATTTCACTTTTGAACATCATAGACACATTTAGTTGGAAACAGAAGCAGTAATATGTGTGAAATTACCTCCTTTTCCAGATCAACAAGTATCTCATCTCTGGAATATCTATCGATAGGCTTATTTCGTTGGATGATTTCCACAACACGGTCCAAGTTTCTCGGCGGCAGCTCCTGGATCATCTTTCGAAGCTGTTGCTTCTCAACCAGGGTCATTGACCTGATAACAAGATTTAAAACCGATGGTTGGCAATTTTTGGTGAATACCTTGGAAATCCAAAATCCATCCAATTTGGCTTCCGAACAGAGCAATATGAAAAAGTTGCAACAACTAGGAAAATTGTTTCTAAAAGGATATCAAGACTTTGGATTGAAAAAGGTTATCAAAATAGCTGACTCTTTGGCTTTTATTTTATGCATCTTAAGAAAAATACCTGCATTTAGACATCAAAATATCAAGAAACTCTTCAAGTTTTTGTTCCATGTGAGCAATCTGCAAAATATAAGAATACAATTGTTCATCAAACACACAAGAACAACAAAACCATTGTTACTGTAACAGAAACACAGAACCTGAATAAATATCTAAAATAGTAAAATAGTAGAAATCAAGTTGAGACAATAGCAATTTTAGAAATAGCAATATCACATGCTTACTGTAGTAAAAAGTTCATCTGAGTGCTTCTTTGTCATTTCTTCAACCTTTGTGTAATCACTATCAAGAAGGACCAGCAAATCAGGATCAATCTACAATAGATCAAGTAGGAGAAAATTAGTGTATCCCCATTGCCAGAATTATCAAATTAGCAAATGAGAAAAATATTTTAGAAAGATAAATTGCATGCCCGTGGCTAGTTTTTATATATGCTGTGCATTTTAGTGGATGTGGATGTGGCTGCTACAGAATATGAATTGTACAAGCAAGAGATGGAGAGTTAATCTTCTTACATCGCTTTCACTAGAAGTTCCAACATTCGCATCCAAATAATGTTGACCATTAGATTCTGTTACTGGCAGAGATACCTTTTCTTGTATAAATTCCATATCACAGGCACCTGAAACAGTCTAAAGAAACATATAATTAATAAGCATACAGGAAAACAAAATGGGAGAAATCCAAAAGGAACAAAAGGTTCCTCAGAACTAGATATCCAAGTATAATCTACTGTACTTGGCACACTTCTTCATCACAGAACTTATAAATGATTCATTAGCACTTCTGGATTTGTAAAGGAATTATCTCCATGCAAATAATAGTTCAAGCAGCAGGCCTCAACAAATGACATCAGATACAACAGAAATACATCATTAGGTAGGACCTCAAGTTAGTCCCAGGTAGGTACAAGCAGATAGTACAAATACTACCAAGAGAGGAAAGTTAACACTTCATATCAACTTTTGCATGATTTGAAAAGGACACATCCCAATGGATTTACTCTATTTGAAGAGTACCAATATAAAAATATTTAGAGAAGAGAAAGTGGATACTTTTGGTTTCTTTTTAGGAGGACTCCCATGATCAGACTCCGATGTTCCACCAGGAAGCCTTAACATATTCATTTTATAACTCAGAAGCGTTTGTACTCGGCTTATTTGATAGATAGGATTTAGTATCTGCAGAATAAGGCATGTAAATTAGTAAGCCTTGTTTCATCAAACAACAATCAAGAATAAAATCACCTCTTTCAAAAATAAACTTATAAAAGGATAAGTAAAAAGGTAAAAAATTAATTAGTAGATTGTAACCCATTTATAACCTAAACACATTCGAAATTAATTAGTAGTCAACTCATTTCAACCCAAAGACAAACTCCAATCATTTTTGTTATAATTGTGTCAGTTTTGTATTGTGTTGTCATATTGTGTTCAATGTTGAAATCAATAAATTATATCATATTGTTATTCACTTTTGACGAGAGATTCAAGTGTATTGCGTCATACATGTACACTTGCACATGATATACTTAACTTTCAAAAGAATGACCAACGATCAAATGATCATTCGAAATAATCCACATTCTCAATATAACACTAAAAGCACTTTAGCAAAATTATATTTGGAACTTAAATAAAAACAAACCCAACAATTACTTCACCCAAATACTATAGGTATAAGGATAACCTCATTCCATAAGAGATAAGTGAGAAACTAAAATACAAAAAGGTGGGGTAAAGAGAATTAATATAACACATACCTCGTCAACTTCTTGAGCAAAAGAATTGAGACTTTGGCGAACCAATGAAGTCAATCTTTCTTTCTTGAAATCCGAAAGTTGATCTCCGATGGCATCATTAAATAAGGAAGCATCACCGACGTTACAATTCTCTTTAGTACTACAATGATTCTCAATTAAGCTGCCTTTTCCTTCAATGTGACAAGGCAAGAATGGCAAATAGTCCTCATCTTGGGATAAGAACTTTGATATCTCATGTGTATAAAACCCAAAGTAGTCGGGTCCTACCATGTTACACTCGATTGAAGGGGCTAAACTCAAAAGCCCAAAAGTTTCTGGCAAACTAAAGCTGCAACAATAAATTAATATGTTTAATTAATGTTTGCACAATTTAGATCTACATTACACAAGTAAGAATTTGAATCTTCTCTACTTAGTTTAACAAACTACCTTTAATTACTCAAGGCAAAATGTCACTTTTAGTCATTAAACTTTCTACGTTGTTCAACTTATGTCTTTTCTTTTTACTTGCACAAAATAAGACATCAATCTTTATATGCAACTTTTTAAATCATTAACTTTTTACAAATAATTTTTATACCATTAAACTTTTTATGAGTGGATAAGAAAGGTCATTTAGATCAAAGAGCTATTTTACTACTAGTAAAAAGTTTGATGACTTAAAAAGTTATCCATAAAAAGTTATAAATAAAGATTGATGACCTATTTTGTAATGCATAAAATGTTTTGTGACTTCAAAAATTATATATAAAGATCGATGACCTATTTTGCATTAGTTAAAAAGTCTAGTGACTAAAAATGACATTTTGCCATTGACTTCAAAAAAGAGGCACAATATCTACCAATTTATGTAGGTGCAAAACATTACAAGGACATTTTATGAAGAAAATTTAAGTGATAAAGCTAAACAACTTTATCACTTAATTTCCAAACTCACATTTGTTGCACAAGCACATGACATACTATTCACAATTTACACAAGAAAAAAGAATTACTAAACAAAACATAAAAATTCTTAAAAAGATTGGATATTGTCCTTTTTATTTTGAACCCTCACTTTCTCTCTCTAACATATATGTTCTCCCTTCTCTCTTAAAAAGAGAGTATATAACAATTTTTTGAAGATTTGAAAAATTAATTATAAAGGTAGATAAAATTAAAAATAGCTACTAAAATAATAAAGTAAAGAATTCAATATTATTTATACTTTTGCATTCAAAGTATAAAGTATTCCATAAAATGTAAAAAATAATGACATAGCCAAAGCATTTATGCTAGCTATTAGGAGCCATAGATGCTTTGTCTATATTAGCTATTGAAAGGTATCAAGTTCATAAATATTAGGGATGCAAAAATGCTTCATCTATGCTAACTTCTAGGAGACACAAATGCTTCATCTATGCTAGTTGTCGAGATACATAGATGTTTTGTCAAAGTTGACTTTAAGATGCACATATGCTTTATCTATGTTAATTACTAAGAGCTATAGACACTTTATTTGTGCCTCTACATTCAACATTATTGTATTTAATACCTAAAATCTTCAAAACATTGAAATTTTAAATTCACTTTTTTTTTTTTTTTTTGGATAGAAGAGAAAGGATATATGTTATGAAGTAAGAGTTAGGGGAAAAAAAGGACAATATGGTCATCTTAAAATTTTAGATGCTAGGTTTAGAAATCATGTGAGAAAAAATTCTTTAACGTTATCTTAACCGTAGACAATCAACTCTTAATCCAAGTCCCTCACAATCACTTATCTCAATAACATTGACCTAAGAGCACACAAATCACACTCACACTTAACTCTCAATTTATTCTTAGATACACTTCACTCTTACCTTTTGCAACTAATCTTTTGTCTATTCGTTGTGTATTTCCATCAACATTTGATGTTGATTCCTTAGTTAGAATTTTCTAGCCTTGTTGCAATTCACTTAATTTGAATGTTATGCTTTAGGCCTCCAAAATTTCTCATTGGAAGGAGAACATCTAAATCCAAGTTTAGAGTCAATACAATTTTAGCACTTCCTTCAACAAATTCTCTTACTTGTTGCCAAATCTTTTTAATTTCTTTTCTCTATTCTTCTCTAAGAGACTTCCTCATATGTGTCTTGTATAATATATTAAATTAAGGCTATATTTGATGCTTGATATTAGACCTATTATTTTCATTTGACACTAGACATAGTGTCACTAGCTCTTCTTTGAAATCTTCTTTACATGAGACTTGTATTCCCTTCCAAGGACTCAAACCTTTTGGAAGAATCTACAACTTCCTTATGGTAGGGACAATTTCTCTTTCTTCAATTGTAGTAGGAGATGAGGAATCTTATCTTTCCACTCTTCTTGGCTAATTTGTGCTTAACTTCAATAGTTTTCTCCACCTTAAATGTTCACATGTATTGGATAACAAATATCCCAACTTTTTTGTTGATGTTTGTTATATAAGTCTTCTTTCCAAACTTGCTCTACATATGCTCCAATACGAAAAATGGGCAGTACATAATCTTCTTCCTAGACTTGCTATGCATAATATAGAATCCTTGTTATAAAATGGTCTTTATATCTCCCTTGTTATAATCCTTTTGTAAACCCTTGTGAGGTTCTATTATTTTGCTTCCCTCAACAAGGTCTTGTAGCCCAAATAAAATTAGAAGTCACCATTCATCTCCTTCGATTGCTAATGAAATCTAACATAGTGACTTAGAGTAATCATTGAGAAATCACAATATAGTTATCATCAATCATACCACTACGAGAGAACTCCTAATATAAATTGACTTTGTCTCAATCTTATCTTCCGATGCATAGAGTCACACTAACTTATCGTGTATTAAATGGTCTATATGAAATCTAACACTAAAAATTTTATATCACTAATATTTAGAGTACCATGGGTACAGACCAACAACCCATTAGACGAAATTGAGGGAGATTGGTTTCATTTAAATAAGGTCTCGAATTCAAACATTTGAAGTCCAGAAAGGGTACAAAGTGGTTTCAATTTCAAATTAGTCAATATACTAGAAGGTTTAAACAAAACAAAAAAAATACCAATGGCTACACCAAAGATGGAGCAGAAATGTATGATAAGATCTTCAATCACACATTGCACATTTCAGTTCTGCTATTAAAATTAGAATAAGATGAGTGTAGTGTTATTCAGTAAATATGCAATGTTGTTAACTGTATTGAGTACCATAGGTCCGAAGGATTTTCAAAAGTTAGAAGGAATAAAAAAATAAAATAAACACAGGAGGTGATGGCATAGTTCATAAATCAAATTACCAATACCTAAATCATCACAAAAAGTATGCATTCTCGCTGATCAACACCGATGATAAGGACACATCCGTGTCCCATAGCATAGAAAGGAAAACGAAACTAAATAACAAAACTACAGCAATAAACAAAAACGCGAAAACCCTAGTTGAACCAAATGAGAATTTGAATCGGCAATGAAAATTCAAGAACAGAGAATAAGAAAGCGAACCTCGATCGAAAATATAGTGAATTGATTTTCTGGTTTCCTGGTTCTAAGTATCATCAAGCTTTCAAAATTGGAAAATCGAATCCCACAGAAATCGCTTTTGTAAAATCCCGCTATTTTCGCCGAAAAAGAGAATTTAGGCGGAAGCCGATGAAGAGTTTTAAATTAAAAAAGTATCAGAGCACCAAAACCAACGTGGCGTGCCCTTTTTTGACCTTTGGGATGACACCGCCTGCGGAAATAAATCAAGAAATTGAAAATTTTACCGCCAATTCTCCCCCCATTATTTCCAAGCAAAATTATACAATAATCTCTCCTAAAATTATATAAATATAAGATAAACAAATTAAAAAGTAAAAGTGATACAGAGAAAATATATAATATTATTTCAAATGATTTTTTTTTGGTATGTTTACAAAGGGAGATGATATAAATAGAAGTGATACTTATCACTTCTATTCAATGTATATTCAAATAATGAATCTATGCAATGATTTATAACATTTTATTTGATAGACATCCATTAATTTAATAAATTTTTAAGATTCATAATATCCTACATAAAAGAGATAGAGATATATAATTTTTTTAAAATAAAATGACTTGAAATTGTTGAAAATAATGTTAATAAAAGCTTTATATATATATATATATATATATATATATATTATTTAGTGGTATCCTAGGCCCTTCCAAATCCAATCCACTCGAGGAAGGCCCAAGGTCCGGGTATACTCGCATTGATCTAATGGTCTAGGAGTCTCTCGTTCAACCAAAAAGTTGAGGGTTCGAATCTCTCCTGGTCATTGGTCTAAGAATTTTTCTCTTACCTCTTAGCTTGTCAAGAGGTTAAGGGTTTAAACTTCACTCGGGATTCCACAGTTCGAGAAATAAAAGTTTTATATATGTTCAAAGAAAAATATATTTAAATCATTATTCTTGAAGAGGAATGATGATTAGGGACATTATTAATAGCCATATAATATTGGATTTTAAATATATTTTGAAGTGTCTATAAATAAATCAGATTTCTTAATACTATTTACTAAAATTATTCCAATTACTAAAGTATATTCTCACATATGATTTAGATATATTTTTTTTTATATATTCGATTTGATTTAGGTATAACTCACAAATGTCAAACTCGATTTTGTATAACACTTCTAATATTTTTTTATTGTATTGAGCCAACGACTTACATATAACGAGTGTTTAACATGAGTTTAACCTAATACCATCATTTTTAAAAAAAAAAAAATCAAATTCCAATATGTTAAATATGATAAATTCTCATTATCGATAAAAATAAAATAACTTAAACGATGATGAATTTGTTATATGTAGAAGATTATTTAATCAATAAAAATATGAAAAATTTGAGCAAGAAAACATATAGAAATAAAAATTAATTGTTAATTATATTAAATTTTAGAATTAGAAAACAAGAAGCCCCTATAGCTCAGTGGTAGAGCGTCAGTCTTGTAAACTGAAGGTCTGTAGTTCGATCCTGCATGGGGGCAGCGATTTTTTTTCCACCGATTCATAATCCCTAACAGAGAAATTTCTTCCCTTCAATTTTTTTTTTTTTTTATTTTTTGGTTTTAATCTTAAACCCTAACTGCAAAAAGTCCCTTTCTTTTTTCCCCCTTTCCTTCATCCTTCGTAAATCTTGAAACATTGAGATTTAGAAAGCCCGGGTGTTTTCAAATGTTTCTGGTCATGTGAATTTATCTCAATCTAATAAAAATGGCGTCTTCTAATTTTTCAAGATTTCTCAGAAATCAATCTTACTCTGCCAATAGAATAATCTCCTTGCTCAACAAACAAATCATATGTGAGCCACCATCGTTGCAGACATCATCATTGTTGGTCCATCCGTTTGAATCTGATAACAGACCTTCTCAAAGTTCTTTCTTGCCTCAAACTGAGGCGAAGAGTTCGAGCTCAAGCCTCAACCCACGTCAGTTTTATCCGAGTTTTTCTACCGGATTGTTCTTAAATCCAATTTCTTATAATGGGTTAATCGAACACGATGTTTCCGATGACCTTTCCGGTGATTCCCCAACTATTTGGGCCGATAGTGTGAAGAAGAAGAGGAAGAGGAAGATGAACAAGCACAAGTTGAAGAAGCTAAGGAAGCGTCTTAGGAGGAAAACATAGTTTGTTTCAAATGTCATCTCTTTCTGGTGAAAATAAAGATGTTTTGAGCTGCTGTAGACGGTCAGTCTAGTTTTTCCAGTAAAGTAAAACGCGATCCCTTCTCTGCGAAAAAAGAAAATATTTTCCTTTCTTCTTAACGAATTTGTATGGACTGAAATTCTTGATATTCATCTGTTTTTATGGCACCTATTGCTCAATCGTTAAGTTGTAATTTCCTATTTTTGTTAGGAGTTGCGAAATGCTACCTGTGTGCAAAATTTATGCAGTTAGGTGTAGTTTACATAGAGCAGAAACTGAATTGGTTGATTTTTATCTTCTTATGCTGGCCTCCATTTTTTACCTCATTGTCTCTCAGTAATGGTATTTATAGTTGCAAGGTGTTATTGGATATGGCTTTTAAAGAACAAGAGGAAATGTCTAATGCTTTTTTTATGATTGCTGATATTATCTAGACGAATGATTCAACTTGTAGAGATGAAAACAATAACTTGATGAAAGCAAAATTCAACCTGAGCCTTCATCAAGATTTGCACGTTTATGTTGGAAAACTTAATTTCATATAGTTAATTAGGAAAGTCTGAATTCTTTGGAGTTTATTTTGCTTTGATTAGTACTGAAGGCATACTAGAGAAAAGAATTAGATATTTGTCCTCCTAAAAGTTTGATCAAATAAGAATTTCTCTTTGAAGTTTTAGGCTGTTTTAGAATTATATATAGCATTTTATTTTTGGTGTTATCTTGTTGGGGATCAATATATACGAATAAGAATACAATGGTAGAATTAAGGACGACATGAATTCCCCTTCATGCGGTAGAACCTTTTAGAGTAATCTCAAGTCTCATGATTACTTTTAGAGATCTTTCTCTTCTTTGCATTTTTCTGTTATTTCAGTTTACTCATCCATCCATATCTGTTGAGATTTTTTACTTTCTTTTTTGACACAAGTTCTTTCTGATAATTTTTTGTTTCTTGATTGCTGAATTTATCTATCACTTTTTTGCTTCTAGACTTGTGTATTTTTCTTATGAGTGCAAATCGTCCGGTAACACTTTTATTAGCTTCTTGTTTTTCGGGGGTAATTCTGCTTGATGAATATTATGATATGCTAGCTAGTGAGGGCCTACCCATTTCTCATGAGGGTAATTCTGTAGCTATCATATCCTTTATCCATGGCGTGTGTGGTATAAAAGTATTATTACCTTTCCTCGACACTGGTACTTGCTTCTAGTTTATATATATATATATATATATATATATATATATATATATATTAAGCAATTAGAGTTTTCAGCATATATCAATTAATCTTTACTTGTGTAGTTGATACATAAATGTTTCTACGCTAACATATAGACACACATATTGTGTAATCTGTGTGATTTAAATGATAGTTGTACAACTGAGTAGTTTCTTTAAATTCATGCTTCAGCTGTAAAATGTTTTCTTCTCTGCTGACATTTCTCATCTGTTTGCATTGGTAAATGCTTGCACGATTTAATGTTCTCATTTTTTCAAGCTTTCATTAAATTTGTGTTTCAGGAATTGTAAATTACTCTGTGGCCCCTATAGATTGCTGTAAGGTCTCTTTATGCTATATAGTCTTGTTTTCACCTACCCTTTTCATCTTAAAATTAGATTCCACATGAAATGTCATATCCTAGAAATTCATTTGGGTAGCTGATTAACATTTATTCCTTTTTTTTCCCCTTCTGATCATGTCAATTAACACATTTTCCCTACCCCAATGCAGTAAAATAACCTACCTACACCTGTGTAAATGCATTTAGGCTCAAAGTTTCAGTCAAATTTAATCATATTGAGAGTTTTGCAGACCTTCCTTTCTCCTAATTTTGCGGTGTTGCCTTTTCATGCCATGCCCTTTAGCTCACTTCCACACGTGCATTTGAGATTCTTGCTTTTCCGGCTGCCATACACAGAGGGAACATTCTTTTTTTGAATCTTTTCCTCTACTGCTGTATGTAGAAATGACAAATTTTCCTGCATAGCACAACAGTTTAACTGAATGCTATTACTATGAATGTGAATGTGTTTGATATTCACTATAAACGTCATGTAAGAGTTAGTGTGTGACCTTCTTTCGAGTAAGTGTTGGACTATATAAGTGCAACCCTCTGACCGAATTTAAATTAGTCGAAGTCATGATGACTCTAGATACTAAATGGTCTAACACTACCTAATGGCATGAACTGACTTCTTCCCTTCATTTTCTTGGTTCTTTGATTTCTTCCGCAAGCTCCCATTAATCCTCTCTTGAATTTTCTAGATGTTATTAAGGTAGACAACTAATACTATATATGGCATTATGGTCTGTGGTTCTTTCTTGTACTTGCTAACACCATGTGGAAAAAGAAAGAAACATTATCTGTGATAGAATTTTTGAATTTGTTAGGAACTTGTTGACAAGGGGGTGAAGACATTCTACTCTTCTGAACATGGAAATGGAAGGAAAGAACAATGGGAATTGGCCAAAAGAGTTAGAATTTATCTAATATAGAATGACTTTACCTGCAGACATATCCCATCGCCCAGCCGCTGTGTAGTATGAGAGGATATAATTGTAGCAAGACCCACAACCATGGACTTTTCCGAAAAGTCCCTATTCCCACCTTTCCAACTAATCATACTTTCTATACATATATATATATATTGTACTAAAATCCTTGATTATAATGTTCAACCCCCCCAAAAAAAAGCCTTATTTCCTGCAACTGTGATACTCTCTTGTCTTCTATATTTCGAGTTTATATATATATTTTTTAGTTATGGAAACATCCAAAGGGCAAGTTTCAGAGAATCTTGAAACAGGACAATACAGAGAATACGAGTTACCAACAAACTCATTCCTGGATTCAAGAAACCCGAATTTCTGTTCCTAATCTCCGTGGGAAGCCCGGATTGGATCAAGAAAAAGCATCTACAAATGTAGCGTCTAAAGACAGCTTGTTAGAATTGAAATTTTTCTCTAAATAAGAAATTCGAATTTAATAAAATAAAAAAAAAGCTTGCAAAATGAGGGTTATAGTGAAAAGAAACAACAAAAAGAGATGAAATCAAGCATGTTCATCTTCTAATTAGGCTTTTACTTTTGACCATTATTACTGTTATTATTACTGTTATTATTACCCTTGATTATCATTTTTTTTTCTTTTTGCCTTTAGATTAAGTTACCTAATGTCTAAATGAGCTTGAGATGGATGCAATCTTTTCTTTTCAAAAGTGTGCCTAATTTGACTTCATTTTCCTCCTCTATCTATCCTCTCTCTCTCTCTCTCTCTCTAAAGATAAATCAAGTATTAAAAAGAAAAATAATGGTGACCACAATACAATACCTTTTCCTCTAGGCGCCCTAGCCATTTCAATTTCTACAAAAATATAAATAAAAAATTTTTATGATTTAAGTGAAGTTGTGATATTAAACTCGATCCGTGTGACAGTCTCGAGTGTGATAGTATAAATTTATGTTTCATAATATCTGATCATCAAACCTACTCCTTATGATGCGAAACTTAAGTATATTTATTTCACATAGTACACTTTTAAATTTAGGTCGGTTTCAATGGGGGATGGTATTATTGTGAAGCTGCATGCGAGAAACCATGCCACAGAAAACTTCCACAATAGAACCAAATTACAAAAGAAAACCAAAACTAAAGTAAAAAACAATGAGAAATGACTAAAATATACATATATATATATAGAGAGAGAGAGAAACAAAGACAGAGTGTAAAGTGCTCCTGAGTGTCTCCTTCTCCCACATATGCAATCCCTATGAATATTGGGGGATTGGTTCTCTTTCTCTGTCCCTCACTGACTGTCACTCCTGATGAATTTTTACTGAGTATTTTAAAAAATCTTCTAGAAATTAGTAAAAAGGAGAAGGAATGTTGAGCTGATGATTCCAATCCCACCAGTTCCGTACTCTGGAAAAAAAAGTAAATCAAGAAATACCAATCCTACTACTATTACTGGAGGAAGGAAAGTAGGAGGAAAGTAGAGTAGTAATCTTTTTTTTTTTTTCCTTTTGGTGTCAATTCATAGTTGCCCACATACAAAAACTGGTGTATTTTCAAAGAATTATGGACGGGTAGATTGATAATACCAATTGGGTATCAGTATTCAGTACCAGTGGGACTGAGGGATTTCAGATAAACTCAGAAAAAGAGAATTTTTTTTTTTTAATCTTTTGGTGTCAGAAACAGGGGAATTATCAAATTATTGTTGAAATCGGGGATATGGGTGGTGTAACTTCATCCATGGCGGCGAAATTCGCGTTTTTTCCACCGAACCCGCCATCTTACAAACTGGTGAAGGATGAAGTCACTGGTTTGCTGTTGTTAAGCCCTTTTCCCCACCGTGAAAACGTGGAGATTCTCAAGTTACCTACTCGGAAAGGGACAGAGATAGTTGCTATGTATGTAAGGCATCCTATGGCTACCTCTACTATTCTTTACTCCCATGGCAACGCTGCCGATCTGGGCCAGATGTACGAGCTTTTCATTGAATTAAGCATCCACTTGCGTGTAAATCTCTTGGGGTAACCCTCTTTCTCTCACTTTTTTTCCCCTCCATTCGTCTTTAACTGTCCATCTTACTATGCATTTCCTTGCATTCTTTTTCTTTTTTAACCTTTCTGGGAATTGAAGTCAGTTGGGAGAAGAAGGAACTGAACTTTTTAGACCTTGTTAATCTTGATTTTGATGCATTCACTATCAATAACTGTCTCAAAAAGTGTGAATTTGGGGTCTTGGAGTTTGATTTGAGTATTGGAAGGCTTTGTTGTTTTACTCTCTCTGTCTCAACAGTTGAAATCTAATTAGTTGAGCTTTCTCTTTCCTGAATCATTTGTTTTTCTTGGTCATGTTCTAGTTGGGTAAATCTTTCTGCAAAAATAAACACTGAATAATAAGATGGGAAATTTCACCATGGTTTGTCTGATTGTGTGTTTTGCATCCAGCAATTGCTATAAATAAACACTGAATAATAAGATAGGTTATTGGCTATCTTCAACTTGATTGAGGATGAGTTTTACCACTCTCTGAACATAGGAGATAGATCTAGGAAGTCTGAAAGAGGAAAGGAAATATCATAGATAGTCTTTCATGGTTCCTTATTTTGATGAAAATGTCTGAGTTTTTGAGTTGGACATATGGAGGAACTGGGAAATAAAGATATTGTGTCCTTTGCCTAGAAAATTCTGTTGTCCATCCCTGTACTACCCTAAGATTCATGGACCATGTAAGTTCTTCGTGTGATTTCATCAGGAATTCTCATAAAATCCAGATTACTTATCCACCAATCTTCCCATACCAAGAAGCTCTAGTATATGGTTTGGCATTACCTTGGTACCTGTGATACCCGGATGAATCTAAGTACTCATTGTCAACTCGAAATATCATTTTGGTATAACAAAGACAGTGTCAAATAGTTGACAGTAAGTGTCACTAGACTCCACCATGGTTGACTCATGGGCTTGAGTTGTGACATTATACAAACAAGAAACTGAGGAATTTTGTGACTCTTGTTTAATGATTATTTTAGTGCTTACAAGGTCTAAGATATATCCCTTGTACTTCATATATATATATATATATATATATATATATATATGTAAATGTATCTGATGTGGTTTGATCCTATGCAGGTATGACTACTCTGGTTATGGGCAATCATCTGGAAAGGTGAGGATTAGTCTTTTCTTTATTCTTTTTTGAACTTTTGAATCAATTAAGTGCAATTTGGGCGATGAAAACTTGAGTGACTTATATCTTGTTTGCAGCCTAGTGAGCAACACACATATGCAGATATTGAGGCAGCATACAAGTGTCTTGAGGAGAGCTATGGATCTAAGCAGGAAGAAGTTATACTGTATGGTCAATCTGTTGGTAGTGGTCCGACATTGGATCTTGCTGCTCGTTTACCTCGGTTAAGAGCTGTAGTTCTGCACAGTCCCATTTTATCAGGCGTAAGAGTTATGTACCCTGTAAAACGTACATATTGGTTCGACATTTACAAGGTAAAAAAGATTCATTTTTGAAAGCTTTCTTTTTCTTTATATGCCTTATTTTTGCTGCTCTGCTGCTAAAACTCAGTTTTTATCTTCTTTTGTTATGATACAGAACATTGACAAAATTCCACTTGTTAATTGCCCTGTATTGATTATTCATGTAAGTTTACACTCCTTACTTAAAAACTGTACCCTTTGTAAGTTTACATCAAATTTAGATCTATAATTGTATGGCGGGTTCAAATCTTTGAATTTTAATGTAGGGGACTGCAGATGAAGTTGTTGACTTTTCACACGGAAAGCAGCTTTGGGAACTGTGCAAGGAGAAATATGAGCCACTGTGGATTAAAGGAGGAAACCACTGTGATTTAGAGCTATATCCAGAATATATCAGACATCTTAAGAAATTTGTTGCCACTGTTGAGAGACCTCCATCACAGAGGATGATCAGTTCCAGGAAAAGCACAGATCAGTTTGAACCTTCCAGGAAAAGTACAGATGTTTTTGACGTGCCATCAAGGAAGAGCACAGACAGGAGAGAAAAGCCACGGCACAGTACAGACAGACCGGAGAAATTAAAAAGCCAATCAAATAATAACAACAACAACAACAGCAGCAACAACGCAGATAAACTCGAAAAATTGAGGATGGTGTCTTTTGATCATCTGGAAAGATCCCGGAGAAGCGTTGATTGCATTGAGAAGTCCCGGAAAAGCGTTGATCATCAGATAGAAAGAGGCCGGAAGAGTGTTGATAGACTAGATAGAATACGGACAGGGTGAAGTAAGCAAGCGTATTTTGCTTCTCTTCTTGGTGTGGGGAAAGAAAGAAAAAGAATATATATATATATATATATTAAAGAATATGATATGATCTTGTTAGCTC
This sequence comes from Cynanchum wilfordii, assembly GCA_025388415.1. NCBI lineage: Eukaryota > Viridiplantae > Streptophyta > Magnoliopsida > Gentianales > Apocynaceae > Cynanchum > Cynanchum wilfordii. Next base: position 22,371 of record JAHSUH010001212.1, on the reverse strand, counting down.
TCTTTTGTCAGTTTGTTGACATTCTTTGTAATACTTTCATTGCATGGAACTGGAATTTGTGTTTGTTTATAATAATTTTCTGCCATAAAACCTTCGCTCAGATTCAGACAGATTTCATCTGTGTTCTTGGTGATTGAGTGAAGGAGAAACAGAATGATATAATATATATATATGGTGATGAAGATAGACAATATAAAACAGTTAATTTACTAGAGGAATTCTCTCAAAAATCCAAGAAAGAAAGAAAGAAAGTAAAGAAAGGTTCAGTAAAATTGAGCAGAGCCTTCCACCAGTGAAAATTTAGGCGTGTGTTCACTATACTCAACTATGGCCGAAGGCAGGAGGCGGCCACTGCAAATCTCATGTACTGTTGTGAACAAAGGGAACAACTCTAACCATCCCCTGTGACTTAAAACCTCGTAAACCTCCTTCGCAGTTGACACGCCCTACAAGAGAATAGAAGAATTCACTATAATCGAAACTTAACAACAAATGTTTTGATGCATCAAAACGGGAAAAATTGAAAGAATTCAAAGAAGTTTTTATCATAACATTCACAACCACATAAAGAAGACATAAATAACAAAAATATTTCTTTCACCTGCAGTTTCTGCCCCTGCAACATCTCTGCTTCAAGCTCATCAAAGGACCTATTCAGATTAACAACAAGATTATCTAGAAGTTATTACATGGTTATTTTTTTCCAAGAAATGATACTATCCACCTAATGGAAGTTTCATTGACAAAACCTTTTTCCACCATTTCTAGCGAATGCCTCGGCACATTTTCTATTCCTTCCTCCCACTGCAGGTTTAAGTCAAAATTGTTTCAATAAGAATGAAAACTATATAGAAAACTAGAGAAGTAAAAGAATTCCACTAACTCACAGCAAGTTGTTATGAGATCGGCCACACCACAGCTCTCAAAGAAAGTACTGTCTTTAACTGAAGAGAAGAGCAGCTTAGAGAAGGCCTTCATTTCTCTCAAACCAATCCTCATTATTGCAGCCTACCGTATTACTTACTGTCTTTAGTATATGGAAACTAATTTTCATTGATAGCTTACGAAAAAAAAAAAAAAAATGTTTTTGTTGTTTACCTTTGTGTTATTTCCCATCTCCAAACCATCAACAAACCCTGTCTCAATCAGCAAATGCATTCACATACTTTGTTACTTGTATGTAAGATAGACTTTCAGACATCTTCCAGAAACAGTAAAAAACACACACACACACACAAAACTAACCTGCGGCTAGAGCAACAACATTTTTCAATGTTCCACATAGTTCGACTCCTTCCACATCTTGGACCTGTTTGTCATATTTATAACAAAGTGAGGTTGGACAAGATAGTGGTAACAGAGAAGACATATCATATTAATATTAGCATTGTATTTATATACATATATATTGAGCTAATGAACATGTATACATATACATATTTATATATATATATATATATATATATATATATATATTATATATATATATTGAACTCACAGCTGAGACCATGAAGTAAGAAGTGTTGAATAGCTGAACCCACTTCTCAGCAATCTCTCTGTTTCCCCTGAATCCAACAGTTGCTTCACTAAATTTCTCCACTGCAATCTATGAAAATAACTTTGATCAACTTCAAAATGGACAGAGGAATAACAAAGAACCCTAAAAATATTGAAATTAAATCAATAACAACCTCATTAGCAATATTTGCCCCCATTAGTACACAACAACTGATCTCAAGGATTTCAGTAATAAGAGTAGAGATCATACAAGGACCTTCCTTCTTGACCTCCATTCCTTTTATAAGCGAAATCGCTTGAGCATCTTTCCTAACTTTCCCAATTAGCCTTTTGCAGATACCCTCCATGAATTGATGAGGAGTCACAAATACTAACATATTGGCATCCTTTACTGGCAATTTATACACCCATTACAAAACAGTAAGTAGGAAGCCCACAAAAATCTTTATAAACCAAATCAGGTAAAAAATTTAGTAATAATAATACCTGCATTTTCAAGGTCAGGGTCTGCAACAACATTTAAACCAAGCTTTATTCCGGGAAGATATTTAACATTTTCCTATTAAACAACAACAAAAAAAAAAGAACAGCTTACATACAAATTCATATTCTATTATCTATATATATACAAGAGGGTGAAATTGCAAAAGGGTTTGTAGAAAATCCAAGAACAAATAAAGGTAGCAGAAAGGGGAAAAAAATAAAACATTTACATTTTCTCGATTGATGACATCGGAGAGTTTTTCACCACTTGGCAAAGTTTCCTCGAAGACCCACATCTTTACTTCATCTAATTAATTAGAATCCAAATTGAAATTAATCATCGCATGCAAAATGCCAATAATTGAAAATCTCCAAATTAATTTTCATTTGCATGCTAATTGCAATGAATAGGAAAAAACATGCAATCCGAAGAATTCAATTGCACAAACCATGGAAAGAAGGAAGCTTAAGGGTATTGGAAGCAATGAGCTTGGCTGCAACACTACCCCAATTACCACTTCCAACAACGGTGACTCTGTATTTGTCATCGAGTTGGTGGGTAACACTGGTGGTTTCAGATGCAGTTTCTTCTAGCTCTACTACTACTCCTTGCGCCGCCAGCTGCTGGGATTCCAGAGATGGAGCCATGAATGGAGAAAGAGAAAGAAATTCAAGAATGGAGATTGAGAAGGAAAGAATGTGGTGGTGGTAGTGGTGATTTTATGGAAGAATAAATGGGAAGGTTGAAGTTTCATCTGGGCGGAGAAGCCACACAATGGATCGTCAGAATCGATGCGTGTCCTGTTAAAACTCTGGCGATTTACTCTATAAAAACCAAATCCCCAACCTTAATTAAATCTACTCTAAAACCTTAATTTTGTTATTCACTAAATATCTACATTGCTTTTTTTCAAAAATTATTCTGCAATTATTAAATAAATATTTTTTATATATTAATACATTTTTAATTCGTAAAATCGTACATTATCATATACAAATTTCTGATATTCTTGATTTCGTAATTCAACAACCCACGAATATATATATATATATATATATATTATATAAAAGTTTGCTGCTAAGGAAGATCCCAGATTACATGCTACAAATGGATTTGATATCCGTTTACTTAGTTATATAAATTAATTTGAATTTATCATGTTCATGAATATTTTGTTAGTAAATAATTTGATTTTTTCCGCTTAAAATACTAACTAATCTAGTAATTAAGTAGTAAAATTGACAAGTAATGATTGCTCGTATAGCAATTTTAACTATGATTATAACAAATTATGAATTTGAGTAACAAATTATATATATATATGTAGATGAATAATAAATTTTATAAGGAAAACCTAAATTGTTCAATAACCAAGATTCGAACTCTTATCTTTGTTGGAGTTGTGGTGTCAACCTAAATTCCACATCGGAAGATTATGCAATACTTGTCTAATATATAAGGAGTTACGTTTACTTCATTAGAATTAAGTCTTTTGAGAAGGAACCCAATAATAAAATCATGAGGGTTTAAGCCCAAAATATGTAATGGTCCGGAGGTGAGACCCACAAGTATATGGTCCTTGATTTGATGAGAGGATTATTGGGGTGATAGGAGAAACGAGCCCAACAACCTTTTGTTGTTAATAATATTATATATTCTATTTAATTGTTGTAGGATACGTAATTGAGATATATATAGATATATATATTTATATTAGTAGCTAGACCGTCTTTTTATAGAAGAATCCGATCACCTGAACATTCTCTCTTATCCACTTTTGGTTTATGCCTTCACATGGCAACACATATATATATATATATATATATATTTATATTTTCCCCTTCATTTGCTTCAAACTAAAGTTGAGAGAAAATAATACGATTTTCAAGCCCTATTTTTATTTTAGTGATCTAATTTATAAAAGGCTTTCAATCTGGAAATTAAATCAAATCCCACTGCCGTTTCATGCATGCATGCGTGACTCCGTGTCCACGTTTCATTCGTTTTTTCACTTCTCCCAAGAAAATTATCAAAATATTCCGAATTCCTAGTAAATTGTCTCTCTCTCTATATATATATAATAAAAACCAGTCATTAGTTATGAAAACTACATATTCAAAGATTTAAATTTTATAAATGCAACTAAAATAAATGAAACTTTTACATTAACAGGAAATATATAGCTGAAAAATTCCATGAAAAAAAAAGAAAACCTAAACAAACTCGATATACATATATATATATATATATATATCAGTTAATGTTTGAAGTCGTTGTGAACAGGTCTTCGCTTTCTTGGCATGGAATAATCTTCAGATAACCATCCATTACTCACCGGAATCCCTCGCAGTTGTTTCTCCCTTTCCATTTGCTCCTTGTACTGATTCCACATTAATCCTCTTGGACCTGTAAAATAATTTTATATATATATAGATAGATAGATACATTTATTTTCAAACATGAAAAAATCTTGTTCACAAGACAAGAATAGAAACCCTACTTTTACACACACACGTACACCAAAATACATTATGTATATATATATATAGAGAGAGAGAGAGTTACTCACCTGAATAATGTTGTGATTCTGAGGCTACATTCTGAAACTGAGTGAACAAAGACAGGCAGATGATGATGATCTTCATGATACCAACCATCTTTGTAATAATATATGCTTCTATCATTTGTACTCATCACCTCTCAAAACCTCATATATTTGTATATATATATATATATATACGCCTCTTTTATAATTCTCCTTTTGAATCCTTTAGTGCAAGTGGACCATGAGTTAGGGTCCACAATAGTTGAATGTGAATCTATCTTTATCAGATATATATATATACTAGTATGTACATCCCGCCCCCCAGGTGATTATATTTTAATTTATTTTAAATTTATGAAACTATTTTTTTTTTTTAAATTCATTTTTTTTTTATAAAATAAAAGATTTAAATTAAAAAGATGATAAAATAGAGATTGTTTAGTGATACCCCACTTACAGTCCAAAAAAAAAAAAATAAGAAAATAATAATATAAAACTAAAATAGTTTGTAAAAAAAAGAAAAAAAAAAAAAAAAAAATAATCGTCAATAATGTTTAAATTCTCATTTAATCTTCATCTTCTTTTTTTTTTTTTTTTTTTGAGTTGTTTCTTCACACATCACCTCCTCTTTTCGATCCACACCTCGCATTGTTATAACATTATACTTCTTTAAAAATTGTTGTAATTAAAATCTTGGTTTGATTTCTTTACAAATACATAATACAAATTTTTTTCAATAGATTACTTTAAGTCAAACATATCAATTTAATCATGTACATTAAATTTATTATTGTTAGTAGTAACAAAAAAATTTTAAAATTGAAATAATTATTTTGTTAAAACGTTATATTACCTTTTCAAGTTTGCTTTGGAATTGATTTGCATCAAATAACATTAAGATTTCTCCTATTTTTCCTTGGATTAACACCTAATTTTATTAAATAAGAATTTGTAATATGTTAAAATTTTATTTGCTATACTAAAATTGCAATTATATTGGTAGACTTTTAAAAATCTAATGTATTATTATTACAATGGTAAAAAAGGCCTTGGTTCATCCGGGGAACTTGAAATCGAACAAATAATAAACCTGAAGTACCTTCCATTATTTCTTCTAATATATCATAACAGGCATTACAAATCATTGGTTGATCTATAGCAATGAATAATATCATAGTTAGTAGAGATTCCTAGATATGACCATTTAATGTATTATTATGAACTAATAATACCTTTGTGTATCTGTTTAGAACGCATTCTAGCTGAGGACTTGCGTGATGATGATCCTAGAAATGTTAGAACAAAGAAAAATATTAAAAAGAAATGCTTAATCTATATAAATGCTTCTTACTTCATGGTCTCTTTCTTCAACCCCTGCACAGTTGTCAGGCTCTTTCTACCATTACGTTGTTGTGTGCGGATGTGCACATATTCCTTTGACCCAGCACCAGTGTTATCAGCATTTGCATCAGCAAAAAGGGTCTGCAGAGAAGAAAGGAAAAAAAAACAGATGAACGCACAAAAATTTACACAAGCCAATGGGAGCAACCAAGAACATACAGTTCTGTTCACCAACAACAAAAGAACGTGATTCTTAATGCTCCCCACTTTCAGCATAATTGTTTATACCACATAACACATTAATTGTCTTCTCATGCATGTATCTAACAACCAAAAACAGAATCTGAGACATCTCGAGATCCATAATTTATGGTCAAGGAAAGCATACCAAAAAGTAGTTGGAGTAGAGAGATCAAAATCAGACATGAAACTTTTCTGGTGAACTGAAGAGTACATACTCAAATCCTGCATTTGAAACTGAAAAGCTCAGACCTGGCAAGAAGGAAAAAGTCAAGAAACAATTACGTCCATCCAGATATAAATTAAAAAATAATAATAATCATGGGTAATCTTATATAGGTGCTACATACAGAATAAAAAAATATACTTGCATGTCACACAGAACGCCAAATCTAGGGGTTTAGGTTTCTGAGTATCAGATTGACAAAGAAGTTGCTTATTGTTTCCCTTCTTCATTTCTTTTAGTAGTAAAAATAAATAATTAGTAATCAACTGTAAAGCCCATCTAACAAATCCTTAATGAGTTGGGAAAAGGAAAAAAAAAAAAAAAAGAGAATTTAACTACATCCCACCCGAGACAAAATAAAATTATTGAACTGTTCAAACAAACAACACACTTCCTTGGTAATTTCCATGAAAAAAAAAAAAAAAAAAAAAAAAAAAAAAAAAAAAAGCCTCAATGGAAGGACCATTGCCAGATCAATTTTGAAACATTTCACCTAATCAACTCTCAAACTCAGGTACTCGTGTTATTATTTACAAAACATGTCCTTTGCTTTACCATATTTGAACCATGAGACACATCAAGAGATAAAAACCATTTAAAAAATCAGAAGTATAGCATTTTATCTGATGCAAAATAGAATACTAAAAATTACATACATGAAACAAAATTTGTAGGCACATTGATTGCTAAGCATTAAGCCAGGGATAATACCAGAGAAATCAAAATACCTGATTATCCCACGAAGTAGCTACAAGAAAATTAGCCTTGGGACTGAAACAAAGGATTGAAATGGAATCACTGGGAGGTTGCACCACCTTTTTAGCAATACAAAACAAATGTCACACAAAAATTAGCATACGTTTTACCGTTTTGAGCTCAACAATTACTAAATTAGTTTACAAACAGCTCCTCCACACTTATATAGATGGATTTAAAAAAATTAAATTCTCTAAAATGCAAAAATAATTACCAAAAATTACCAGACTTACAAATAAGAGGAAACAAAAATTTACCTCGGCAGACCTGTTGGGATTCGTATTGGCAGCTGAAGCAGCACCGAAGGCAGACATTGTCACTACAAAAACATGAACAACAAACAAATCATTCCGACTTTAAGGAAAAGGAAAAAAGCCGAGAAAACAAGATTATCCCCATAACATCACAATCAGATGATTCCGAAGCTTAAAACAAGATTTCAGATTTTAAACATCAAGCCAATAAACAGATGATTCAAACACACAGAATTAACAATAAACAAAAAAAAAAAAAACTATATGCATATGAAGTCTAAAAACACCTAAATCAAAAATTACACCCTAATTTTTTTCCCCCTTTTTTTAAAAGAAAAGAACCAGATCTTTGCAGAAACGAAAGCAATCGAAGCGATCTAAGAAATCAAAGGGGATCTAATCATCTAAGAAAAGAACAATACCTGATCCGGAAATTCGGGGGTGCTGAGGAAGGTTTGGAGATTGTAGAAAGAGCGAACCTCAAATTCGGATAAGTCCAAGCCGAACGGAGAGAAGGAGAGGAAGAAAGAATACTACTAATCTCAGCGCAAGGAAGAAAGATGACTATTTTGCCCTTACAAAGATAACAAAATTACGATATTGTGCCATCAGAATTTTTGCAATCATATATATAATAGATATATATATATATATATATGTGTGTATGTATATATGTATATGTATGTATATATGTATATGTAGCTATATGTTAAGCTAATTAATGCTTGGAATGAGAAACCCATAAATGAGGTTGATGTATATATATATATATTTGTTTTTTTGAAGTCATTTTATTTTTCTCTCCAAAAGTACCAGTACTCCTCAAAGAAATGATCCATCATGATCTATCATTACATTATAAATTCTTAATTCGGGCCCATGGGCTCGAAGGCCTCCGCCGCCCAAATAAAAAGCCTAGTCCTAAAATATATTGGGTCCTATCGTTATTGTCAGAAAAAAAAACCACGGGCTTAAATTCACGGCCCATATTTTGAACTATTTTCTATATCCAAACCCGTATATCGGATTTCAGCCTTTAACCGAATAATAATTTTTATATATAATTATATATTTCATTATATTTTCTCTGTCCACATTTTTTTTTTTTTCAGTGGCTTAATATAAAAAAAAAAAAAATTAATTAGAGGGAAAGAAGAAATGTTCTAAAACAGAAACGAAAATGTAGCAGAAAGAAAAGAGATCAGAGGCTGAATTCAAATTAAAAAAAAAAACTAACCAAAAAACCAGGAATCTTCTAGCGACTCTCAGGAATTTTAGTTAAGATTAGCGGCTGAAACGGCTTAACTCTTCTAACGATCATCCATGCTTTCCGCCATAGCCATTCATTTGGGGAGCTCGGTTTCATCTTTGAAACACTATAAAAGGCCTTCAGCTATCAGCTAAACAATCATCCCATCAATAAATCGTTGAGTAATAAGAAGCAGTGTTTCTCTAAAGCTAATAGAGAAGTACTGCAAATAATCTCAACTCTCTTACCCCAAAAAAAAAAAAAAAAAAAAGGGGGGAAAAAAAAAAAAAAAAAAACCAACAAAAAATCCATTTAAAAAAAATCTCCAAAAAAAAAAATGGCTCGTCAGTTGGTTATCCTCGCCGCCGTCCTCTTCGTAGCCGTAGCTGGTTTGGTGTCGGCTCAAGAGCCAAGCACCTCACCTTCTACATCTCCACCTACTACTGCTACTACAACAACAACTCCTTCAGCATCTCCATCCGGCTCATCAGATGCCACCGCCACCGCCGCTACCCCAACCGCCGAAGCACAAGCACCTGCAAAGTCATCAGCCGAGACACCAACAGCGGCTGCAGCTACACCAAAGGCTTCTCCTACAGCTCCCGAAGCTAGCGTCCCATCCACAAGTGAATCATCACCAGCCTCTTCACCACCCACCGCCACCGAAACCCCAACCGAGAGCCCCGAAGCCAGCAGCACTCCCGAGGAAGAGCCATCATCACCACCAGCTCCAGCCAGCGAAGCCAATGCACCAAGTGAGCAACCATCTGCATCACCTGCCAGCTCACCCGAAGCCGAAGCTGAAGCACCAACTGGCAGCGGCGCAACAAAGATCTCTGCTGTTTCTGGACTTGCAGCTCTTGTTGGTTACTTTTTGTTCTAAGCCAGCTGGCTGATGAATGAATATAGCTCTCCTCAAGTTCTTTCAATTTAATTTGTTTTCTTAATTTTGATTAATTTGTGAATTAGATCAAATAAAACAAAAAAAAAAGGCACCAAAAGTTATTAGCCTTTTGTGTAGCCAAATTTATGCTTTGTTAATTCCATTTTCTTTTTATTCAAAGTTAAAAACACATTTTTGTTCCATTCCTTTTATTTTTTATTTATTTCCAATCAAATGTTCAAATAAATTATTATGATCAGCTCCAAGATTGACGGAATAATAATTTTTTTTTTTTTTGTCTTCCATCTCATGGATGCTGGGTTCAAGTGAGGCAAGCCATAATAAATCCGATTGACTTTAGGTCCATTGCTTTTATATATATATATATATATATATATAACGAAAAGATTCCATCAGCTTATTAATTAACTTTAAGTCAAGATTCAAAGAACAAGAAGAAGTCTCAAATAACTGCCGTACCTTTCTGATTAAATTCCACCGGCAGTAAGTAATAAATAGGTAAAGGGGACTTGAGGGCTATACATAAGTGCATTGCCCTTCACTTTTTAATTTGTGTGTGGTGTATGAGATTTACTTATGATATAGCTTCAAAAGTTCTCTTGTGTTTTGTTGCGTTCGCTTTCTCATGTGTGGATTCTCCGATATTTTTCTTAATTTAATTAAAAAAAAAAAAAAATAAAGGGGACTTTTGGAATATTTTTACTTTATTATTATTCTTAATTTTTTGTTGTTGTGGTTGTTGTTAGTATAATTAATTAATTAATAAGATGGTTTGTAGTTAATGATACCTGATGAATAAAACTGGTCAATCTTCAGAAACAGATTTTCCATGATTGGCGGAATTTTTTCCCATTTTGTGTTTGGGGGCTTGCGAACTAAAAGTGGGAAATCGCATGATATATATATATACAGTCTGTCTGACTTTTGTTAGGTTTGATTATTGAGGGAAGAAAAAGGAAATATATATATATATATATATATATTTTGCTGGGTATATATATAATGGAGTTATTTGATTTTTTCAATTAATGATACTTTTCCAATAGTACTACACTACTTTTATTGGAATTATATCATGTGTAATATAAATATATAAAGGGATTTTAATTTCCATAAATAATTAATATTGAACTCCAAAAACTAAAATGAAAAATCTAAAATTAGCTAGTAAAAAAAAATTGGTTTGACCCAAAATTTGATCCAATATTCACAATTTAATACAATAATGTGTATAATAAAACGATATCATTTCACACGTAGATATAAAAATGATGTTGTTCCAAAAACAAAATATATACGTAATGCTAAATTATTTTAATTTTCAATCATAACTATTCGTCATGTTATATAAATTTTTTAACAATTTTATAATTATTTAATATTATATATATATATGAGAGAGAAAAATCAAAAGAATGCCAACAATTTAAAAAAGGCTTTCTTTAATCAATTCGAAATAGTAAACCTTAAGGGAAAACAAGTAAGAGAAACCAAATTCACGAGTCTATAGAGGTACAAAATGGTACATAATTGACCTTCTTAAAGACTATATATATATAGGTTTCTCCATCATTCTCAACTAGTCATGTCATCATATATATATATATATATATATTTTAAACTAGAGAATTCTCATGCATACATGCATGCAGGATCTATAATATATATATATTATCAGCAATGGGTACCCTTCCGGCAGCTAAGTGCACCGGCGGTTACAGTAATTGGCCCAACAAGAGAAGATGGTCTGGCACTTAAACTCGAAGCCTTGGCATATGGAGCGTACGCTCCGGCCCCAGATTGCCGGAAATATGCCCCATTAAGCATAAGGTCCCCTTCTGATCTCCAGTTCCACTTTCTCCACTCACTTTCTGGTGCATCCTCGTGTTTTGTCACCTGCATGAACATATATATATATATATATATATATATATATATATATAAAAAAAAAAAAAATATACACCTAATTAATTATAATTTCTTTTCTAATTTAATTTAATTAGGTTAATTACGTGATTAAGTAAGTAATTAACCTGTTTTTTGGATCCATCATTGGGTGCAAGAAATCTATTCCCTTGGCTGTTGATTGTGGGAGATGCACTTCCTCCAATCGCATACATTTCCCAATGTGTGTAGTCATTGTTCACCACATGAAAATATCCATGTCTACACCTGCATCCCCATCACCATATTCAAAAAATCAGGAAATACGAAAATTAATGTGTCTGATTTTCTATTTTTTTACTTGCTATATAATGGGAAGAAAATGATATTTTTTTAATTTTCGCGTTAAAAAATGAATGTGCATTTATTTATTTAAAGAAAAATTATTACCTGGGCATTCTCTGAACAAGACCTTCACCAAAATGGTTAAAAGCAACGGTAACTTGCATGTCTTTATCCTGCGTATACGCATCGCTATGTCCTAACAACATAACCTTATCATGATGAGTAAAATAGTTATTAGATATAGTAATGGCGGTTGATCCATGTATGGCATCAATAAGTCCATCCCGACAGTTTGACAAAGAACAATGGTCAACCCACACGTGCTTTCCACCAAATATAGAAATCCCATCTCCATCCGACACCATCCAATGCCCAGAATGCTCCGGTGAATCTCTAATTTGGGCACTGTTTCCCGGCTTACAGTCGTGTATATGTATCCCGTGTATTATAATATTTGTCTCGTAGTGAATTGTTATGCACGCGCCGCCGGAAATGTGAACGCTCGCTCCACGACCGTCGATGGTTTTGTATGAATTCACGAGTAATTCTTCTTTGAGTTGGATTACCATATCGCTTTTGAAAATTATCCATAACGGTTCGTCTTGAATTGCAGCGTGTCGTAACGTACCTGGTTTTGGGTTGACCGGATCGTCGTTGCCGGAGTCGGTAACGACGTATATTCTACCGTTTTTTCCCCCTATGGCGTCTTTGCCGAATCCGATAGCACAGTCTGCTAAACGTTGACGGTGGGTTTCCCAGTTCGGGTCGCACCGCCAGCAATCATCAATCGGGTTCCCTGTTCCGCAAGACAGGTAACCCAGATTCCTCCTCGATGCATTTATACTCCTGTAGCAACGAATAATTAAAACAAAATGTATATATTCTTTTTTAGATGTATTAGTTGTGACAAATCCATTCTATATAATAGTATATAAGTATATGTAATAATTTAAAAATAAATTTAAATACTTATAATGCAAAGTACACTATCGACTAGATCATAATAATTAATATCGGAGTTAATAGTCAAATCTGAACAATAGAAACTAAGTGATATACTATATGATTTGTGACACCAGTTCATAATTGTGATACAGACTCGTCATCGTCAGCCCAAATAATTAGTTCAAACTATCAAAATTAAGTAATACAATATATGAATAAATCACATAATTTCTCGTAATTAATTCGAGATATTTTGTTTATAGTTTATACGTTAAAAATGCCAAGAAATTGACCGTGTCCCTAGAGTTATATATAGTCGGGACCCATGTCTTGACATTTATGATTTATGAAGAAAACAGAATGAATTACCTGTGAACATCTTGTACGACGAGTTCAGGGTGTGGATGAACCGGCGGGGAAGACGAGGAGGAGGAGGAGGCAAAAACATGAGGGAAGGAAAAGATGAAGAACAGAAAGATAATGTTAGTAGACGACATTATCATCCTTAATGGGATGGCTGGAAATGAACTTGGAGGAAGGATTAATGAATGTCGTCGTCAATGGTAGAGTGAGAGAGAGAGAGAGAGAGAGTGGGGTGAAAAATGAAGTGAAGGGAACGGAGGATTATATAGTGAAGGAAAAGCCGGGATAAAAGGCGTGATTAATAAAGATTGATTTGTGAAACTGGATTTACTACACTTGGATTCCCACCTGGAAGTTTATATCGTTAATTACGTACATAATATATATATATATATATATACCTAAAAACTACCAAAGCCCCACAATTGCCTGCTCTCTCTTTTTCTCAGAGATGGATAATAGAATCGGCCGGCCACGTACTTCTTGTTTTTCTTCAGCCCCGTTGAAATTTTGATGCAAATAATTATTTGCTCATTTTTGCCACAATAAACGGCACACGACAAGAACCACCAATCCATACGACTCAAAAAAAGACTATTTTCAGTTGAAAGTTGGTCCTTTAATTTTTTTCTTTCCCTGATTTCTTTTGTAGGTAGAAAAAAAAAAATTAAAAAAAAATTAAAAAAATTGAGAGGGTATTTAGTCTGTTCACTTAGCAGATTATAGACAGTTATCACACATGATTTTGAAGTTCTTTATTAAATAAGACGTTTTAAATATTTTTAAACTCAGTGAATGAGCTAAAAGGAAACAATATTATTGAATTGTTTGTAATATATATATATATATATATATAAGTAACTATATTTTTTTTTCCTTAAAAATTTTAGTAAGAACTAGTAAGAGTAATGTTAAGAAGGGACTAAATTGAAGGTCTTTCACGTTTTCCTTTTTTGGGGTCTTTAATTTAATTTAAAGTATGGGTATAAATGCATTAGTTCTTGGATCTTGACCAACTTAATCCATAAAAGCATAAAGATTTTCTTCCTCTACTTTTACTTTTCTTTTTCTTTAATAATTTCTTCTTCTTTTTTTTTTTTTAATAAAATATATATATAAGAGCTTTTTTTTTCTTTTTTTTTTTTTTGGATGAACATTATCTGACATATTTACTTTTTATTATAAAATTAGAAATTTCTTTCAACTCTTTTTTTTTTTTAAAAAAAAAAATGTGACATTTGTTATTATATATTTAATAATTTATGATTTGTAAATAAATTAAATATAAATACATTTCCGGATTACCCCTTTTTCCAAATTGTGGGACCCACATTTTTCAGAATTCACCTTGTAAAACCTAACTCGAAGAAAATTTATATAGAATCTCCAACTTTCTTCACATTATATTCTTAAAACATTATCTTTTGCGAAGGATTACTTTTTTTTTTTTTTTCAACTTGAGGGCGTTTAGTGTCCTCACCTTTTCGATGAGACTAATTCGGACTCGGCCTGCGGAGTGCTCGCAGAATTCAACTCTTACTCAAAAGTTAGGACCTAACCCAGAACTTTTAACATGACGTTAACCACCTCAGGGGAATCAAACCCTCGATCATCCGCCCTGGAGGAAGCATTAGGAGTCCACTTACCAACTCCCCCAAGCTACGGGTTACGAATGATTACTTAATTTCAAGAGTTACTATTTAATTAAAATAATATAAAATTCTGTAAGGAGCCCTCTTGACTTAAATGAGATACATGGTTCAAATTTTTACTTGTTTAAAATTTAAAGTCAAAACTTCAAAGAACCATAGTTTGAGACTCATTTAGATACCTCGTATCCTTAGCTAATAATATCATCCATCATTTATTCGAAGAGAAATTTTTAATTTTTAATTTTTTAATTAAAATCACTTTATGCATAAATTCAATTAATTTAAATTTAACTCTAATTTCATATAATATTAAAATTAATGAATTTATACAAATCAACTTTTGAAAAAAAATGAAGTTTTTCTTGTGACTTAATGGTCTAAGAATCTCTTCTTCAACTAAAAGGTTGAAGGTTCAAATCTCTCCCGATCATTACCCGACTTGTTAAGAATTTAAGAGTTTATATATCCGCAATTGCTAATTTCTAGGTTCTATTTAGTTATATACATAAATGGACCCTTAAATTTTTTCTTTTTGTATCAACTCTTTTTGGTTTTAGTATTTCAATTTCGAAAGACGCCGCAACTTCTTTGGGTTAAAAAAGGTTGTTTTGCTGAGCATGGGCTGGGCTGGAACTTCTCTCTTTTCTTAAATGGGCTGAACTGGATTTACATTAAAAAAATTAAAGTTATTATGGGCCTCCACACCTAGGTTATCTTAACTATACCTAAAGTGAAGCCTTAGGCTTGACCCAGTACAAAGCCCATTATAAATACTACACGAGATCGATAGTTAAACACTTGATATGAGCTTTATATAAAAGTTAGAGTGAGACATTTTCGAGTAAGATTTAAACTCAACCCGACGTAAGCGAAGATTATTTTTAAGTTAATGATTATTGTAGTTATTTTATATTATTTTACCTTAGGTTATATTTAAAGAAAAAATGAAAAGAAAAATAGTCAAAAAACATTTAAAGAAAAGATTTAAGTCGATGAAAACCACTAACCTCTTTTTTAAGTAAACATTAAGGTGCTCATATATATATATATATATATATACTATTATCACGTGAGTATCATGCCAAGTACTCACGTGCATAGACCTCATTATTTTATTATCACTTTAACAACATCTTCAAAGCGCATGTTAGCAAATCGGGCGCTCAATCCAATCCCCTCCCCAAAACGAAATCTAGATAACGCCATAATCCCAAACTCACACCCAATCATTCTCTCCCACGTGTAAAAAGGTCTCATCTTTTCTTCTCCCCACACTCCTCCATATTACTAGGATTGGCCAAAAAGGTCATGTCTTTTTCCCCCACAACTTTTGCACTTTTTCTCTTCCCTCTTTTGGTGATTCATCCTGCTTCTGTATAGATAGATCCATTCATGAAAAACTGAGATTTTTTTTTTTTTTTTTTTTTGACTTCCAAATTTCCAAGAGGAAAAAAAAATTAGCCACCATGATCAATAATAAGAAGAAGAAGAACAACAAGAAGAAAATGAGCAAGAAAACCGGGAAACCAACAGCTGCACGGAGAATCCGAACCAAGACAAGGAAACCCAAGTTTCTTAGTTTGATCAGTCTTGAATTAATGTCATCGGAAAAAGCCCAGGAAACGACTGAAACGCCACCTACCGATGATGATGACGTCAGCAAAGGTCAGCTCCAGTACTTGTTTCCACTTCACCCGGAGAATTTAGTCGAAGAGAATTACTATTGTAACAATAATAATAATAATAAGGATAGTCTTCACGACGAGAACATGGCGTACTTGTTCTCAGCGGCTGCGGACGGCGGTGGCGCGGCTTCAACTCTGACCGGCTTACTGGGATCATCCGCGGCGACAGCGACGACGACAACGTCTTCTTCGTATAATTCGGGAGAGGAGGATGATTATTATTATAAGAGCCAGCTGGCACTGGTACGGACGGCGCTTAAGAATAAAGAGAGGGATTCGAGTGAGGAGAGGTACGTACGTTACTCTGAGGTTGTGGAGAGGAGGAGAGATGAGGAAGTTAGTAGCACCGCCGGCGCCGGCGCCGATGATGTTGATGATCTCCGGTGTGGGAGTAATCGGATTAATGGGAATCAGAAGAGATTGTCGTTGAAATTGGATTATGAAGAGATTTTGAATGCTTGGTCTGATAAAGGTCCATTATATGTATACGCAGAATCTCCGAGAACGGTTCCTGATATTATTCATCACCAGTTTCTACCTCATGAATTCCCTATTATTACTAATGTAAGATATTTCTTCTCCTTTCTGTTTTTCGTCTTTGATTATTTATTTATTTATTTTCAAAATTAATAACTTTCCGATAGCCAACTTTAGATTATAATTATTATAAAATGGAATAGAATCACGTTTTTTTTTTTTTTTTATAAAAAATTCATTTTTAAATTTACAAAATTAAAAAATTCGAAAATTAGATTAAAAATAAAAAATAAAAAATAAAAATCTGTCCTGAGACATGTAGATATATTAAAGTAATTGCATCACAGAAATCATGGGTCCAAGAAAATGGTGCACTTTTTTCTCTTTTTTGTAAAGTGGGGGTGGGGCCCAGCTCCGCTGTGCTCACTATTGGCATTTATTTGGCAGTCACCAATTATTTGCTGCCACTTTTAGGAGGCTTTTATATTACTTTCGTACCACACCAATATATCACTGTCTTTTTTTTCCCAAGAAAAATAAAAGAAGAAAATATAGGGAGTGCATTATTCTCAATCTTTGATGGCATTTTAGGAAATATATTAGCATCAAATGTTGTCTAATTTATTAATTTTTCCTTTTGATAGTAACTATATAAGAACAAGATTCTAATACACTTGGTATAAAATTTTTGTTCTAGACTATTTAATTCTCAAAATTATCACGATTTTAACTAATTCAAATTAAACCCGTAAAGTGTCGCTCTTTCTCTGGAAGGCCTCACTTAGATCTAGCTCTTCCCATTGTGTCAAGGGCTTTGGTATATATTTATGGCGCTGTGAAATAGTATGGGCAATAAGGCTTGGGCCAATACAGATATGGGCTTTTGTATCTATCATGATCATTACAGTTAAAGAAAAAAAAAAAAGAAAAGAGATAAATGCAGCTACTGATTCTGAATAAAATCTAGGAATCCCAAACAAAATACCCCTTTTTTAAGTCTTAAGGGATCATTTGTGGTAGTGATTTGATGATTATTGGTATATTTGGAAAACAGGGAGCAGCAAGTGATAATGGGTGGAGGAATCATGAATGTTCATGGAGAGTCCCTGAACTGACAAGAAACATTGCCAAAGTGCATCATGGAATCAAGGAACAAAAACAGCACCAGCAGGAACAGGAACCAGTTGTAGTAGTCGGAGAAGAAGAATGGAAAGTGGGACAAAGAGAAGCCAGCGTCCTTAGATACAAAGAGAAAAGACAGAACAGGCTGTTCGCCAAAAGAATTA
This sequence comes from Cynanchum wilfordii, assembly GCA_025388415.1. Taxonomy (NCBI): domain Eukaryota; kingdom Viridiplantae; phylum Streptophyta; class Magnoliopsida; order Gentianales; family Apocynaceae; genus Cynanchum; species Cynanchum wilfordii. The sequence continues at coordinate 4,217 of JAHSUH010001212.1, read as the reverse complement.
GGTATCAGGTTAGAAAACTCAATGCCGAGAAACGTCCTCGTGTAAAGGTACCATTACCATACAATACATTCATTCTCTTCTCTTAATGATTCCAGAAGAAAGAAAAACTTACTTTTGCAGCCCCTGAAAATGATAAATCTTTTATGTTTTTTTCCCTTTTCAGGGTCGATTCGTGAAGAGGAGTTGAAGGAATTAACAGTAAGACTTTTCCCATGGTGTTGATCTAGATTTCTTTCCTCTGTTTTCTGCTCCTTTCTTCTTCTTCCCACATTTTGATCTGTAAATTAAAAAAAGCATCCATATGTACCCAGAGAACATACAAGATAAGAAATGAAATGAAAAGAAAATCACTACTAGTAGTAATTTAGAAAGAAAAAGGGAATCTGGGATTTGCTAGCTATCTTATTACTACCTGGTGCATGCAGAATGAATGTTCATGGAATAAAAAAAAAAAATTGTCAGTTATAGGCTTATAGCAGAAACTCTATATTTTGGCCTTCTTCTCTGTTTCTGTGACCTCTCATGGAAAACTGCCTAGTTTCACCTTGGATGATGGCCTGGTTACAAGTTTTTTTATGGCTGATTTTCAGTTTTTCTATCAGTACCTGAAAATCCTGAACAAGATAATCAAGATTTATCACAGTAATTTAAGGAATTCGATTATGCAAGATTAAAAAGTCTCTAATAATTATTACTAATATCCCCATCATTTCTGGTTTATTGATTTGAGTTAAGCAGTTGATTCATTTACAGATTTTAGAAACGTATTAGCAAAAGACTAAAAACCTAATTCAATTACAGCAGATATTTCTGGTGATATATATATATATATATATATATTAGATTACTACTAGTTTAGAGTTGTTAGATTCATCAATAGTATTGAACAGAGCTCAAGAGTATAGAATACAAATTACACAGAAATCAAATAAATTTTGAACTAAATATATAAAAGAGAGACCTGTTTGAGCCGATGAATGTTGCCCTTTGATGATACCTTCCTTAATTAGGGAAAGTGGTAGTTGGTTGACAGAGGAAAAGAGAGCACAAAGCTGATCATATCCAAATTCATCAATGGATATCCTCATTTGTGCTCTCTATCTTCTGTCAACAAAGAAGATCCGAACCATTATCAATCAACTCCTGCAAAAAAAAAGAGCACAAAACATAACAATACACAGTATATATAAGAGCTATGTTTGGAAGAAAAAATATAGATATACATGTATATATGTCATCTGGAAGAAGTAGAAGAAGAGAGCACCACAGAATTACGGCTATTAAATGGGTTCCTTGTCTGATCAGTAAATGTTGAGGATTTTTTCCAGCTTTCATTTTCATTGCTAACTTAGAAATTAAGGTTCATCATCACACCTGTTGGAATCTCATTCGTCCTCTTCAACTAATTTGATCTTCTCTTTTACTTTTTTCTTTGAATAAAATCTATGGCTAAAAAGATTGAAAATAGGAGGTCATAATTGAACTTTTAAGATATCAAACAAATTAAAGATGGTTGATGAAAAAAGAAGATGAACTCGAGCTCTTTATACAAATAACGTTAATGATTGGTGGTCGAAATGTCATTAATATAGATATAATAGTTGTGGTGTTGTTGTTGTTGTTTTTGGTTTTGTTTGTTTTTGTTGTTGTTTCGACTCTTCTAATTTTTTTAGGATGAGTCTTGTTGTCTCCACCTTTTTAGGTTAGATATTTCTTGTTACCATGAATGATGATTATTCATTGTGTAATATTTCTTGTTATTAATAAATATTCATTTGCCAAAAAAAAATCAAACAAATAAATAATAATATTTAAATCAATTACCAAAAAAAAAAAATAATAATAATATTTAAATTTATACAAAAATACAATAATAGAGAATGCTTAGTTCAGTGTTCACTGGAAGATTCAAGAGGCAAGAGGAGCAGACGTCATCACCCAGAATGTTCGACACTTTATTCCATAGCTTTAATTCGTAGAGATGAAATGAAGGTCGTAGAAGCTCCTCCACAATACCTATAGTAAAAGAAAAAGGAAATCATCAATCGAGAAGGTCCGTGAAGATTCAATCACTAAAATCAAATCACCCATTTCTTTTCCCCTGCTATAAAAATGCACAAACCGATGTTCATTCCATAGCAGCAATTCAATAATCTACAAGCATCAATCTATTAGATTTAGAAAAAAAATGTCGTCGTCGATCATTAGCAATTTGCTTAGCAGCGGCGATCCTTTCATTTCACTGGCGAACATGTGCCCGGTGTTGAGCACGCCGATTGACTGGAAAGAAACGCCTGAAGCGCACGTTTTCGTAGCAGACCTGCCGGGGCTTACTAAGGAGGAAGTGAAAGTAGAGGTGGAGGACGGAAGAGTGCTTCAGATCAGCGGGGAGAAAAAAGCCGATGAAACTGCTTCGGATAATAATAAGAACGAGAAATGGCACCGATTGGAGCGAAACCGTGGTAACTTCTGCAGGAAGTTTAGACTTCCGGAGAATGCTAAGACTGATCAAGTGAAAGCATCCATGGAGAATGGAGTTCTTACTGTCACCATTCCGAAACAGGAAGTGAAGAAACCCGTGACTAAGGTCATCGAGATAGCGGGAAAATAATCGTGTTTGGCGGATGCCAATTTTTCGCTTGCATTATCATTATGTAAAGCAAATAAAAAATCCGTTGTATCAATTCTGTTGTTCTTGTGAAGGGTGTTTTCTTGTTTGATTGTAGTATAATTTGTGTTAATTTACTTTTTTTTTTTTTTTTTTACCGAATCTGGGTCTCAAATCCAACTTTGAGAGCATAGGTACTTTTCTTTTTCATAGGTACTTTTCTTTTTCTTTTTTTCTTCTCTCTCTCTTTTTTTTTTTTTTTTGCCATTAAAAGAAACGTATTTTGTTAGATAATTGGGCCTTGGCCCAATTGGCCCAAAATCCGTGCAAGTTGCACGGCCTCTCTAGGCGTACATACTCTGTCCCAAGTCCCAACCACGAGCAATACATCGCAATCATAAATATAATTATCATTGCTGTCTTTATCTCTGAGTGCGCTAAGACATGAAATGTACAATTGAAAGGTTATAGTTATACTACTCAAATAGCAGAACACAACAGAGCATATTGAGAGTTTACTCAACCTTTCTAATGAATCAATATAAGAATCAAAGCATGGAAATTAACATCATAATAAAAGAAGACTGTAATTTACCAAAAATAAAAATAAAAATAATAAAAAAATAAAATAAAAGAAGACTGTAAGAGAAGCTACTGAAAAATAAAAGAACTGAAAGTCAGAAAGAAAAAAAAGGTAAAATGGTAAACTTTTTCGATATCCACACTGAGAATATTTTCCGGTGGCTTTTACTTTAACTTTTCGAAGACCGCACGCACGCACGCGCAGAGGAGTACTAAATGTTAAATAGTATAAGAAAGGGGACAATGGGACAAGCAAATTAAATAAAGTAAATGATGATTTGTCTTTACAAATTGCAATATATGAAGAAATATATTGATAAACTAATCCAAAATGACGCGGACATGCATCAGCGATTCGCCCAACCGACAACCGGTTTACATATAATACACTTCTTAGTTTGTCCTATATATCCATATTCCTACCCAACTTGGTTCAATCTTCATTTCCAAGCATTCTTAATTTTTTTTTCCCCCTTTTTTTGAGGTTGGTTAGTCAGATCAGAAATATAATTTGAACCAAACAAATTTGGTACTATTTGCTAGAAGAGTTAATTTATTAATTAATTACTTCATTAGTGGTAGTGGTTGAGTCACACACTGATTGGACGGTAAGATGAGCCGATGACCTTACCGCCGGCCATTCCCATAAGCTTCCGTTCCTTGATTGCCGGATCTTCCAGAAGCAGCACCTTGTCTTGGTCTCTAACTCCGACCATGTGCAAATACTCGAAATCTTCTCTCTCCTTCCCTTTGAACAATAGCCTTTGCTCATTTGGCTCCAAATTTGTCACCAGTGATAATATCAGCTTCAGTTCTCCTAAAAAAACGCACAAAGTAATTAGTTTCGTACAACGGTAAATTAATTAAGCACAGAAAATTCCCCGTACTCGATCGCAATCGAATTGGTTCAATTAGCTAGGTTTATAGACAAATATGGAAAAATTACCGAAGGTTGAAGTTGATTGTATGGAGATATCGTGCCATTTTGAGACAGTAGAGACTCTGATTGTGATCATGGCGTCTCCGT